>OW386287.2:63173926-63773926 GCA_936432065.2 Rutpela maculata
TATTCAGTAAGACTTCTATAATTGATTAACCAACATTCCTATAACGTGAATTCAACGATATGAGTGCTAGATGTATTTTTATGCTTTCATGTTATGGGTATATTTAAAGTATGGCGGCTGGATTTTAAAAAATATCCTGCGCATGACTAGTGAACATGAACTAGTGTATTTTTTTAGAAAATGTAATTTTAGAATATTTTTTTCTATGTACCATATCTAGAAAAATTATTTTAAAAATCGTATTTACCTGGTTTTTAAAGTAATTTCATAATATATATGCTTCTTCATAATAAATCACACAAATCAGAGAACTCAAGCAAACAATCACTAAAATTATCCCAATTACACGCTACAACGTGAAACTTTATACATTTTTTTTCAAATTGTACCCTCATTTTTTAAATATGTTTCCAATTATTGTTTCAGTTTATATATTTTTATATGTGAGACATTTTGTTCTGGAAGTATTAAAAACCAACTCTGTCTGACCCTTTTGAAGCAGAGGTTTCTTCCATCAATTTTTTAAAATATTTTTTACCAGTGGCAAAATACTAAAGAAATATAAGAAATCATGGATATGTTACAAGTAATTAATTATAAACAGTATTTGGACTTCTATATTTAAACAAACATAAAAATTGCCTCAATTATACGTTACAACGCAAAAATTTATGTGTTTTTTCAAATTGCAGCTCTATTTTTTAAATGTGCGTCTAATTATTCTATAGATTTCATTGGAAAGGTAAAATATTTTAATATAAAAATATATATATATATATATATACATACATGAGTAGGTTTTCTGCATTGCAGGTGGTATAATGGTTCCACAATAGAGTATTTTCTCCAATCCGAAAACATTTATGCTGATTCTTGGGTTTTGCTTTTCAAACTTGATGATATCTTTTACATGCATCGGGAAAGTAATATCAAGTTCAATTTTATGTAAATAATCGCTATAGTGTGAAACGCGATCAGGCATCTAGGGCATAGGGGGCTGGATGCAGGGCGCTAAGGATAGTCCAAGCGGAACATTTATTATCTGAAATCAATATAAAATATAATTAATAATTTTTCTCTTTTTTTCTATAAATAATAGCTTCATTAAGTAAAGAATTAAATACCTATATTTCGCATATTAATAATTTCCTTGGGAAGAGATATATAACGATGTCCGCAGGGGATTATACTTGGCTATAGCGACTTCAAGATAAAGCGTCGAGATTAGGGACCACACCGAGTCTTTCTCCTAGTATAACAAAAAAAAAATTGTTAGTTAGAGTAAATGAATAATTATTTAATATAGATAGCTCACCTCAAATTCCTCGCTTTTCTTCTTAAGTATTTTGCAAAAATTAGTATAGCAGCATGTGTAACATTTAGGTGTCTTTTTAAACTATGTCGACGAGAGAACATTTTCGAGCATTGGGGGTATTTAAATGAATCTATTTCAATTAATTAATTAGAAAATCAATAAATAGAGCTAATATAGGTACTATTTTTCGTCTCCACATAACTTTTTAAAATTTAGTTTTATGTTAGCATATAATTAATAATTTTTTTTTTTTTGGGAAAAAAATATAAACAATTTATATTGAAATAACCTTAACCAAGGAAAACAGCAATCAAGTAAATGATAATAATGATAATAATGATATGAATATGAAAGATAATGCTATGTTATGAATTTAATATATGTTCTATTTATAATATACACATCTTTTTTTATAGTTATGCATATTTTCCATGCAATCATCATTACTCATAAACATGAATAAACTCGTTACAGCACAATTCTAACACCACATTTCATCATTGAATATATATTCATTAAATGCTTTCGTTTTATTCACTTTTTCATGTTGTATATTGCTGCGCTGAAAGATTCTTTTTTTTGCCCCGAAGACTTGCTAAGTATAACTGCTCTCGTGGCACATGATTTACAATATCCCTTATCTGAATCATCCTCACAATAATACGCTGATATCACGCAAAAATCTTCATATTCTTCATTCGGAATGAAGCGATAATCTTCTCTCGAATCGCAATGTAAAATAAATGTCATCATTCGCGGTTCAAATGTAGTATACAGCTCATCAAAGCTTATACAATCTTCTTCCACTTCCACGCGCATCTCTATAAATTGATACCATTTGACTTTTAAAAAATTCTCTTTTATCAGCGAATATATTTGTTAGGTAAAATTAACAAGTGCGCCCTATGCGCGCACTCTAAACGTTCAATAACCCTCCGAACGCACGTCTGCTTTAGAGAAAATACATCATCCATATCACCATACTTGAAAAACATTTTTTAAAACTTTCCAATATGGGTCCATGTTTTTAAATTTTTCACTGCAACTAAAAACAATGAAACTGATAAATAAAATCAATGTAAACTTAGCTTGAAAATATAATCATTTCGAATGTATTGAATGTAGTTAAATTCTATTATTATAGTTAATATTGAATCAAGTTATAGTTGATATTAAATCAAATTATAGTTAATATTAAATCAAGTTGTAGCTAATATTGATGACTCAAAACTAGGCAGAAATCTTTGAAAATATATTATCTCAATCGTCTTCTAACGTTACTTTTATGACATGACCAAATTTTGTTTGCAATGGAATCTTTTTTTAATATAATAAACTTTATCAATAACTAAATCCGAAATAAGTTTTTGATCAAAAAATTTAGTAGTTTCATTTGAAATTGCGGGTAATCTTTGTTATATACATTTAGTTTAAAAAATATTTCCAAGAAATAAAATAAATAACGGAATAGAAAAGAAAAAACAGTACCTGTGGAGCACAACAACACTAAAACCAATTGGATAACTATTTGTAATATAAATAAATACAAAAATAAAAAGAAACGATTTTTTCACAAATACCCGAAACACAGCTAAATAAATTCAAGGTGTAAATGTCTTTTCTCAAATACTCGAAAAACGAACACTAAGATAATTTTATCATTGAAGTGGTTTAGCCATTTGAAAAATGTCCATGAATCTTATTGAAATAAGAAGAAAAAAATACACATGAATAGTCAATACATTTATTTAAAATAAAAATGATGTATTAAAAATTTAAACATGGAAGTATACATTAATATTATTTTAAATTGAAATTAGATGAAGAAACACATAAATTTTTTTTTTTAACTGTTTAACGTCGGCCTATTTCCGCTACCAGGGCCTATCACCGACGCCAGGAGACGAGCTACCCCCAACCTGGAAATTTTGCCGAACCTCTTCCCTTAAGAAGAGTAGGGATCTTTTACTTGCCTAACATTTAATAGACAAGGCACCGCCTGCTTTACATCCCCTCCAAAGGATGGTATATCCACTACGTAATCCTCGTCTGAAATTACGTAACTTCCGAGTATACACTGATATACAAGCCTCTAGAAGGTGGAACGAGAACTCTGTATTTCCCCAGATGGGAGCCCATCCAAGTACTAACCGCGCTCGACGTTGCTTCAACGGAATATCGACTGATATTCACATTGAAGTCGCCTCTACGCTCGCCCCGAAAAACACATAAATAGTTGATACATTTATTTCAAATAAAGACTTATATTAACAATTTAAATACGAAAGTGTACATTTATATTATTTTAAATAAGAAATTTTGTATCATTGTTTTGTTTCTCTCTGCTACTATCCTCCAATTCATGTATTTTCCCATGATTTCAATAGACCAAACTCCCAAAGCCTAAATCCAGATTCGCTTCAAGTCGGCATGTATAATTTCTCTCCAAAATTGATCCAGATTTGATTCTCGTTCCTATCATTCCTCAATTCATTTAATTTATATTTTTCTATAATTACATCGGGTAGAAATAAATTATCTTTTAAGAAACGTTTTAAGTCATTGTGCATCGTCATCTCATAAAAAAACTGCTCCAGATTTAAAATATTTTAAAAATATTTATGACAAATTCATCATATGCAGAAAAAATTTCTTTCAATAGCTGAATTTCATCCTCATTAAAACTATTCGATTTGGAAATATATTCCGTAGCGAGTCGTAGATTTTTCAGTTCATTTGATAATATTTCTACGACATAAAAGATCGATGTTATTTTCATCGGCATTCATTTCGGCAATTCGTTTTGCTGAACAAGAATAGACTGATTCATCTAGTAATCTATACATTTTTTAAATATAATAAATTATCTACATTAAAGTGGTGATATCATAAAAATACATTTAGACACACAGTTAGACATGGGCGATAGATAGGGTTCGAATTGCATCCGCCATGTTGGATCCGCCAAATTGGATACGCTATGCTGGATCCGCCATATTGGATATGGTCCGGGGACCTGACCTAACCTAACCTGCGGACCACCGCGGGCCCACACACAGAGGGGTAGGTTAGGTTAGATACGTCCTCATGTGAGGACACAATTGCTCACGTGAGGACACGGTGAGGACACGATTGAGGAAATATTTTTTCATTAGTATCCTCACGTGAGAACATATTTATGTTTTATGGATAATTAAGGATAATTGCACAATTTTACCCGTTCGATATGTTTCGATCTGTTTAGTATGTTCCGGTATACCTCGGTCTGTTCCGGTGTCTGGAATGTGGCGCCAGAACTCTCCAAACTGCGAGACACGGTGGCTCAACCTAACCTAACCTGCCCGTCTGTGTGTGGGCCCGCGGTGGCTCGCAGGTTAGGTCAGGTCCCCGAACCTGACCTAACCGCGGGCGAGCCACCGCGGGCCCACACACAGACGGGCAGGTTAGGTTAGGTTGAGCCACCGTGTCTCGCAGTTTGGAGAGTTCTGGCGCCACATTCCAGACACCGGAACAGACCGAGGTATACCGGAACATACTAAACAGATCGAAACATATCGAACGGGTAAAATTGTGCAATTATCCTTAATTATCCATAAAACATAAATATGTTCTCACGTGAGGATACTAATGAAAAAATATTTCCTCAATCGTGTCCTCACCGTGTCCTCACGTGAGCAATTGTGTCCTCACATGAGGACGTATCTAACCTAACCTACCCCTCTGTGTGTGGGCCCGCGGTGGTCCGCAGGTTAGGTTAGGTCAGGTCCCCGGACCATATCCAATATGGCGGATCCAGCATAGCGTATCCAATTTGGCGGATCCAACATGGCGGATACAATTCGAACCCTATCTATCGCCCATGTCTAACTGTGTGTCTAAATGTATTTTTATGATATCACCACTTTAATGTAGATAATTTATTATATTTAAAAAATGTATAGATTACTAGATGAATCAGTCTATTCTTGTTCAGCAAAACGAATTGCCGAAATGAATGCCGATGAAAATAACATCGATCTTTTATGTCGTAGAAATATTATCAAATGAACTGAAAAATCTACGACTCGCTACGGAATATATTTCCAAATCGAATAGTTTTAATGAGGATGAAATTCAGCTATTGAAAGAAATTTTTTCTGCATATGATGAATTTGTCATAAATATTTTTAAAATATTTTAAATCTGGAGCAGTTTTTTTATGAGATGACGATGCACAATGACTTAAAACGTTTCTTAAAAGATAATTTATTTCTACCCGATGTAATTATAGAAAAATATAAATTAAATGAATTGAGGAATGATAGGAACGAGAATCAAATCTGGATCAATTTTGGAGAGAAATTATACATGCCGACTTGAAGCGAATCTGGATTTAGGCTTTGGGAGTTTGGTCTATTGAAATCATGGGAAAATACATGAATTGGAGGATAGTAGCAGAGAGAAACAAAACAATGATACAAAATTTCTTATTTAAAATAATATAAATGTACACTTTCGTATTTAAATTGTTAATATAAGTCTTTATTTGAAATAAATGTATCAACTATTTATGTGTTTTTCGGGGCGAGCGTAGAGGCGACTTCAATGTGAATATCAGTCGATATTCCGTTGAAGCAACGTCGAGCGCGGTTAGTACTTGGATGGGCTCCCATCTGGGGAAATACAGAGTTCTCGTTCCACCTTCTAGAGGCTTGTATATCAGTGTATACTCGGAAGTTACGTAATTTCAGACGAGGATTACGTAGTGGATATACCATCCTTCGGAGGGGATGTAAAGCAGGCGGTGCCTTGTCTATTAAATGTTAGGCAAGTAAAAGATCCCTACTCTTCTTAAGGGAAGAGGTTCGGCAAAATTTCCAGGTTGGGGGTAGCTCGTCTCCTGGCGTCGGTGATAGGCCCTGGTAGCGGAAATAGGCCGACGTTAAACAGTTAAAAAAAAAAAATTTATGTGTTTCTTCATCTAATTTCAATTTAAAATAATATTAATGTATACTTCCATGTTTAAATTTTTAATACATCATTTTTATTTTAAATAAATGTATTGACTATTCATGTGTATTTTTTTCTTCTTATTTCAATAAGATTCATGGACATTTTTCAAATGGCTAAACCACTTCAATGATAAAATTATCTTAGTGTTCGTTTTTCGAGTATTTGAGAAAAGACATTTACACCTTGAATTTATTTAGCTGTGTTTCGGGTATTTGTGAAAAAATCGTTTCTTTTTATTTTTGTATTTATTTATATTACAAATAGTTATCCAATTGGTTTTAGTGTTGTTGTGCTCCACAGGTACTGTTTTTTCTTTTCTATTCCGTTATTTATTTTATTTCTTGGAAATATTTTTTAAACTAAATGTATATAACAAAGATTACCCGCAATTTCAAATGAAACTACTAAATTTTTTGATCAAAAACTTATTTCGGATTTAGTTATTGATAAAGTTTATTATATTAAAAAAAGATTCCATTGCAAACAAAATTTGGTCATGTCATAAAAGTAACGTTAGAAGACGATTGAGATAATATATTTTCAAAGATTTCTGCCTAGTTTTGAGTCATCAATATTAGCTACAACTTGATTTAATATTAACTATAATTTGATTTAATATCAACTATAACTTGATTCAATATTAACTATAATAATAGAATTTAACTACATTCAATACATTCGAAATGATTATATTTTCAAGCTAAGTTTACATTGATTTTATTTATCAGTTTCATTGTTTTTAGTTGCAGTGAAAAATTTAAAAACATGGACCCATATTGGAAAGTTTTAAAAAATGTTTTTCAAGTATGGTGATATGGATGATGTATTTTCTCTAAAGCAGACGTGCGTTCGGAGGGTTATTGAACGTTTAGAGTGCGCGCATAGGGCGCACTTGTTAATTTTACCTAACAAATATATTCGCTGATAAAAGAGAATTTTTTAAAAGTCAAATGGTATCAATTTATAGAGATGCGCGTGGAAGTGGAAGAAGATTGTATAAGCTTTGATGAGCTGTATACTACATTTGAACCGCGAATGATGACATTTATTTTACATTGCGATTCGAGAGAAGATTATCGCTTCATTCCGAATGAAGAATATGAAGATTTTTGCGTGATATCAGCGTATTATTGTGAGGATGATTCAGATGAGGGATATTGTAAATCATGTGCCACGAGAGCAGTTATACTTAGCAAGTCTTCGGGGCAAAAAAAAGAATCTTTCAGCGCAGCAATATACAACATGAAAAAGTGAATAAAACGAAAGCATTTAATGAATATATATTCAATGATGAAATGTGGTGTTAGAATTGTGCTGTAACGAGTTTATTCATGTTTATGAGTAATGATGATTGCATGGAAAATATGCATAACTATAAAAAAAGATGTGTATATTATAAATAGAGCATATATTAAATTCATAACATAGCATTATCTTTCATATTCATATCATTATTATCATTATTATCATTTACTTGATTGCTGTTTTCCTTGGTTAAGGTTATTTCAATATAAATTGTTTATATTTTTTTCCCAAAAAAAAAAATTATTAATTATATGCTAACATAAAACTAAATTTTAAAAAGTTATGTGGAGACGAAAAGTAGTACCTATATTAGCTCTATTTATTGATTTTCTAATTAATTAATTGAAATAGATTCATTTAAATACCCCCAATGCTCGAAAATGTTCTCTCGTCGACATAGTTTAAAAAGACACCTAAATGTTACACATGCTGCTATACTAATTTTTGCAAAATACTTAAGAAGAAAAGCGAGGAATTTGAGGTGAGCTATCTATATTAAATAATTATTCATTTACTCTAACTAACAATTTTTTTTTTTTTTGTTATACTAGGAGAAAGACTCGGTGTGGTCCCTAATCTCGACGCTTTATCTTGAAGTCGCTATAGCCAAGTATAATCCCCTGCGGACATCGTTATATATCTCTTCCCAAGGGAATTATTAATATGCGAAATATAGGTATTTAATTCTTTACTTAATGAAGCTATTATTTACAGAAAAAAAGAGAAAAATTATTAATTATATTTTATATTGATTTCAGATAATAAATGTTCCGCTTGGACTATCCTTAGCGCCCTGCATCCAGCCCCCTATGCCCTAGATGCCTGATCGCGTTTCACACTATAGCGATTATTTACATAAAATTGAACTTGATATTACTTTCCCGATGCATGTAAAAGATATCATCAAGTTTGAAAAGCAAAACCCAAGAATCAGCATAAATGTTTTCGGATTGGAGAAAATACTCTATTGTGGAACCATTATACCACCTGCAATGCAGAAAACCTACTCATGTATGTATATATATATATATATATATATATATATATATATATATATATATATATATATATATTTTTATATTAAAATATTTTACCTTTCCAATGAAATCTATAGAATAATTAGACGCACATTTAAAAAATAGAGCTGCAATTTGAAAAAACACATAAATTTTTGCGTTGTAACGTATAATTGAGGTAATTTTTATGTTTGTTTAAATATAGAAGTCCAAATACTGTTTATAATTAATTACTTGTAACATATCCATGATTTCTTATATTTCTTTAGTATTTTGCCACTGGTAAAAAATATTTTAAAAAATTGATGGAAGAAACCTCTGCTTCAAAAGGGTCAGACAGAGTTGGTTTTTAATACTTCCAGAACAAAATGTCTCACATATAAAAATATATAAACTGAAACAATAATTGGAAACATATTTAAAAAATGAGGGTACAATTTGAAAAAAAATGTATAAAGTTTCACGTTGTAGCGTGTAATTGGGATAATTTTAGTGATTGTTTGCTTGAGTTCTCTGATTTGTGTGATTTATTATGAAGAAGCATATATATTATGAAATTACTTTAAAAACCAGGTAAATACGATTTTTAAAATAATTTTTCTAGATATGGTACATAGAAAAAAATATTCTAAAATTACATTTTCTAAAAAAATACACTAGTTCATGTTCACTAGTCATGCGCAGGATATTTTTTAAAATCCAGCCGCCATACTTTAAATATACCCATAACATGAAAGCATAAAAATACATCTAGCACTCATATCGTTGAATTCACGTTATAGGAATGTTGGTTAATCAATTATAGAAGTCTTACTGAATAATAATTTGATACTGTGATACGTACCATTCAGCAAAGGAGGATCAATTTTTTTAAATACATTAGGTCAGGTCTGGATACTGTTAGACGTAACATATGGTAGAGGAGAATCATTTTTTAAATATATTAGGTTAGGTCTGAAGTGTCATGATACTGTTAGACGTACATATGATAGAGAAGAATCAATTTTTTAAATGCATTAGATTAGAGGTTAGATCTGGCAGAAACGTTATATGTATTTAATTTATATACCCATTTATTTAAAATAAAACCATATTAATAATTCGAATGCAGTGAAAATATATGCATTCATGTAATTATAACTAAACCGACTTAATTAATGCTCTGTCTATTTTTAAATATACTCATCACATACTGAAGTCATAATCACATAAAAATACATCTACCTCATATTGCTGCAATTTAAAATATTTTCATGTTAACCTAATCTAAAAATATTGCTCGACGCCGCTGAAGAAGTATGCAAATGCAAGCTACTCACATTTTCGAAGTAACTTTCTAATCATTATTTAATTAGGTGCCTTGCGTATCTAGACATGATAAGCTCTTTTATCGTCTGTGAAAATATTATCCTCTAGTTTCAGATCTTTATGCTACGTAAATAAATTCAAAAATACGAAATAATTCTCATACTCTAACTATTTTCATATACAATAGATATTTTGCAATGGTAAGAACACAAAAAATATGTTATGTATAATGTAAACTGTTAAATGTCGCTCTTGGTTAATAATCAATATATATTATATATTTTCTAGATATAACCAGCATAGTACAATGATTGTAGAAAAAAATATTTTAAAATTATATTCCCTAAAAAACACTAGTCATGCCCAGGATATTTTTTAAATCTAGCCCTCATACTTTAAATATACTCATGATATGGAAGCATAAAAATATTTCTAGCACTCATATCGTCGAGCTCACGTTATAGGAATGTTGGTTAATTGATTATAAAAGTCTTATGGAATAATAACATAATGCTGTGAGGTGTACCATTCAGCAGAGAAGCATCATTTAAAAGACATTAGGTTAGGTCTGGAGTGTCGTGATACCGTTAGACGTAGCATATAGCATAATTGATTATAAAAGTCTTATTGAATAATAACATGTTGCTGTGAGGCGTACCGTTCAGCATAGGAGCATCGTCATTTATATCCAACCTATGTGTTGCTTCTAATGAATAAATATTTTCTCAATCGTGTCCTCACCGTGTTCACAATCGTGTCCTCACGTGAGCAATCGTGTCTTGTCTTCACCTGAGAATGTTGGTTAATTGATTATAAAAGTCTCATTGAATAATAACATGTTGCTGTGAGGCGTACCGTTCAGCATAGGAGCATCGTCATTTAGATCCAGCCTATGTGTTGCTTCTAAACGTAGCATACAGCAAATGGGTTCGATATCTTATAAATATAAAAGTCTCATTTTTAAAGACATTAGGTTAGGTCTGGAGTGTCATGATACCGTTAGACGTAGCATGTGGTGGAGAAGCATAAAAATACATCTAGCACTCATATCGGTGAGTTTACAATCGTGTCCTCACGTGAGCAATCCTGTCTTGTCTTCACGTGAGAATGTTGGTTACTTGATTATAAAAGTCTTATTGAATAATAACATGTTGCTGTGAGGCGTACCGTTCAGCATAGGAGCATCGTCATTTAGATCTAGCTTATGTGTTGCTTTTAAACGTAGCATACAGCAAATATAAAAGTCTCAGTGATGCTGTTTAGGTCAGATCTGAAGTGTCATGTTACTGTTAGACGTAACATACGGTAGAGGAGAATCAATTTTTTTCTATACTGCTATGTAAAAAGAATAGTGACATGATGCTAGGAGACGTACCATTCAGCGGAAGAGCATAATTTTTTTATTAGGTCAGATCTGGAGTGTCATGTTACTATTAGACGTAACATATGGTAGAGGAGAATCAATTTTTTTAAATATATTAGGCTAGGTTAGATCTAGTTACTGTTAGACGTAACATACGGTAGAGGAGAATCAAATTTTTTTTAAATACGTTAGGTTAGGTTAGGTTGAGCTTATGCCACCATGTTTTTTTATCATAAATCATCATGCTTTTGTTTTTTCCATATGCCGCCATGTTTTTTTCTATACACCATCTTGTATACGTCGCCATGTTTTTTCTATATACCGCCATGTTTTTCTGGCTATATACCGCCATGCGCACTATGGATTGTGGGATTGCGTTAGGTTAGAGACGGACAGGCATAGGCGGACAGATGGACAGGCACAGGTGGACAGACGAACAGGCACAGGTGGACAGACGGACAGACATCCAGAGAGGAATTCATTTTAGCTTATACGTCACACATCGAGCATGGCGGGCATGCGCAATGCAGAATGTGGAATGTGGAGCCAGAACTCTCCAAAAACACCTACTGGAGCGAAAACTACGTGTATACTTTGTAGTCCTTTGTTTTTCCTAGTGCATTCTCTAAATTTATTTCATTCTCTATAGTTTCTGGCTTCTACAGTCTACACCCTTGTGCGAGATATCCTTCCGTGCTGACGGCGTCGCGTCGGTCTGGAACTATTCATTCACCTGCTGTAACAATGCTTAATTATTCATTTGAGGGCTTAAACGAGGGTTAATAGCTCATAAGTCGCCTGTCAATACCCTGCTAACAATACAAAGCTTTGTATACCGAGTTCCGTTTTTATTTTGTTGTTGTGAGCGCTGTTTATAAAGGTTTACCCAATTTTAGATGTAAATTACAGTTTGACTGCGCAATACATATTTGACAACATCTCGGCAGACGTTTTGTGATCTAGCTGGCCTCCCTTTCTTGTATGGTATATCTGACAGCGTGACGCCATCAGTCGCGATTACCTGTAATAGCTAGGGAGGTAGCGACAGTTTTCGTGAAATCATTTGTATAAAGCTAGATTTTTTCCCTGATAGCTTAGACAGTATCAATGATGAAGGTGCAATTCTACCAATCTATAAGTCCTGCAAAAAATTAGTGAAAAATTAAATAATATGTTGCAAAAAGAGATATCGATTTTCTGAAATGTCACAAAATGTCACTTTTAATTCGTTCGTGCCGAGCCGAATTTTCGAATTTCGCCGTGCAATTTACGATCAGGTTTAGCTGGAAGACTTCCCTATATGTCGCGACATCGTACGACCGTCCCAATGGTGTTTTCGAAAAATATGAACGTGTCAAGATTGGATGTTTTCGCAATTTTTTCGACGCCGAAATGCAAGCTGTTTTTTGCTATTTTCCACTACGAATCTTTTGCTTCCATAAGAGTTTTGATTTTTTTTTTTTCGTTTCGGAGATAACTACTGAAATGTCGGCCATGTACGGCAAAAAATAGCAAATTTTGAGCTTCTACAGATGGCAACCTTTTAATTTTGGCTCCTACGCCAAAAGACTACTCTAGCTAATTTAAATTGAATTAAATTTGCTAAAACCTTTTTTCTATTTTTTGAATTCCGACAAAAATGGAAGAATTAGAGAGGGCGGGATTTGGGACTTTTTTTCGGTAAAATTTCTCCATTTTGTCACCGTAATTAATCGGTAATTAACTGAAATTTATCTCATATATGATGTTCACTTAATACCATGTACTACTTTGACGCTCCGTTAATCTCGGCCCTTTGAAACAAAGGTTGCTGAGAAAAAATATTTTTTTAAGATTTACATGCACTCTATAGGAAAACGTGTAATTTCCTACATTTTCTCGAATATCTCGATAATTGACGTTTTTTTTTCGAAAAATTTGTAGACAGCTTATGTAAAGAGAATTGATTGAGCTTTCCGACAATTTTTTTTATTTTTTTTTCTAACATAAAAGGTATCAATGATGAAAGTGCAAGTCTACCAAACTTTTAGTGTTGCAAAAATGAGTAAAAAATTAAACATGTTACAAAAAGTTTTATAAATGTATTATATCTACAAGATCGAAACTTTACATATTCACAGATGACATAAAAACATACCGGAAAATAATATTCTACCACGGCAGAAGCGTTGCCATGTCAGGTCTACCACCCACGCAAAGTGTGAAAAAAACAAACATTTTTTACTTATATCTACAAAGCTGAAATTTTTTTATGGAATAGCTTATTTAATAAGACATCCAAAAAATACAGTCTACCGATCATCTCATGTTGCTGAATACTCGATAGACGTAATGGAATGCAAGCGCGTGACCGCGGCCGCTGCGCTCCGGGCTATTGCAGTTCGCGGAGAAGTTTTGCATTTTCCGCCGCGGAATATTAATCTACAAAGCTGATTTTTTGTCTACAAGCAGTTTATGCACTATTTCGATTAAAAATCACATTCTATCTCTGCTGAAAGGTGGCTAAATCTTTGGTAGACATTGCCAAAATGGAATACGTAGTCAAATCATGATAATTATATTCTTTATTAATATTAAAGAACAGATGCGTTAATAATCACTTTTATTTACTTTTTACTATTGCTAGTGGTCGAGCTGCAGACGATTGTGTAGCAGCACCAATGACTAATGCAGACATATCAAAAAATTTGTTGCACTTTCATCATTGACACTTTTTATGTTAGAGAAAAAATAAGAAAAGTGTCGAAAAGATCAATCAATTCTCTTTACATAAGCTATCTACAAATTTTTCGAAAAGAACGATAATTATCAAGATATTTGTGAACATCATGATGTTAAGTAAACATCGTATATGAGATCGATTTCAGTTAATTGCCGATTAATTACGGTGACAAAATGGAGAAATATTACCGAAAAAAAAAAAAAGTCCCAAATCCCGCCCCCTCTAATTCCTTCATTTTTGTTGGAATTCAAAAAATAGAAAAAAGGGTTTTAGCAAATTTAATTCAATTTAAATTAGCTAGAGTAGCCTTTTGGCGTAGGAGCCAAGATTAAAAAGTTGCCAACTGTAGAAAATTTGCGATTTTTTGCCGTACATGGCCGACATTTCAGTAGTTATCTCCGAAACGAAAAAAAAATCAAAATTCTTATGGAAGCAAAAGATTCGTAGTGAAAAATACTAAAGGAAGAAGAAATTAAAAATTAAATAATTTTTTTCTTGATTTTAAATGTACCTAAATGTTAATTTTAATAAATCGATTAAAATAGAGTATCTTTAATACTCATTTAACTCTCCTACCATTTGATTCTATCATTTTCCAGACACCGTTTTCCATTTTTGCTAATTTTTAACATAAAGTTTGAGATCAGCGACCCAAAAAACCCCTATATATGAAATAAAATTCGAATAAAAAAACATTGACCCTCTTCCGCCATTTTGGATCCGCAATTTCTAGTTTAAGTTGACGTTTAATGTCAAATTCATAAACAGCGAGCCCCAAATACCACCAGACATCTAATAAAAAGAAAATAAAGAAAAAGTAGACTTTGGACGCCATTTATTTGTAAACCGATTTTGAGGCCAGATTCGTAATCTGCGCCCCCAAAAATCTTATGCTATAAGTTTAAGGCAATTGTTCAATTAAATAAAAGAGTTGTATACATTTTTTAATTAAGAGTGTATTAAAAAACACTTGTTTGTTAATAACAATTAAAAAAATAAAAGCACATTTTCTCACCTATGGGAAACTTTTCTATTAACTTTTTGCGAAATTAAAAAAAAATGATCAAATTCGGTTTTGGGCCAACGAATTTAGAACTTTGGCGAATTTTTAACGTTTATAAAATGGACTAATTAAGCTGTTTCAGAAAACAAAAAAATTTAGCCTGAGCAAAGGTTGGTAGAAATGCGTGGCAAACCGTTTTTTTTTTGAGGAGCTGAAAATCAATATGCAGTTATTTTAAGTATTTGTTATGTTCATGGTTAATTTATATTAAGAGGAAGGACTATATCAAGGAGAGTGGAGAGTGATTTTTTATCTTTCTGAGGAGCTTCAAAAAGGGCGAAAAATGCTGTATCTCAAAGGCCAAGTTTGTAGAAGAATCTTAGAATGATAGTTTAATTTCTCCAGGTGAGTCCTGTTGTATTAAAAATTTTAAGATAGATTTTTGTAAATAAACTAATTTATAGATTTTTCAAATTCGAATTACAAATTCGGATAAAAACACGTTTGATAAAATATTTTGATTTTTTTAGATTACAATGAATATTCCACAGAATATTCTATATTTTCCCCAGGAGTTTTGATCATCATTAAAATGTTAATCAAATGAGAGAACATTTGATCTAAAAATACATCAAATAGCATACAAAATGCCTTAGAGTCTTAGCAGTTTTGAATAAAATTCAATACGCTGTAAACTTATACAATGAATTTCAGCACGATATCTTTGCTACTTCATGTTCACAGAAGTAACACACATTTTCAAGAGTAGGTACGTACTTCAAAGAACCTCTATTTCCAATTTGCCAGTTTCTCTCATTTACAACAAACGTGTTTCAAAGTACAATATACCTACAGACATTCAAATGTATATATTAACTGCAAAAGTAGAATTATCCTGTTCAGAGGAAATGTCACCGACAAACGTTAGATAGGTTACGGACTGACGACCGACACGAATGGGAAATTGTCTGAAACGATTCTCTGGAGTTTATAATGATATTGAGGCATTTTAGTCAGTTATATTAATGTAAATTCCATGAACCAAATGAAACATAATCGTCAAGAAATTATAAATCAAAGTTTTAATAAATATTGAAGTTAAAAAATATTTTAAGTACTTTTAAAAATTATTTCTAGATATACAGGTTGTCCATTTTATCAGAGGCTTCGAGGAAATCTTGCCTAATATCAATCGTAGAAAAATAGTGTATTGTGTTTCTAGTAGTGTTGCAAATAGGTAAACATTTAATTATCTACTAGTTGACAGTATTGAAATCTGTCAGACATATTTTTCACATTTTGATGTATGAATAACGTATTTTGTAGTAGACGAATTTATAATAAATAAAACACCAATACAAGGTATAAAAGTATTTTATAAACATTTGTAGTCACCAATCGTTAGTTCAGTAACAACATTTGGCGACCATGAGAGGACTATTATTGGAAACACGCTGGTGATTATTAGAAAATACAAATCAGCCTAAATGGAAAAATTGAAAAAATCCTGGACTTACACGCGTTCTGCGTTTACGAGGGCACATACTCAATTCGTTAACGAATGCAACAAGGAAGCGATTGTATTGAGGGAAGTAAATATAGCTCTCAATTTATTAAAAGATAAGATAGAGATAGATAGATAACTCGAAGTGCTCAATGAAAAGATATTTTATCTAACGATTGTGGCAGATACAGCTGAGGCAGAAGTTAACCCAGCGATTGAGAATGTCGATGAATATAAAACAAGATTTATACAGGCTGAGGTGGACACAGCAGCATTAAGTGATAGTGTAAGATAGATAAACATTACTCAAGGTAATTGTGTTAATCAGCAGGGACCTAAACGAAATTATACATTACCGAAGATTCAGTTTCAAAAATATGGAGGAGACTTGAAAGAGTGGCTTCACTTCTAGGGTCAATTTAAGAAGATTCACAAGGACGTTAATATGAGTAAAGAAGACAAATTCTATTATCTTTTTCAACACATACTCCCAAACTCAAAAGCAAGTGAACTGGTTGGTAGTTTCCCACGCTATGTATGACCAGGTGATTGAGAGTTTGAAGAATAGATTTGGAAGAGATGAGTTATTAGTGGAGTTTTACGTACGCGATCTTCTGAAATTGGTTTTAACAAATGCTATGAAGTCAAGTGAAAAAACACCTCTGTCCAAGCTATATGATCAACTTGAGATACATATTGGAAACCTGTTCAGCTATGCTATATCCATTAGTTGAGTCGTCGTTACCTGAAGGTACTCTTTGCACTTGGCAGAGATAATGGGGTATTTTCCTATTTTTTTTTTATTGAATAATATCATAAAATATGTGCAAACAAGCCTTCCAATACAGATTTCCGCGAAAATAATTATCAATTTTTTGAGAAAACAGAAGTTATAATAAGTGGAGCAACAGGTGTTTTAAATTGGTGACGTCGTTAAACTTGCCGATGACGTACTTGAACTGTATGGATTTCTTGATAGAATGATTTTATACAAAACAGTGTGGTATTGCCAAGTTGAAATTCCTTCTCTAGTTCTACTAAAAGATAATTTAAGAAAACTGGAGAATAAAGCTTATTTATTAAATCAATTTTAATATATTTATCCACGAAATTTAATTTTGTGGTGTAAAAAATAATAATAGGCGTGAATTATTACATATTTTAAATATTTTTTAATACCGATTAGATTTATAAAAACATTTAGCAATATATGGCAACAATGTCAACGCTAGTCAAATGACAGATGTGTTCTAACCGATCGTGTCGATTTAAAACATTTCAATTTATTTTATCGAGGTATTTGCTGTTATTTAAAAATAATAGATAATGTCGTCGAAAAGATGTTTTATAAAAAGTAAAAAGTTGTGGAAACACAAGTATAAGTGCGTCGGAAAAAAATTTTGTAACTGTTCCAAGAAATATGGATATTCGAAGAACTTCAAATAATTCTGATCCCATCCCTTCAGGTTCGTTTATATTTTGTTGTGAAGATCATTTTGAAGTAAGTTTAAACCGGTTCTATAGATTTTTGTTCTAACAACATATATTTTAGTTAAAAAATGACGCTGAAAAGTGGCACTATTATAAAACAATGGGCCAGAGAATATTCTTAAGACCTGGAGTTGTACCACATAAAAAATTATCCTTTGTACATAAACCAACGGTATCTGAATCACAGTTAAGTCCAACATCAAAGAAAAGGAAAATAGAGGTACTAGAAAGAAGTCGCAGGAAATTGTATTCTGAAAGTGAACCAAGTACGAGTGGACATGTTGATAGTGCAAAACTGTGTACGACCTCGGGCAAGTTTACTGCAATTTCAAGCCCTAAAAAAATAACGCTACATAAACAAACAACAAGTAAATCTAACCTCTGTTTCTTTCACTTATATTATGACAAGAACTGACAACTGACAGCAAGCAAGCAAGTTGAAGTTGGAAGAGAGCCGTTTTTATACAATGTTGCGACATAATACTCGCCGCGAATTTTGTTTACCTTTTCAAGATAACTTCTAAATAATAACAAATATAAATAACAATTCCTTCTAAATACATGTATATAATATTTATTGATTTTCAAGATATTGAGCAAAATAGAAATGTTATAGGCAAAATAATGTAAAGAAAATACACAGTTTGGCATTCAAATAAGATAGTTACAGTCTAAGCGAATGTTGTCTGTTATTGATTAAATTATTTCCCGCCAAATAAAATCGTTTGAAATCTGCGTCTAGACGGGCGTATTCTTATTTCTTATTTTTATTTAAGAAATTATTGTTTTGGTTTAAATTAATTATGCAGTAATTGCTAAAATAATAACATTACTCGATATATATCACCAAAACTGAATTTAAAAAAAATGGAAACTACCCCATTAAGTATGAATAGCACTTTAACTGGTGCTACTTACTGCTCCTGCTGTAGCTGAAGTAAATAATGCGGTAGCACTTTCCACTTCCAAAGATCCTTTATTCAGGTTAATGAATTTTCCAAGAGCAGAAGTAGAAAATGAGCAAAGAATTTCTATGACAATGGCCGGATTTGGTTTAAAAGGTGAAGATATATCTGTTAGTCTTCAAAAATAAGAAGCAAAAGTATGAGAATAACACTAAATCTCGACAAAATGTTCCTACAGCTACAGCTCTTCTCGCTGCAAGAGAGAACAAAATGTTCGAGTGTATATTCTGTGGTAGTAACCATGAGAGTTCTCAATGTGAAATAGCCAAGAAATTGTCGTTGGAAGAAAGACAAGAAGCTGTCAAAAGGAAGAATGTATGTTTCAGTTGCCACAAACCCCGACACAATAGTAGATGGTGCAAGGCTAAGGAAAAGTGTGCATGGTGTGGAGGAAAACATGTAATTTTGATGTGTCGAGACTTGGACGGGACCGAAACCGGCATCAAATTCTGCTACACCGGTGACAGAGAGTAACCTAGCTAAGTCAAAATAGAAGTATTCCTACAGACACTTTGAGTTAAGTTACGAAACCAGAACAAAGGGCAAATCGTTCGAACAGTATTAGATACAGGGTCTCATCGATCATACATTTTATCAAAAGCAGCACGTGATTTAGGCTATGAACCAGTTGGTCATCAAAAAATTGTCCATATGTTGTTTCGTGGGGCAAAGACTCAGCCTCAAGATCACAATGGCTATCAGGTATATTTGATCAATCTAGACGGAAGTTATGCTTGCAATTTCATGGGTTTAAGTCAGGAGAAAATTTGTCAAGACATTCCGAGTATTAGCAACGGTCCATGGCTACAGGAGTTGCAGCAAAAGAAGGTATTCCTAACAGATGTTCAACGTAGGGAAGAACCCATCTCATTATTATTTGGTGCAAATGTGATTGGCAAACTGTCAACTGGTAACCTCATAAACTTGGAATGTGGACCGACTGCCATGGAAACAAAACTTGGATGGACTCTAATGGGTAAAAAGAGTGAAACAATCCCACGAGTTGATTCTGCGCATTTAGTCATGTCGATGTTCGTGCAAGAAGCTAATATATCAAATCTATGGAGTCTAGACGTCCTTGGGATAACTAACCCAACACAAACAAAATCGAAAGAAGTTCATCAAGCCGAAGTAAAGGAAAAGTCTCGTCAAACAATTAAAGTAAATTCTGGAGGTCGATACGGGGTACTATTGCCTTGGAAAAAGAATCACCCGTAACTGCCTGATAATAAAGAAATAGCTGAGAAGAGATTAAAGAATACCACAAAGGAAATAGAGAACGTTAAAAAATATTATTGGACAAATTCGTCGACAGTACTCTCCTGGATCCAGCGAGAAAGTCAGTGGGCAACATTTTTTAGGAACAGAGTACAAGAGATTCGTCGAATTTCTAAACCTCATCAGTGGCGACATATTCCTGGAGTTCTAAACCCTGCTGATCTACCATCACGAGGTTGTACTGCAAAACAGCTGATCGACTCTAGACGGTGGGAAGGCCCAGAATGGCTTAAAGGTAAACCTGAACAATGGCCTATTAACGAGTTTTCTGTGAATGAGGAAGAGATAAATGCTGAGGCGAAGAAAACGGCGAGCAGTAAATGTCTATAATCAAACAGTCGACTAAAGGAAGAAGAATCGAAAAATCGAGTTTTTGGTGAGATATCGGTTCAAGAAATTACTGCAGCAGAGTGTATTTTGATGAGACTTGCTCAACAGGATACATTTGTTGATGTAACCGATCCCAGAATAAGCTACCAAGGTGTATACATGGATGAATGTGGACTTATTCGCCTAAAAACTCTAATCTGGAACCGTAAAGATAAACTGAGTTTTCGAAATCCCATAGTGTTGGAGCATCGACATCCTTTGGTCATTAAATTAATTGAATACAAACACCAAAAATTGAATCATGCTGGTGTTCAAATAGTTATGAACTGTTTATGAGAACAAGTATGGATTCTCACCAGCAGACGTGCCATACGCTCTGTTATTCAGAGGTACAATACATGTAAACGGCATAACACTTCTCATTTAGAAACAGTTCCAGCTCGGGCAGTGCACTTAGAATTAGTAGCTTTATTATCAACCATTTCTTTTATTGAAGTCATCAGAAGATTCATAGCCAGAAGAGGCAGGCCCAGTATCATATATAGTGACAATGGTACGAATTTTTGCGGTACAAGCAATCTTTGAAGAAAATCGATTGGAATGAAGTAAACAAGTATGGTACATTACAAAAAATTGAGTGGCGTTTCGATCCCCCAACTGCAGCTTGGTGGGGAGGATGGTGGGAGCGTCTAATTCGTACTGTTAAAGAGTTACTTAGAAAGTATTAAAGAGAGCCAGTTTAGCGTATGAGGAGATGGCAACTGTTTCATGCGACTGTGAATGTATTATAAATAGTCGTCCAATCACCTCATACGTTAAACTGGCTCTCTTTAATACTTTTCTAAGTAGCTCTTAACAGTAATAATTAGATGCTCCCACCATCCTCCCCACCAAGCTGCAGTTGACAGTATTGAAATCTGTCAGATATATTGTTCATATTTTTGATGTACGCGTAACGTATTTTGTAGTAGACGAATTTATAATAAAGAAAACATCAATACATGGTAGAAAAGCATTTTCTAATCATTTATAGTCACCAATCGTTAGTACAGTTACAACAAGTAGTAAAAGCAAGCATTGAAGTGCGGGAATGTGCTTTTACTACGAGGAACACATACAATTTTTTCTGAAATCGCAATCAATATTATTATAAATATATAAAAATAAAAAAATATATACATATTAAAATATATATAAGAAATACTCCTGGAAAGTAACTTTCCCGGCTGTTTTCTGATAGTTGCTTGGCAACGGATTAAAATACTAGAATCGCGTAATTTGGGATCTGAAATTGCGCCAAAAATGTAGATATTCTTGATTGATTTCAGAAAAAAATTATTTGTATAAAAAATTGACCAATTTTTATAAGTTACAAAACGGTTTAAAGTTATTTAAAATCCATGGACTACTTTAAGAGTTATGACGAAAAATCTCGAAAATGCGGAGTAAATGTAAACCTGATATCTCCATTATTTGATTCTTTTTTAAGTTATTTAGCTTACAAGAGACATGACGGACGGAGAGGCAGACGGACAGACGAACGGACTGAAGAAAAGACATTTTGAAAGTTGTCCCGTATTTTATGACAATACAATGATGTATTTTTATTATATACGAGTTATATTCACAATTGTTCGAACGTGTCGATGAAATGCATATAACACTTTTTGTACAGAATTTTATAAGCTTTATTTTGTATATAAACATAATTTCGATATCGCTAATGGTAGAAAGATATAAGCAGTAAACTGAATCGGACCGCCATTTCTCCAAGATGGTGGCTCAAGCGCAACAGTTTGGGCTGGGGACTTTTAGTATGTTTAATAGTAGGTAAGCCTAAATGAACATATTTGCCAAATTTAAACACTTTATCAGTTTTTTTCGTCAAACGTCGAAATTTGTTCTAATTTGACTAGGGTATTTATACTATATATATAATTAGACAATCCTCGGATTCGGGTACTAAAATAATAGGTGTTTTCTTTCTACCAACAATCTTAGCTAAGCTAAGTAGTTTTTCAGTCACGCCTGATGAGTGAAATATTCGTGTATGTACCACAGTTTGCGTGTGACATTAAAACTACTTTGCTTAGCTAAGATTGTTGGTAGAAAGAAAACACATAATATACTAGATCAAAATGGGTAATAAAGCAAAAACCATACAATATGACTGCATTTTGTCGTCAATTGGTAAGAAAACAATTATCAGTAGGTATTTAAATAAAAAATAACCTAAATATGCTCTCTATATATTTATATTTTATTTATCTCTCTTTTATACTGTTTTTATAAATATAAAACTGAACCTATATTTTACCAATTAATTGATAGCACACAAAAGGTACCTAATAATCTCGTTGAATATCAAATGGGGCACGCCGCATGGATGACATGGAGACAACACTGTAGGGTTAAATTACTTAGAGAAGATAACATCCGCACAATATATTTCTTTGTTTATCTGAGGCACAAACCGATATCGCTAGCGAGTGCCGATTGTCTAGTTCGTGTTCGGTATTCATTATATATTTTTAGAGAATATTCAACCGTTTTTATGTATAAAACAGATGAAATGAAATTTATTTTAATTGCGACTGTCCAATATTATTAATAAACGAAAATAGTAAACTTAGAAGTTTTAGTATGTTATCTTCTCTAAGTATTGGTATACCTATTGGTATACCTAATGTGGTACAAAAACTAAATTATGAATTCGAAAGTATTCTGTAATTGAAAAATAAATAACCAGTGTTAACCAAAATATATTATGTTAAAGCGAGTTTATAAAAAAGTCCCAGTCCTAACTTAGCCTATCTTAGTCTTAATTTTTCCCTAAAACATACCTGATGTTTTAAGAAGAGTTTATCAAAACTGGCCTTTGTCCTAAGTTGATCGTAAAATAGATACGCGAACTTTTCACGCCAATTGGAATTGATTTCTGATCTATTCTGTGGTATTAGCCCCTAGAAAAAATTAATCTAAAAATTTTAGGTTAAGTTAGGACCAAGACAGGATTACGACTTTTATAAACAGAATATGGGAAACCTGTACATTTAACTTTTTAGGTAAAATATTAAGACTAAGATAGGCTAAGTTAGGACTGGGACTTTTTTATAAACTCGCCTTTAAATGATAAATTGGCTTTTATCCCTTGAATTTTAATGTCATTCGATATGTCACCAAACATGAAAATTACAGACAAGGTATAAAATAAGAATACAACATTTCATAGTAACAATGTAGCTAATACAAGTAAGTACTTACCTTTTCGTAAAAATGTGTTGATATTTATCAAACAAAAACCAAAAACATTAAAACTAAAGTTTATTGACGTCAACGTCGTTAATAGAACACAGACAAGTGTAAACTGGAGATGACAGTAGTATTACCAAAGAAGATCTACTGTAAGTTCAGTTTACAGTAGATCTTCTTTGGTATTACTATACTAGTGGCGCTGCCGGCAGTGGTCGCTGTTTTGTAAGAGATGGTGATACCAAAGTGAGTGGTGGCTCAGTTAGTTACATCCACGTTTTAAAATGTATCATTAAAATGATGTGGTGATTGTGGACATCCCAATCTCCACTGACATGGGAGTGGTTATAATGTGAACGTTCTGAAACGGTCCAAAGAGTGTCATCACGGTGATGTGATGCTTTGCCATTTACAAAATCCACTAAAATGTGAGTGGCTATAATGTGGATGTGGCAGAGTGTGTTTACTGGGGGAGAATCAAGTGTCTTTTTTGAATGGAATACTATGTATATCAGTACATTTTTTGAAACCTCTTTCTAGACACTATTCATTGCTATATTATTATTGACCATCTCCCAACCTCTTGGAGTTGAAATAATGCCATCTGCAGATACATATTGAAAAAATCACCGAAGTCACAATTATAGGTTTTAAGAAAAATTTATGTGAATGCTCTAGTTACGAGGCATCTAATTAATATTTTTGAATCATATTTACTTCCTAAAAAAGTACAGAGTGACCAAAAATTATTTTTCAATTGAGAACTATTTAAATTGAATTTTCTCAATTTTTTCAAATGTATGTGATGTGGAAATAAAACACGAATGTTTTTTATAAGTACTTTCCTTTGGTTAATTGCAACCATTTTAGTTTTATTGAGCAATAAGTATAAAATTCAAGAATAAACTTAAAAAACCGCTGCCCAAGGAATCACTACTTCCACATCTAGATTTTTTATCTAAGTCACTCACAACGAAAAAATTTTGTTTGTGTAAATAATTGTATATGGAACATTAATAATATAATATTTGAAATCCTCTACCCCAAAAACCCATAAAATGATACCCCACATCGGTAGCGGGGTGGGGGTGTTGATAGGGGGTGGTAGTGGGGGTGGATGAAGTAAAAAAACATTTCGAGGTTTCTGGTTCTTGTACACATCCTAAATTACAATTTTTTTTCATCCCCTTTAATAATGGGGTGGGGGTGATAATGGGGGTGGCTAATGCCAAAATTTTTTTTGAGACCTCAGCTTCTCTTGTATATACTAAATACCAATTTTATGGACTCTTACCTGCTTGATTTACCTATTTTCCCCAAATTTTCCCAATTTACCCCCCAACCCTTCGACGGAACAAGATAAAAATATAATCTAATTCTAGATCTCGTTAAAGTACATATGTGTACCAAATTTCAAGTCAATATCTCAAACGGTTCCGACCGACAGACGGACCGACAGACAGACCGACAGACAGAAAATTTTTTTTCGCTCAAACTTAAAATCTCGACGTTTCGTGACATTCTAAGCCTATTTGAACAATAATAATTTTTAAAAAAATTTTTGTCGTTACTATACTTCCACTGGATGTGGAAGTAAAATGGAGATTTCTGCAAATAATTCATTTGAAAAAATTATAACATGTTGCCCATTTTGATTGACATACATCACTATGAGCTTTTGAAATGAGGTTTCTACTGATCCTAAAATTGCCGGTGTGATAGATCTAAAAGCAGTTATTATCCTTTCTTTCATACTTTGTATTGTTGTTGGTGTATCTTTATAAACAATTTCCATCACGTATCCCCATAAAAAGAAATCAATTTTTGTAAGATTTGGGGATTTAGCAGGCCATTTAGTGGGTTCATTTCTTCCAATTCACTGAAGTAGGTAGGTATTATTTAAGTGCTCTCTAACTGCATTTAAATAATGTGGTGGAGCACCATCTTGCTGAAATCACATCCTATTTCGAATCCTTTCAGGAAGATTCACCAATAATTGTGGCAAATAGTTTTCCAGAAAATGAAAATAAATAGCTCCAGTCAGGTACCATCAAAGAAATGTGGACCTATTACATGTTCTCCAATAATTCCTCCCCATACATTTATAGACCATCTGTGCTGATAATCAACTTGCCAAAAAAAGTGAGGATATTCTGAAGCATAACAATGGAAACTGTGCCTATTAACAAATCCATTTTTATGAAAAGTTGCCTCATCATTGAATAAAGCATTATGAAAGAAGGTGACATCTTGCATTTTATCTCTGGCTCAATTACAAAACTGTAGACGCCTTTAAAAATCGTCATCAGATAATTCCTGGTGCATTTGAATATGATGACATTTGATATACATGAAACTGATTTGTTTTTAAGATTCGACAGACTTATTCCTACTAATAAGCTTACTTCTCTTTGACTAATATAGCGATTCTCAACCGTTGCCAGCACCACAGAAAACTCATTTCCTTCTTTCATAACACGTTTTATTTTTTAACTCATTTTATATTCGACATTTCCAGTTTCCTCAAATCTATGGAGAAGATTTTGGAAGCTGCCAATATCAGGAATCCTTCTTTCAGAATACCTTTGCTTATAAATTCTATTGGCAAGCAAACAATTTTTGTCCGACTCGCCCAAAACAAAAGTCATGCCTACAAGTTCCGCTTTATTAAAATTCATTCTGTAAAACTCGAAATATTTTAAATTTAATATAGATGATAACTGACGATCGATAAGTGCGATAAATGTTCATTTGTAAAAGACAATTTATACCAAACTGACGTTTTATTGCTTGTCGAATAACGAAAACAGCAAAAAAAAAATACAAAATAGTATATTGTAATATAAGTGTGGCAAGGGCTTCATTGCAAGACGATGTATGAAAGTAGGAACACGAGCGCAGAGAATAAGAGTAAGTTATTTCCCTTAGGCGCGGTATTTTCATCTCCAGTTAAATTTATTCTATAGACAGATTCCATGGAAACAATTATTGACACAATTGTATCCAAGGAAATTATCTGGAGAATAAATTTAACGGGAGATGAAAGTACGTGGCCTTAAAGTTCAAAATTTTAAATTTGTGAAGATGAAATCGAGGTGTGTGGCAAATTCTTTGCCGCACGGCGTGCGGTAACGTGACATTTTCCGCAGTCATTTTGAAGTTAGAAAATTTAATTTTCAACACAATCGTAGAAAAAAACGATTATTACAGTAAGGGACCAGTGACATTATTTACCACTTCAGTGTATTGGGAGAAATGACGTGTGTCAATCAAAATGGGCACCATGTGGAGCACTTATTATAATTTTTTCTAATGAATTATTTGAAGAGACCTTTATTTTTTACGTTTATTCTTAAATTTTGTGCTTATTGCTCGATAAAACGAAAATGGGTGCAATTAGTCATAGGGAAGTACTTAAAAAAAGGTTCATTTTTCATTTCTACTTCACATCGTCGGAAAATATACAGGGCGTTCCACTTGAAAAAATTCAATTTAAAAAGTTCTTAATTGAAAAATAATTTTTGGCCACCCTGTATATTTTTAGGAAGTGAAAATGATTCACAAACATTAAATAGATGTCACGTAACTAGTATTTACGTATAGTACACGAAAATTAGCAAAAATAGAAGAAAAAAATTATAATAAGCTGATATTTTCTGAATCGATAGTTGATGGGGGGTAGAAATACAGGATCAAAAAGTTCCCATCTCTAATTGATGAGCTTCATCCCTTTTTCACCCTTATAATGACACCGTGCTGGTTTCTCAATATTATTTTGGAAATGTGATGTTCTACGACAAAACTAGAGGTATTGAAAAATATTGAGAATAAAATTTTCACTTGTAATCTCCCTAGTGCTTAAATTATTTCCGGAAATTTTTTTGAGGTCCGAATTTTCTTTAAAAATTCGTGAGCGAGAAAAAAATTTCCGGATTTCTAATTCAAGAGCGAGGGAGATTCGGTAAGAAAATTTTAGACCAAAATTACTTGACAAAAAAAAACTTTAGAAATGGTTGCAAAATCTTGAAAGCTGGTGCCGGTGTTAGATTAATTTTTTTGTTTTTTATTTTTTTATATGGTTTCCTCATATCTTAGTAATATGAAATATTTAATAGTAGATAAAATATGGAATAATGAGAGTGAAGTAAAATTAAAACAAATTTAGTATACTTATTTCTTTTATTCCCTACGCTCTAGTCGCATAAAAATAATATAGCGAATTAATATTAGTCATAATAATTTATTTCTTATGCAATCTTTATACTACAGTAAAGGAAAACTAAGATAAAATGATATTTGCTCTGATTTAAAGTGGTGACAAATAATATCCCTTAAAAAAATCGCTAATGGAATCATGGAATCACAAGTGTCTTGGAATATGTCATAAAACGGCTCTGTGCTTTATTTTCTGAGGAAAGAAGATGTACAAGTGGAATTTTTAAAGCATTTGGTATTAGTTAATGATGTAAAGAAACATAGTAAGCCAGAATTGTACTAATTTAATTTAAAATAAATATAAAAATATTTTTCATAATATAAACGCCATTGTCTAATCATTGCTGTCAAACCAGGGAAATTTCCACTTATTAATCACAGAGGTAGGTGCTCATGGGTAAGTAAGATTTCCAAAGAATTTGATGGTTGTCATAGCAACAATGACAAAATAAACGAGTCCGATTGGCTAATAATGATTGGTATAAAATTTTCTATAAAACATGCCTTATAGGTCCTTTGCAGATTATTAAGGGGGTTTACGTTAATCGACGGCAAACTGGGGGTAGGTAACAAAAACGCTTTTGGATGGAAACACAATATTTATCCAGCCTTGTAATATTCTGTTTTGTAGCATTCGGTTTCAACAACTTTTTATAAATTATATAGAATTGAATTAAACTAACTCATATTAACCCTATAGTTTACGATTTAATAACATAAAAACCGCTGTCCAAGGAATCACTACTTCCAGATCCACATCCAGATTCTCTATCCAAGTCACTACATCGAAAAAACTTTGTATGTGGAAATAATTGTTTATGGAACTTTAATAATATAATATCTGAAATCCTCTACCCCAAAAATCCATAAAACGATACCCTACATCGGTAGTGGGGTGAGGGTGGTGATAGCGGGGTGGTAGTGAGGTGGATGAAGTAAAAAAATATTTTGAGGTTTCTGGTTCTTGTACATATACTAAATCGAATTTTTTTTCATCCCCTTTAATAATGAGGTGGGGGTGGTAATAAGGGTGGCTAATGCCAAAAATTTTTTTGAGACCTTAGCTTCTCTTTTATATACTAAATATCAATTTTATGGACTCTTACCAGCTTGATTTACCCATTTACACCAAGTTCACCCCAATTTACCAATATACCCCAATTTACCCCCAACCCTTCGACGGAACAAGATGAAAATATAATCTATTTTCAGATTTCGTTAAAATACATGTATGTACCAAATTTCAAGTCAATATCTTAAACGGTTCCAGAGTAAACGCGCGCACAAAAAAAGTTACAGAGACCGACAGACAGACAGAAATTTTTTTTTCTCTCAAACTTAAAATCTCGACGTTTCATGACATTTTAAGCCTGTTTGAACAACAAAAAATTTTAAAAAATTTTTTGTCGTTACTATACATCCATTGGATGTGGAAGTAAAAGTAATAGAAATATCGATACGTAACACAGAACCTTTTTTGTAGAGAATTTTGTGACAAACCGTTTCCTATACTTATGTTTTTTCCCTAAGGGCCCTGATAGACGGGCATCAAACACGCCGCGTGTGAAACGCGACGGGTTGCACGCTTCAGATTTTACTTCTACACGAGCATGTTTACTGGACGGTCAGAACGAATACAGTATAGTTCAAAAATGAATGTTACACAGATAGGTTGTGTTTCAGCCTTGTACATTTTCACTTTTTAATTTTAATATTTTAATAGTGACTGTACTGAGTGCTATACGTCCACGTGCTCGTGTGGTCAACTCAATTGTGATACACGTGTTGCATTCGAACGGTTTACCCGTCAGCGGAGAAAATGCTGCGTGCTAGCGTTTAAAATGCTCCAAGCGACGTTCCATCCGTCCCCGCCAGCGTATATGGACATCTTCAACGTTCGTCAAGCCTTGAGCATTTGAAATACATTGTTTACATTTCAGCGTGCAACCCGTCGCGTTTCACACGCAGCGTGTTTAATGCCCGTCTATCAGGGCCCTAAGATAAAGCGTTTAAAAGATATTGTAAAAAAACCAGTGCGGTGTCCCTAAAGGGGGTGAGATAGGGGTGAACCTTAGTGGTGGGAACTTTTTTGATATGTATTCTTACACACATAAGCTAACTGTTGTAGACATTTCAGCTTATTATAATTTTTTTCTTCTATTCCACATAAATTTGACTAATTTCCGTGTATTAGTAAGTTTTTCTTAAAACCCATTATTGTGACTGATGATTTTTTCAATATGCAACTGCAGAATAGATGGCATTATTTTAACAAAAAAATTCATTACATCCAAGTGGTTGGGAGACAGTCAATAATAATATAGGAATGAATAGATTCAAAAAACATACTGATATACACAGCATCAAGGGCGGTTCTGGACTTTTTGATGAGCAGGTGGGGGGGAGAAATCCGAAAAAAAATGTTTCCTCCCAAAATTTGTTTGAAGAGCGGGGGGAGAAATCCGAAATCCCTCCCAAATTTTTTTGAAAAGCGCGGGGGGACAAATCCGAAAAAATTTTTTTTTTCGTCCCAAAATTTTTTTGAAAAGCGGGGGGAGAAATCCGAAATTCCTCCCAAATTTTTTTGAAAAGCGCGGGGGGAGAAATCCGAAAAAAATTTTTTCATAGAAGTAAAATTTTTAAATGAAAGTTATTGACTTACACAATCTTGGGGGGGGGGGGTAATTACCCCGTTAAATTTTTTTTCTTCCCAAAATTAACAAAAATCATAACATTTTAAAACAAAAGTTGATGGTTTACAGAATCTTAGGGTGGGGGGGGGGGTAATTACCCCGTTACCCCCCCCCCATAAATCCGCGCTTGCACAGCATTCCAGTTAAAGAAAAAGGCACTTGATCCTGTAATTTCGTCTTGGCTTGCCCTGTATATTCGAAAATAATTTCCGGTTATAGGCTTTTTTACCTAGTTTACAAGTATTTTTTTTATTTCTAGCTATCGTAGAACTCAATATATCGAAGTCCGACGCACTATTGCCCTACCCTGTATATAACGACGTCTTACTGTTTTAGGATTAACCAGGCCACTTTTTAAAAGAAGTAGGATCTTAAATTTAAAAAAATCGTAAAACAGCAGTTAATAAGTTGTAACGCGTGCCAATTGTACCAATAAAAATTTCCTGGTGTTAATATTTCATAAAATATTCGTTACTGAACCTAGGGCTAAAATTGACCTGTAACACGCCCTCTCTTCCTTATGCCCTGATTGAATTAATATTTGACTAATGCCATTAAATAAGAACACTTACTGATAACAAATAACGCACCGAATATCATCATCGTAACATAAACGGTTTCTGAAATATTACATAAAAAAAGCTACTCTACCTTCAATAGTACGTCGGATGGCTGGCTCTAGCGTTCACTAACCCAATACCGAGGTATAACCAAATAAAACCTATTTCATTTTATTCAGCTGGTTTTTTTACATAGGAAATCACGTTTGACGATACTCTCCATTGGTCGAGACTGAAGTTACAAGAAGAACACAAAAAAAAAATAACAAAATTCAAATTCAACCACGAATAACTTTCAAACGAAAAAGGATAAAATTATATATTTTATAGTACAAACGATTCTCTTTAATTTGATGTATAATTTATTACGAAAATAATAACTTTAACATTAGAAAATTGACGTTAATTTAGATGGTACACAAATTGTCAATTTTTTTGAAAGCTCTAACTCGTTGTAACTCGCTTATGTATTGAGCTATTCGAATGTTTTTTTCATCAAAAACTGCCAAATTTCATAGACTTCATTTTGTCTCAATTAATGCTGGGCCTAGCTCTGTAAATAAAAGCGGTACAGACTTTTAAACGCAACGAAGCGCACTACGGCGGCGGAGTCGTGAGGCTTCCCATCTTGTTCCCGGTACATCCCGCGTTCGCCATAAATCGCGCAATGCTTCCGTCAGTGGCCGTAACAAAAGCTTTAGAATAATTTTTCCTTTATTGTAAGATGATAAAAAACCGCTGCCCAAAGAATCACTACTTCCACATCCAGATTCTTTATCCAAGTCACTCACAACGAAAAAACTTTGCATGTGAAAATAATTGTTTATGGAACTTTAATAATATAATATTTGAAATCCTCTACCCCAAAAACCCATAAAACGATACCCCACATCGGTAGTGGGGTGGGGGTGGTGGGTGGATGAAGTAAAAAAATATTTTCAGGTTTCTGGTTCCTGTACATACACTAAATCACAATTTTTTTTCCCCTTTAATAAGGGGGTGGGGGTGGTAATGGGGGTGGGGGTGGTAATGGGGTGGGGGTGGTAATGGGGGTGGCTAATGCCAAAAATTTTTTTGAGACCTTAGCTTCTCTTGTATATACTAAATACCAATTTCGTGGACTCTTACCTGCTTGATTTACCCATTTACCCCAAATTTACCCCAATTTACCCCAATTTACCCCAATTTACCCCCAACCCTTCGACGGAACAAGATGTAAATATAATCTAGCTCTAGATCTCGTTAAAGTACATATGTGTACCAAATTTCAAGTCAATATCTTAAACGGTTCCAGAGTAAACGTGCGCACAAAAAAAAGTTACAGACAGACAGACCGACAGACAGAAATTTTTTTTTCTCTCTCAAACTTAAAATCTCCACGTTTCATGACATTTTAAGCCTATTTGGACAATAAAAATTTTAAAAATTTTTTTTGTCGTTACTATACTTCCACTGCACGTGGAAGTAATTAACAAATCAAATTGAATAATATGATATTATTTGTAATAATCCATTATATATGGTTTCGTACAACGCGGGTGGTGCGTTAATAAATGGAAAATAATAGGTATCAGACAGACTCTGGCTTCATATCTCTTCAACGGGTGATCCGATTTTGATGTATTTTTTTTTATTTGAAAGAGTATTTTGTCGAGATGGTTATAGGTCATATTAGATTTTGATGTTTGGTCGCCATCTTAAATTCGCCATGTTGAACTTCTCTAGAAATTGTCCGATTGAAATAAAATTGAAAATGTGCAGACAATTATGGTAGCCGAACATGATTCAGGCCTCATTTTGATTCGGTCATATGAAACTGGTACGATTAGATACATTGCACATTGATCGGGGTTTTTTAAAAATTTTCAATTTTACTTGTTAAAATATTCAGCTGCAGCTTCACTTAAGATACCGGCAGTTTTATCAAGAATTGTCAATTTATTCTCATGAACCAAGTTTTCTTCGCCTGATTCAGCTGTGACTGACAACAAAAATCCTTTTAGCTTTATTTCACTTGAATGAACTGTTGTTGTATTCTCTTTGTGTTCTCAAAACACTTTGTTTGCTTAGATGTTTTTCTAATATCTTTCTTATATTTCCGCTGCTATAATAATCTAATTTTTCTTCCGTCATTTCTTCAAATATATCATTAAGGCGTGTTTTTAAAAATGTTAAAGTTAAGAATTATTTTTTTGCAAAACAGCAAGATGAACCTCCCTAAATAAGATGTTTAACACTACTTTAAATTCATTTTTTCTTTCAGTTGTTTAGTTTGTATACATTTAATTTTTTTTTGCTAATATATTTTGCATAACAAATTTTATAATAATTTCCATCAGCCCAAATAAATCTGAATAAATGTGCAACCTGCCTTGTATTTCTGTATCACAATGCGACACTACAGCTTTCTAGTTTCCGCACCCGTTCCTGTACAAATTGCTACTTAAGAATGTTCTTAATTTGTTCTTAATTTTTCTAGATTTTCCACAAATCAGACAATGACATTTTATTTTAAACAAATTTTTTTCTTCTTTATTATAAAAAACTATATGACATTTTTTATCGCGTTACAAATATCACAGAAAATACATATTGCCTCTGCTAATATTATTATTATTACAAAAAGATGTCCTGCAAGAATAATAAAATCGGTATCGCAAATAAAAATAAATAAAAAAATGTTTTTAATGAAATAGCATATTTTCTTTCATTTGCACAATTTATAATAGACTTGATGCCAGTAACAGTTGGTTTTTTATTATTAGATTTTTTTTCGCTGTTTTCAGCAGTTTCGCAAAACAAACATTTAGTTTTTCTCCACTGATAAAAATGAATCTACCCTATACATAAACTGTAATAGCCTAAATTTAAATAAAATAATAAATACACGTATTAATACTTATCCAGACAATAATGAGGAGAGCAGCCGATACGTTTCTTGATGGGCCGAGAGAGTAGCGGGGGCGAGAGAGGAAGCCTCCCGTCTTCGTTGCCGTAGGGTGCTTCGTTGTGTTTAAAGGACTGTAGCGCTTTTAGTTAAAAAATTAGATCTAGCATTAATCGAGACAAAATGAAGCCTATTAAATTTGGCAGTTTTTGGTGAAAGAAAAAATTGAATAACTCATTATATAAGCGAGTTATGACGAGTTAAGAATTAGAAAAATGCTGCTGATTTGTGTATCCTTTTGAATTTTGCCAGTTTTTTATGTTCATTATTGCAATAAATTATACTTCAAATTAAAAAGCAAGGTTTACTTTTCAAAACCAAACAACAATTTTATTTTTATCTGCTTTAGTTTTAAAGTTATATTTGATTGAAAATTAAATTTCTAAATTTCTTTTTTTTTGGTTTTTTCTTATATCTTCGATCTCGACCAATGGAGAGTGTCGTCAATTTTGATTTCCTATGTAAAATAAGATGCTTTAATAAGTAGTGAAGGCCCCATCAGGTTATACTTCAGTATTGGGTGGGTCAAGAAAGAGAAGGCTTTTCGCGCTCTGCCCGACGGGCTACAAGGGGTTCAGATACCCATAATGATTTCGGGGCACATGTCTATAGGCACTTTTTTTCATATTTCTGCAAAAACTATCACCACCTAAAGTTACCGACTGGGACAACCTGCATATAACTCATTTATAAAATTATACATTTGTTCTTTAAAAAGAAAATTTCTTAAGCCGAGTAGCAAAGCTTTTTCTTTTTGTGTTTGAGACAAATCTCCACTTCTCATTGCAATTTCAAGATTATTTAAACTCTTTCTTCTAATCAGTCAAGACTACCTTGATTATTATTTTAACCTTCCTCATTTCTGAGATATAGAACTGAAAGGTGGGATATTGAACACTACGATTCGAGCTCACCGTGCATTTCAAATGTGGAACAACTTCTGCATCTAGTAATGTCAGCGTGCATTTGTAATCAGCCATAAGGTAGACAATAGCGATATAACGTTAATTAGAGAATTTGACTCCCCTGATGATGTTAAAGCAGAAGACGAAAATTGCATAGAGAATTAAAATGCAGTAGCTTGACGCTTGAGGAAATTAAATCAGAGTCTGCTATTCACTGCTTTGGTAATTAAAATAGCACGACTTAGCATACAAATGCAACATTCATTACCAAATGCAAATATGCTTCTAAAGTACGATGAAATTACTTAATTACAACAATCCGCCAATTAACAATTTGTAGTATATTAAATAAATCAGCTCTAACAGCTCTTCTCATATACTAGTTTTAAATTGGTCTTTATTAAATTTCCCTCATAATGAACTTCCAGAATGCCAGTTTGAATTAAGTAAGAGATTACAAATTTGTAGATCGATAATATCTAATATGCATAATATCCTAACTATAGGATTTGACCTGGAACAGATTCTAACAGATATGGTTCCTTCACTGTAGTGCATCTTTCACCTTTGACGACAACATAAATATAAATATAAAAAATCGCAAATTCAATAGTGTAAAATTTTAAAATAATATACATATACAAAGTGATTCAATGGGATGCTGCCAAAATAATGCTGCCGATAAAGCACTGAAATACATAGAGGTTTACTTTCTTGTTTTTCGAAATGTAATTTTTTGGGGTAATATGGGGCTTGACAATTTTTTTCAATTTCTTAAAAAGTACGATACCAATTTGGGAGATATTTTATTTGTGCATCAGCAAAATAATATGTAAATTGTTTCAACCTCACCAGTATTGCCATTATTTATATGAGGCGCCACTTGCACGGATACTCAATTTGGATCGTAACTTTTTTTCCTGGAGCATGACTGCATTTTTTCCATATAAATAGTTTAGCGAATTTTGAACAGTAGTAAGTAATTATTGAAAATAAAAGGCTATTTTCTTTTTTTGAGATATCTAATAGATGTGAGCTATTCTATTATGACTGGAGTTGGAAGAGTTAACTTCAAAACAATATGAATAATCATGGATACAGTTTAAGTTATGTTTTCTTCCGCTTTTTGCTGTTGCATAGTCCTTTACAATTGCATCCTATGACAGTGGAGACAATGAGAGATGGTCCAGCTGGAGAATCCAATATGAAGTGTTTAAGCCTATAGTTTTTGTAAACCCATTCACACCTCTGGTTTTAGGTTTTATAACCTGTTCATCCTTGTACTTGGTAGTAAACTCATAGTTAATCGTGCTACGCTTCTGAAGTAATGGGAGGAAAGCTTTATAAACCAACTATAATAATACCAAATAACTCTTTTTTCTCAAAAACATGTGTACCGAACTGAGTTCATCGTGTCATCTTCCTTTCCTTTAGATAGGCAGATGAGTACGTTTTCTTTTCTTTTAATCGCCTTGTCAGTCATGTGGTGTCTCGCTGAATACCTTTTACTTTGCATGATAGAATAACTACACAGAAGTATTAAGAAGTCCGTGATTTTTTCTATGATAACCGTGTTTCTTTTCTTTAAACATTGAACAGCTCTTTTAAAAATTAGTAGACTAGTGTTGTAGTTACATATAACTTTGTATGTTGGTAACTGTGCATATAGTTCGTATATAATAAAGTCTTACACCAACTGTATGTTCCTCTATTTCATAAGGATAAGTTCCCTCAAATCCAATAGGTTATGGGCCCGATTTGGCGAGAGTGACCGATTTAACGGACAGTGATGATAGAGTGAACTGAAATCCTGCATTTGTTGACCGAGAAAAGTTAGTGTTGAACAGAAAGATTATTGCTAATTTTTTTTTGACATTAAAAAAACGTGTGACTGACATTAGTTTAAAAAAAAAAATTTTTTTTCGTATAATTGCTGTGACGGTCATTTTTTCGATGGCTTCGGGAGGTGACGCATGGTCGTCAATCGAAAAACTGCGTGGAAATGAAAATTACCACACATGGGCATTTGCAATGAAAAGTCTGCTTGAATTAAACGGGCTGGAAAAATGCATTATTGAAAATGGATTGACAGACGAGGAGAAAATTCGAAAAGCTAGAGCTAGGATTGCATTGAGTATTGACAAATCAATTTTTGTACATGTACAGAATACTACTACTGCAGCAGAAATGTGGTCAATTTTGAGAAAAATGTACGAAGACAAAGGCTTAACAAGAAAAATTGGACTACTAAGAAAGTTGATTACCACACAACTTGAAAACTGTGAGTCGATGACAGATTATGTTAATCAAGTGATTGAAACGGCTAATAAATTAAGTGGCATTGGTTTTGATATTACTAATGAGTGGCTTGGTTCTATTTTGTTAGCTGGTTTACCAGAACAATTTAAACCAATGATAATGGGACTTGAAAGCAGCGGGGCCAGTATCACTGCAGACTTGATAAAAACTAAATTGATGGATGCTGCTTACGAGGGAAATTCTGACAATGTTTTCTTTGGAAGAAGCTGTAAAAAAGGCAGCAACAACAAGGTACAGAATAGAAGAAAATTTAAGTGTTACGGTTGTGGAAGACAAGGGCATAAGGCTGCCGAATGTCGATACAAATCCAAGCCAGATGAGTTCAAGAATAAGTCAGCAGCAATAAGAGAAGCAAGAGGAGCATTTACTGCGATGTTTCCTCAGGTGTTATTATCAAAAGAGCGGCTTCAAAATCAAAATGACTGGTACATTGACAGTGGTGCCTCGCAACATACGACAAATTTTGAGAAGTGGCTGGATGAGCCTACAAAAGCAAGAGTTAACTACATCGTGACTGCCAATAGCGAGAAAATGCAAGTGAAAGGTGCCGGTAAAGTGACAATTGAAGTAGACAATCGCGAATTTGACGTAAACAACGTATTGTGTGTGCCGGAACTATCTACAAACTTATTATCTGTTTCGCAAATGGTAAAAAATGGAAATGCTGTACGGTTTGATGAGAACGGTTGTTCAGTCTTCGATAAGGACAAAAATTGCGTTGTAAACGTGAAACCAGTTGGTGGAGTTTATAAACTTAATGCAAACAAAAAATCTGATTGTTTGCTCTCAGGTGCAGAAACCAGCAATGTTGTAAATTGGCATCGAAGGCTAGGTCACCTAAACTACAGTGACTTACATAAAATGAAAGAAATTGTCGATGGTATCGAGTTGAGAGGAAATGCTGACGATTTAAGGAACTGTGTCGTCTGCATGGAAGGCAAGCAGTCTAGATTACCGTTTAGTCACAGTAGCAGTCGTGCTGACAAGGTATTGGAGTTAATACATTCGGACTTATGTGGTCCAATGGAAACAGTATCAATCGGAGGAGCTAGGTATTTCCTAACTTTCATAGATAATCATTCGAGAAAAATGTTCGTGTACTTTCTAAAGTCAAAATCTGAAGTTTTAACACGATTTAAAGAATTTAAGCAATATGTCAAAACACAAACTGAAAGAATTATTAAAGCTATTAGAACAGATAATGGTACAGAATATTGTAATAAAGAATTTGACGCATTTTTACTGAAATATGGCATTCAACATCAAAAATCTACTGTCAACAAAATGGTATAGCTGAGAGAGCTAACCGCACTCTTGCTGAAAAAGCTAAATGTATGCTTTTTGATGCTAAACTCGATAAGTCATATTGGGCCGAAGCAATCAATATGGCGACATATGTTGTAAATCGAACTGTGAATTCTGTTTTAAAAAGTCAAACTCCAGAAGAAGTTTGGACAGGAAAAAAGGTAGATTTAAGTAATCTAAGGATTTTTGGTTCACAAGTGATGGTACATATCCTGAAGGAAAAGCGTTCTAAATGGGATCCTAAGTCACGAAAAATGCTATTCGTTGGATACAGTGACAATATAAAAGGTTATCGTTGCATAGAGCCAAAATCCAAGAAATTCACACTCAGTCGGGATGTAGCATTCATGGAGACAAGTAATAAATCAACTGTCAGTGACATAGTTGAAAAATATACAGATAAAGTGAGGGATATTCAAGATGATAGAAATGAGTTAGAAGAGATTGAAGAGATTATGGCAGAAAATAGCGTGAAAAATGAAGAATTTCAGTCATTAGCCAATGATGAAAAAGATCATTCAGAAAATTCGACTTTATTTGAAATTGATATGACGTCGCCATCCGTTCAGGGGCCACGCCGATCATCAAGAATCCCAAAACCAGTAAAATGTACCGGTTATGTCACGTATTCGGCTACATTGTTCGAATCAGTAGGCGATCCTGTTTCTGTAGACGAAGCAGTAAATCGAGAAGATCGCGAAAATTGGAAAAGTGCAATGAATGATGAAATGAAATCTTTAGCCGAAAATAATACATGGGAATTAGTTAGTCTACCACCTTATAAGAAGGCCATAAAATCAAAATGGATATTTAAAACCAAACGCAATGAAGAAGGGAAAATTGTTCGTCATAAAGCCCGGCTAGTCGCAAAAGGGTATTCCCAAAAGTATGGTATTGATTATAACGAAACATATTCACCAGTTGTTAGATATTCTTCGATTCGTTATTTGGTAGCATTAGCAGTAAAAAGAGGATTGAAAATTGACCAAATGGATGCAGTAACCGCTTTTTTACAAGGAGATTTGACAGAAGAGATCTACATGGAACAACCCGATGGTTATACCAATAACAATGACAAGGTTTGTAGATTGAAACGACCAATTTATGGACTGAAACAAAGCGGACGAGAATGGAACAAAAAGTTAACCAAAAAGTTGAAATCTTTTGGATTAATAAAATCTCGTGCAGATCCATGTGTTTATTATTCAGAAGACTCATTGCTTATAGTTGCCATTTATGTTGATGATTTGCTAATTTTTTGGCAAGATGAAGAATTTAAAAACAAGTTGAAGGCATCATTGAATTCAACATTTAAAATGAAGGATTTAGGAAAAGCAACAAACTGTGTTGGCTTAAATATCACTTATGAAAGTGATTCAATCTGTTTGGATCAGTCAAGATACGTTGCAGATATTTTAGAACGTTTCAATATGGCGGAATGCAAACCAATAAAAACTCCAAGTGATATAAATCAAAAACTTTCAATAAATATGTGTCCCAAAAACAAAGAGGAAACTCAAGAAATGTCTAAAGTACCGTATCAAGAAGCAGTTGGAAGATTGCTGTACCTAGTGCAGGGAACTAGACCGGACTTAACATTTGCCGTGAATGACGTGAGTCGGTTCAATGCAAATTACGGTAAGGCACATTGGACTGCTGTGAAACGTATTTTTCGTTATTTGCAAGGCACAGTCGATTGGAAGCTGCGGTACACGAAATATAACAAAAATGAACTTATTGGCTACTGTGATGCTGACTGGGCCTCAGATATTGACAAACGACGATCTTGTACAGGTTATATCTTCAGCCTGAGTGGTGGAGCAATTTCATGGGATAGTAAACGTCAAGCAACAGTAGCATTATCAAGTACTGAGGCTGAATATATGGCAATGTCAGCTGCAGTGCAAGAAGCTTTATGGTTACAAAAATTTTGGGCAAGATTTAGACCCAGATTTGCGTAATACAGTGGAAATCCGATGTGACAACCAAAGTGCCATAAATCTAGCTAAAATTGATGGTTTCAAAGCTAGATCAAAACACATCGATGTTCGTCATCATTTTATCAGAGACAAAATTGAAGACAACATCATCAAACTTCAGTATATTCCTACAGAAGAAATGGTCGCAGATAGTTTGACAAAAGCTGTTACTGGACCGAAAAATATTTTTTGTGCTGAAAGAATGGGATTAAAAAGCATTCAAAATTAAAACAGTTATCCATTTTGAGTATAATGTTAATTACAGTTACATTGTATTTTGTTTTAATGTTAAATGAGTGAGGGTGTTGTAGTTACATATAACTTTGTATGTTGGTAACTGTGCATATAGTTCGTATATAATAAAGTCTTACACCAACTGTAAGTTCCTCTATTTCATAAGGATAAGTTCCCTCAAATCCAATAACTAGCATATCTATTTGCATGCCTTGCTACTCACAGAACTACGAGCCGTTCACTGAGCAATGAGCATATCACTTTAACTCTGTCTGTTTGTGTTCAAATAAGTTCCCTTTCTTAGAAGGAAAAAGCAATTCTTCTTTGAATCATACTGTTGATGAATGATACATCCTCCCTTCCACTAGATCCCTTGAAGCGCGTTTGATCTTTTATTGATGATTGGTTGTCATATCCATCAAACACTATCAAGAGTTTATAGAAGTTCCTTTACACATAGTTAACATTATTGTTGGTAATCTGTTTGTATAGCTTTTATCTGGTCAATACTAATTTTGTCAATAAAAATTGAAAAACATCACATTATTTGCAGACATCTGCACATTTAAACTAAAACAGATTTTATTTAGTGGTGGTTTAACCGATTTTGGATTTTTATATGATATAACTAATAGAAAATTTTATTGCAAATGAAACAAATACATTACAAATTCTGTGGCCAGAATGAAAATTATTAAATTATTTGACAAAACCTTCGGAGCGCCCCCGAGAGTAGCCTTTATATTAAATATATTATTTTGAAGTAGTTTCTTCAATTTTTAGGTTTGTCGAGTTTAAGGCCCGCCATATTGCCTACATTACCAGAAGTCTTTTTAAAGCAGAGAAGAATTACACCAAGGGAGAGGCCTCGAAGCTCTTGCAACCATATGGGCACTTACCAAATCTACAGCAGACCTGTTAAGGTAGTGAACGACCACCATGCCTTATGCTGGATTCATTCCTTGAAAGATCCCACTATCAGACTTGCAAGATGGTCTCTCAAACTGCCAGAATAAACCTACATGATCCTCCACAAAAGTGGATCAACATATATTGACGCCGACAGGTTATCGGGAAACCCAGCACTTGAAATAAATATACAAATTGCGATATAGTTGATATTCCAACATTTCTTACTTCAACAGAAGACATCACGAAAGCACACCAACAATATAAGGAAATCCAAATACTTATGGAAGCAACCAGGAACCCAGCAAATACACCTATAAGCAGTTTCGAAGAGAGCAAAAACTTTCGACTCGTTGACAACGTGTTGTACAAAGTCAGTCCCTCACAGGTGGACTAAGAAGTAACACAAGTTGCTGGAAATGATAACTAAGATATCATGTGTCACAATAGATACATGAACAGTAAACGTTGGTAGTCCGGTGATATTAGGAAAATGTTTCCGAATGTTTTGGGACTAGCCAAAGATTAGTCTACCCCCTACAGAATTTCTTCAGGAATCCGAAAAAAATAGTGTTGACTACTCAAAAAGGCGGCTTTAATTGTTATTTAACTTTTTGTAAACAAAATTAATTTTGCAACTTGGTTTTTTGCTTATAACTTCGCTTCTAAAGGTCATAGAAAAACGTTCGACCCGTCAATTTCTTCATCAAGAGCTTCCCTGTAAGGTAGATATAGCAAAGAACGAATTTTTGATTGTTAATAACATTTAACGTCGGCTTTAATTGTTATTTAACTTTGTGTAAACAAAATGAATTTTGAAACTTAGTCTTTTGCTTATATCTTCGCTTCTAAAGGTCGTAGAAAAACGTTCGACCCGTCAATTTCTTCATCAAGAGCTTCCCTGTAAGGTAGATATAGCAAAGAACGAATTTTTGATTGCTAATAACATTTTATGGCAAAAAACTGAAAAAATTGAATTTTTCAATCCTCGAACTTTGAAGTACTGTAGAAACAAATATAAAATCTGTATGTTAACATATTATGAGAAATAGTACATATTTTTACCCTTAATAAAATGCACTTTGTACCGTTGCAAAATATTAATTATTTTTTTTTATTAATTTATAAAAAAATTCAAACTGTTATATTGAAAGATTAAATTAATAATTTACAATTCTGTTTTGATAAATACATTGTATTTGACATACATTTACATAATCAAAAAGAATATTGCAAAAAAATTTAATTTGCGACTTTTTACGCAAAAAAATCAATTTTGCAACTTAAACAAATGTAAATATCTCAGTGGATTTTGCATTATATTTATCGCAACCAACGGCATTTCAATGGTCATAAAAAACACGAATTGAAAAAAAAATGCTCCGATGCTTTGGAGCCGAGATATGAAGAATTCACGTTTCTTGCGATTACGGCGAAATATGAAAATATTTGTACTTGAAAATTTAACTGAATATTTCTCAGAGTGTGTGTTATCACTTACAAAAAGTGCCATATCTATACAAATGGGCTATGGAAAAAAAATCGAGAAAATTGCATCTTTGGTGCTCGCGCTGACGTTAGACGCCAGATCCCCCACCGCCTTCACTGCGAGCGGCGTACTTGGACAGTTTCACCGCGACGGCAGCTTTATTTCTCTTTTTCTCGGCTGCAGGCGTAGCTAGATGGACGTTTTTTTTTTAAATTCAATTAATTTTTTTCCAAGCCAAAACTCGACATTTACCTCACAATATCCAAACCCAAAAAACATCCTTCCAATACAAACCTCAATCCCTCCTTGAATAATCCCAATAATAATTTTAATCCTTCTCATCTTCCCATTTCTTTTACATCTTTATTTATTACCATAAAAACTTTCAGCTTTTATCTAGTGACAATTATTTAGAGTAGATTTTTCTATTTTATTTTCCTGCGTAATAGTGAAACATCCAACCTCTTCTAATCTATGCTATCTCATTATCTTAAATAGTTTACTGTACATTACATTAAATGCATTCAAACAAAAGGAACAAATTCCTTATTACATAAATGTAACGGTGTTTGATTTCCCCTCTGGCTCACCATCAGGCCAAAAAAGAGCGCATCACGCCTCCCCGGGATTGTTACGCTTTTTGTTATTATATTGTAAACTGAAATAAATAAAATAGAAATCAAATGCATTTGCAATGTGTGTTAATGGCGTATTGAGTGGCCAATATGCTGACCGAATATCTATCGGATTCTGGTTTCGAGCCCCAGCCCCGGTACTGACAATACCGGTGGGTATAAATGTATGACTGCTGTCCTTCCGGACAGCCTACTATATGTAATGTGTTTATGTTTATGTTTATGTTTATGTTTATTATGGCAAACCGTATTGGATTCACCGTTTTGAATTCTTAATTTTTGGGAACAGATTCGGTATCAGCTACTCCTAAAATATCGACTAGCTACTAATTTTAATGTAGTTCCGATGAAATTTGCGCGGCGCCTTCGCCAAATATTGCAAAATATTCAATTTAAAAAAATTTTGTTTTCAATTTTTTTATCAACTTACACTAGACGCAGGGACCACCAACAAGTCATACCTTAAAGTTTAAGACAGATTTCATAGAAATTGCTTAAGCTAAATCAGAATAACGATTGCATATATAAAAAAAACATACGAATTGAGGATTTCTCCTCGGTTAAAAATGGAAGTAGGTTATAACTAAATTTCACACTAATATTTTAAATAGTCTATCGTTAGAAAGTATTATTTTGTATCAATGCTAGTCGAATATATTTTTATATTTATAAACATGATCGTGCAAGTAAACAAGGTTACATTATTAAACAAAATCAACATCGATCTCGTATGCACTTACTAAAGCCGACACATAATCCAGTCATATAGGGATTCCACCTCTGAATAAAAGATAATAAGCTATAAACTTGTATAAATCTTTGTCTTGACATCTTATAAGCTGGCTCAAAAGTCTCATAGAGTCAAGGTCAAAAGTCGCAAAAATCGTTTTTTTTTCTAAAAATCCAGTTTTCTATGCTTCTAAATGACATTTTGATTTATTATAAAAGTTGTAGAGCATAAAATTCTCCACATATTTTCTTTCAAGCAGTATTTTATACATTCAACCGTTCTTGAGACAGAGCGCGAAGGGTGGGGAGCGCTTAGTCGTATGACAATATGGCACCTGTTGATATCGAACTGGATGAAGATAATGTAACATATATTATCGATGGTGGATTTCTTTTTCACCCCGTCGTATGGAGCAAAAATGATACCTTCTCCGTTGTTTTAAATAAATACGTCAAATATTTGCAAACACATTATGGCTCAAGTATTGTTGTTGTATTTGACGGTTACTTGGACTATTGTAAAAACATGAAAGCAATGGAACAACTAAGAAGAACTGCTGCTCTTTCAAAATCTTACGAAGTTTGTTTTGGTCAAACCTCCGATTAAAGAACTTATATCTAGATACATAACAGGCTATCTTTTCACTATATACCTTGTTTGCTCCTAACATAGTAACATTATATGTCCATTAAAAAGAATACATCACATCCCATAGGCAACAGTGGCGTTGTGTGTGTAGAAAATGTGTAGAATGGTAAATATTTTCATTAAAATGAATTATTGCAATTCCTGCATTACCGGCTCTTTATATAACATGATGTAGGCATACGATATTACAGTAAGATAAAACAGTAAGATAAATGTGTATTGAAAGGATATTAAAATTTAATTGCTATTTACTTTATAACTGTAAACTGAACTTCATCATGTTACGACTATGGAACGATCGATTTTCTTCTTTTCTAAACTGCTTTCTGCAAACGGCACAGCACTTCACTATTTATTTGCACTAAATATATTGTCACTAAACTGTGTAAATATGAATAGAGAATATTATTTAGGTATTGAGCAAATCACAACTTAAAATAAAAAGACTTCTTCACCACATTTTGATCTAAAAACACGAAAAACACTTATTAACATTAATGGCGGATATACTGTCAAAAGTGTCAAACTGAGATTATGATAATCAAACTGAACCGATGGTGCCCGAATCGGTCGCGAACAGATCGACTAGCCAATCAAGAACTTATGGGAAGAAGTGCCTTAGATTGTGAATCTTTCGGGATCACACAAAGTAATGCCATTATGTATTTTGATATAAGTTCTTTAATCGGAGAGTCAAACAATGACTGTGCCAATTAGCCAAGAAAAGTTTTTATCGAATCGATGTAATAATAATAATATTTTATTATTTATATAAATTATGTAAATATTATTGAACGGATGTCTGACTTATGAATAATATCTATAAATATAATATATTAAATAGCAGATGATCAAGGTTTTTTATACTTATAATATTTTTAACAAATAATTAACTTTATAAATCGTATTATTTATTGAATTTCACAGTTGACCTTGCGTTATGATATATATGGGTAAGCGCTCCCCACTCTTCGCGCTTTATCTCAAGAATGGTTGAAAGTATTAAATATTGCTTGAAACAAAATTTGTAGAGAATTTTATGCTCTACAACTTTCATAATAAATCAAAATGCCATTTAGAGCATAGAAAACGAGATATTTACAAAAAAACGATTCTTGCGACCTTTGTTCTTGAATATCTTGACTCGCGTACACGAGACTCTGTGAGACTTTTGAGCCAACTTATAAAATGCCAAAACAAAGATTTATACAAGTTTATAGCTTATTATTTTTCATTCCGAATTTTACCCCTGTTTTGACCTTATATGACTGGATTAACATCATTTATCTCAGGTATTTAGACAAGAAAATAAATAAAATTCGGGGAGTTTCTACGCTGAAAATAGGTCCAAGACGCTACCCTTTGAACGCGTCCCTGGGAACCACGCTACGCCACGTGTTTGTATAGGTATTGTAGATTATACTTTCAGGTCTACTTTTACTCGTATTTATATTGTTATTTGTTATTTTATTGAATAAATATTGGTATTGTTATAACTAATTTAATTTAACTTGTCGCTTTCTCTCAAGTACTCTAATTCTACATTTTTAGCACGTTTTAGGCGAGACAATATTGTTTCTAAAAATAAAACGAAGACAATAGTAAAAAAATACTTTATTCGGAATTAGTTTTAGGTTCAACCTTATTTTTGCGTAGGTTTACTAACCTAATATTCATCATATTATAGTTATCATCTCGATTAAAGGCACTGAACTGCACCAAGTTAAATACCGATTGGAATCAAATTATTTATTGCCAGTACACATTTTGATTAGAGTATAGGGGTGGATGAGAATCGAGTAGATGAGGGTTTAGTGTAAGAAAGCCTTCGCGTCACAACTGACAGTGTAATTGGACGATATATTCTAGGGACCCTGCTAACGCCTTATCTCTAGTTTATGTAAACATAATGTAGAGGAGGCGTGATGCTGACATGTAATATGAAGGAGATGTTCTCCATCAGTACGTACGTCTTTAAGAATGACGAAGTGTTTGTCAGGTCGACTTTTATATATACTGCCATGAAAATAAAAGTAATATCCCTCGACTGCATAAACTTCAGAGCAGATGAAAACTGTTTTTACTCTCTTTGGAGGATTATGTTGTATAATACGAATACACTGTAGAACGTATGTGTTGGCTTAAAAGACGTCGAGCATATGATGTTAGTCTAGAATACATGTCTGAATTTTAGATACTTATAACAAACTAGTGTGTTTACTCTGATTACAGAATTTACTTTTCAGTAGTTCCAAAGTTTATTGAAGTTATTAGGATCTAAAATTTCAACAGTAGATCGGAGATCTTAATTAATTAATTTATTTATTGAAAACATATCTACAGTGTCAGAAAATGTTTCATTTGGGTCGGCAATGAGAGTCAGCGAGAACGAAGCAACTAGGCTATTCTTTTTTATCGTATAACACATCCTACTCATGCCACCTGCTTTCCCCACCACATGTACGTGGGCAGCTCTGTCTGCGGGAAATGTAAAGAATTATTTGACTCGTTTTGAAAGTATAACGAGTTAAATAATTTTAGTTATTAAAGCACGTAATAATATTACCTATACTGAACAGAGCCAACTACAATAAATGGTACTGAAATTTTTAATAGCAATGATGTACGTGTTTTCCTGATCGCGCGTCATTATTTACTCCCTCTACTAGAGCACTGGTACATGCCTTTATTGTAGGCGGTCTGTCAAGCCGTTGAAACTATGCCTACCACCCAAATCCAAAATCTTCCGATACTGTATAGGAATAGAGTCCCAATTTATAACTGTCACTATAAACATTCGTATAATTTATAAATTAGACAATTGGGCAACAAGTAATAAAAATACAAAGCACATGTAGTATAAAAAACTACATATCATAAGTGATTTTGAATAGTACTAGACATCATAGAGTCTGTTTCTCAATTTATATAGAAACGATCGGAAAGAGTCACCAAATATGTCACTAAATTTCCGAAAATTATTATAATTACTCAGCATTGCAAACATAGGAGATCTGACATCCATATATTTTTCTTATCGAATGAAGGCAAAATGTCTTATATGATCTTGTTTTAATATTAGGAACATCAATGCAATTTTTTTCCAATGTGATTGAATCATAAGCTAAACTATTAACTATTTTGTACGAATAAACAATACTGAAATAAATTCGTCTATTAGGTTATATTTAGATAAGTTTTCTAGGTGATCAGAGTTACTATTGTACCCATAAGAATGTATTCAGAATGTTTGATAATTTTTTTTTTGTATATTCTCTACAGTTTGAATATTAGGGTGCTCCGAAAAAAAAAAGTTTTCAAATCCTTGCTCCCCAGATATTTTCCGGTTACATTTATCAACATAAGATGCCATAAAAAAATCAGCTCATTTTAAGAAATCTAAGCCTTGCCACCATATGCCACATTTTTTTATATATGATGCAATGCATTTTATACGTATTCTGGTACTTTATAAGCTGATATTTTGTATATCGTCGGTGTTTTAATGAAACGATGTAACAATTCCGTTCTCTTTAGTTCTTATGTGCGTCAACAGATGGCGCAGCGATTCCTAAACATATATTTTTTGTTTCAGTCTGATTGCGTTTTACATTGTCGATTAGTAGCAGACTACCAGTAAAGAGTAAACCACCTTGCTACATCGAAAATGGCGAAGTTACGTTCTGAGACTGAGGTGTGGTTACTTGGGAGTACAATTAATGCTTTCCCACCATCTCAAATACCCACCAAAGGAAATGTATTAAGGTTATTCTTTTATTTAAAAGATGTCCCAATGAAACATGAGAAGTTTGTTAACTTTAATAGTGCAGTTGCAGACAAAGTGCTATTGGAGGTGCAGGCACAATGGGAAAAGGCTGGTATTGAAACACAACGCAAGGATAAAGTGAAAGCAAAAATATTGGAACTTTATGAGCGAACTTTTCTAGAAGATATGGCTAAATACTTCTTCTCATTGCTCATAAAGATGCTCAGCACAAGATCGAGACTGACCGTTTTCGTCAACAACATCAGAAATACGAAGATATCAAGTTTCTCAATGCTTTAAAAGATGAGACTAAAGTGTTACTTGGTACAAGGGATAAAAAATACAACAGAAAAATAGAAGACAAGTTAATTAGGGAGAGACTGGAGTTAAAAAGAAAGGAGACTGAAGAGCAACGAAGGAAAACCCAACATTTAGTTGCCAAATCTAATGATGTTCATGTTCGTAATGAAGTTGGAGTCACTGATATTCCCAGCCCCACCGCTGAATTTTCTGATAGTGATCCAGAATTTGAAAGTCAACCATGTTCAAGTTCAAAACTTAAACCACCATCAAGTGTTACTTTACAGCTTCCACGTAATCCCTACAATAGTGTAAAAGTCTCCCAAATGGCTGATCGTCTAAGGCTCTCTGCTGGTCAAAGCACTGCTTTTATGGCTGCAATTGTATCTGAAGGTGGGGGTGATTTGGAAAAGATCACATTATCTTTGACAAGTACGAGAACAGCAAGGAAGAAAATTCGCCTAGGAACTGCTGAACAGATTAAGGCACAATTTGTTCCACCAAAGCACTGTATTCTCCACTGGGAAAAATCATTGCTCGTGACCATGAGAGACTAGGTGTTCTTATATCTGGCATTCCTGGTTATGAAGAAGGAAAACTGCTTGGAGTACCTATGATCTCAGATGGGACTGGGTTAACACAAGCTAATGCCAGTTATGGTATGATACGTGATTGGAACCTTGCGCCAAACGTTGTTGGACTTAGTTTTGACACCACAGCATCCAACTCTGGATGGATGAACGGTGCTTGCGTGAAAGCTGAGAACATGTTGGATAAAAAGTTATTTTATTTCACATGTAGACATCATATATTTGAAAGAATCCTGTGTGCAGTCTGGCAGGTACTGTTTGGAGAAACAACTGGTCCAGGTACCCCAGAATTCAAAGAATTTAAGAATTCTTGGAGTACACTTGTTGACCACAATACAAATTTCAAAACTCTCGTCATCCGTGATCGGAAACTACAACTTCATCGTAATGATGTTGTCACATTCTTAAAAGAAAAACTTACTAATCCTAATAGCAAAGACAGTCTGCCTCGAGACGATTATAAGGAATGTGCTAAATTGATGCTGATAATTCTAGGCGAAACTCCACCCCGTGGTTTACACTGGTTATCCCCTGGACCTTATCATCATGCCCGCTGGATGCCAACCGTTATCTACTCAGCAAAGATGTATGCATTTGGCCATTAACTGAATTACGACCCAGAGAAAATGAAAAAGCTTGAACGAATTTGTTACTTCAATTCCCTGTTTTATGTGAAGTCGTGGTTGTCAGCATCTGTTGGAGTAGATGCTCCTTTCAACGATCTCCAACTATGGCATGATCTCAATGAATACCGCAAGGTTGATCCTGAACTTGCTGGAGCGGCTATCACAGCTATAGAAAGACGTTTTTGGTACCTAACTGAAGAGATGGCTATATTTTCATTATTTTCAAATCGTGTGTCCCAGGCTGAAAAACGAAACATTGCTCGTCAGCTCCAGAAAACAAGACCAACCACATCATTGCAGAGAGGAGTTCCTATTTTTCCAACTCTCAACTTATCCAGTAAATTGGCGTCTCTCATAGGTGAGAAGTCATGGTTCCTTTTCCAAGCTCTTGGATTGAAATCTGACTGGCTGACTAAGTCACCATCTCAATGGACTGATGACTTCGATTATCAATAAGCCGCAGCATTTGTACGCCACGCTAAAGTCGTCAATGATCTTGCTGAACGGGCAGTTAAACTCATCCAAGACTACTGTAAAAGCATAACAAATGATGAAGAACAACGACAGTATCTCTTTCAAGTGGTTGAGCGTCATCGTAAAGAAATCCCTAACTTTCAGAAGCAAACTTTGAAAAATATATAGAAAGATATAAATGTTAGTGTATATAATGTAGGGTTTAATAGTTGATCTTAACCTTTTTTACTTCTCTGTGTATTCACATTATATATAGATATGTGAAATAACGTTAATAAAATATGTTAGAGGTATGCAATTTGTGTTTCTTTGATGTTTTATGATGTTCACATAATACTCTTTTCCTATTCGTTGCAGCAATATTTCGTTTAATATATAACTAACTGGTGGCAAGGCTAAATTTGATCCGAAAAGGCTGAATTTTTTTGTGCTGTCTTATATTAATTATTGTAATGGGAAAATACCTGGGGAGCAAGGATTTGAAAACTTTTTTTTTCGGAGCACCCTATTGAATATATCTAGTATAAAAAAGGCTCCATACCACAGAAAAATACTCAAGTCTTGAACGTACAAAAGTTGTGTACAATAATAATAATGTTTTTATATTTTTAAAAGATTTCGAAAATATAAAGCCAAAATTTCTATATGCTTGATTGGTAATAGACGTGACATAATTTAAATGATAATTTAACATCGAATAGAACACCAAGATCAATTTTTTGTCCAACTTTCTCTAAATGTACGTCATCCATGAGGTATGAAATTGCATGACTCGTCTATTTCTTGTATAGGTCATAATCTTACATTTTTGTATATTACATGGTAAGCAGTTATTAATTAACCACTCGAATATTTTATTAATATCGGTTTGCATTAATATACAATCCATAGGATTTTGAATTATTTTAAACATTTTTATGTCATCAGCGAAGAATAGTATTTCACAGTTTTTTACTGACTCAACAATATTATTTATAAATAACAAAAACAAAAGAGGCCCCAAGTGTGATCCCTGCGAGACACCCGAAACAACAGTAAACATGCCAGATTCAAAATTATTAACTCTCACAAATTGATTTCTGTTTAACAAGTATGAGAAAACGAACTGTATTATATCACTGGAAAAAGAAAATTGTTTTAACTTACTTAAAATAACATAATGATCAACTTTGTCAAATATCTTGCCACAATTGGTGTAAATAACACCTACCTGATTATTATTCGCCAAGGCATTTGTTGTAAAATCAACAAAACTAATTAAATTACCACATGTCCACCGATTTCTTCTGAATTTGGATTGAAGCCATTATAATTTACTGTCCACGTGTGTGTTTATATATTGATAGATAATTTTATAAACACACACGTGTGTCTTGACAGCAAAGTATGGAATGAAAGGTGAGGCGCAGTAGGAAAAGTTTGAGTATCGCTGCTCTAGACACTATTCTATCATGATAAATGCTTAATAAGCCAGGTCTAGACTGTCTGTAGTGAATTGCGCTCCATAATCAATTATAGGACGAAATTAGCAGAGATTTATTTCTTAGTAATTATTTAACAGTTCTATCGAACTGCAGTTTCTAAAAAAAAAATTAATCAGTAGAAATATAAGATAACTTTATAATTATGTTATATAACATAATTTTACAATTATATTATTAAAAAACGACGAAAATATCGTCATATTGGGACAAAATAAAATATACCTAACTATACCGAAAAAATCAATTTATGGTAGAAATACGTTTATTTCCATGTCGTTTTTCTAGCACTTGCTGCAATAAAATAAAATGTATTCAAATTTTAAGATATATTTTTAGCTCTGCAACTTTAATAAAATGTCATCTTTACACAAGACAATTCAACTTTAAAACTAATTTTAAAAGTCAAGCATTTATTGTGCTTCTTTTCAGGGCAGTGCAGGATGATCAAAGCATTTTATAAAATCCTTATTACGTATATATTTTATATAAACCCAAAAATTAACAAGTCATAAAGAAACTTTTTGGGGCTCCAAATGTTCATTAAGTAGTTTTGAAATCATTTCAATGTGGCGATTTTTAAAATTTAATATGATAGCTATATTCACGACAAGAAAGGAAAAATAAAAACTGTACCATTATTGAATATATCTTTATTAATTACAGTGTTTATAATTAGATCAAACCTACAGAATCGGAAAGCGTTTGTTTTGGTATTGCACTAGTTTTAACGATTTAACCGACCGCCCGCAATAAAGACGTCTACCAGTACTCTAGCAGAGGTAAACAGTGACACGCCCATCAAGAGAACCATGTACACGATTACATGCTTCGCTCTCGCTTGCCGCTCTTGCTTGCTCTTATTGCCATTCCAAAACCAACAACACTTTCCGATACTGTATATCATAATTAATTAATCGTATTATTAATAACACGCCAAGACAACTAATATTAATATTGTTTATCTTCTATGTGCTGCCAACTTCTCGCACTATAATAGAGAAGTACACTTGAGTACTCTTAATACTAGTCAACTATCGTAGCTTTGCCTCTGAGATGGGCACAAGATGAACAGAGAACGTCGTCGTGTAACGAGGAGAGACTAGCGGCTAACCATAGAAAATACAATCAATGGTAGAAGTTTGGCATGATTGATATAAGAACACGTTACCTTGTTATTTATCAATTTATCACCAATTTAATGTAATTTAAAACGTTACTGCAGTTTCGGCATATTAACGTGCTATCTTAAAACAATAGATTCAAATGAATGAATTTACAGGTGAAGCTGATATTGATAAATTATTTAATTGCAGAATTTAAATTTGAGAATAAATTTTACAATTAATATTATGGTGCAATAAACATAAATATTAAACATTGTAAAATTATACGAATGAATTTACAAATGGTTAGGAATTGAATGTAATAAAGGTCTAGCATTAAGTTTAATTATTTTCGGAAATTTTGTCTCATTTGAATAGGTATTACTATGCAGTGCTACGTAAAAAATAGCGAATAAAAATAATTACAGCTAATGAAAGTAAAACAGCTTATTGAAAACTCAATGTAAACTACCGAATAATTATAAAAATACAATGTAATTCTACAATCTAAATCAAAAAAATTACTGTAACACAGTATAGTTGTTTTCAGGTTTACTAAGCACTCAAAAAATGCATTTGACCATCAAACAAGCCGCACCGCAACGCCAAAGACGCCGACATTTTTTACACTCTTAACAAGTGTGTAGTCAACTTTACCTACATAACTTTGATACAGCTATTATGGGAACTCCAGCCTCTGCTTCTTCCTTGATAAAGTTTTATACATTGTTTATTATTTTCTGACTGACTTTGTCCAGACAATACTTTATGTTTCAGACTGCTCGTAGACGGCATGTTTAAAAAAAATACACTAAACACAGAGGTGAACAAAATAATATCGCTTATTGCAAAGAAAATTAAAATCATCAACACTGTGGTCCAAATAATCCATGTTAAGAACAATGTTACAGTTAGAAGAAAATGTAAGTATCCTAAGCATTTTTAAAACGTCAATCTGTGAGATATAACCCAAAGCAATCTGAAATCTTTTACAAGAGAGGAACTAAACACATTTTTTATGGAAGCTCCTCATCACAACTTTGTGCTTATGAATGTGTAATGATAATACATAAGTGATATAATAACAAGGCATTAATCGTATTTAATTTATTTGTAGGTTTTTGTAGTTGGCAACGCGTTTCACAATAATTGGTGAAAAAGAAAATGGACCTAATTTTATCGACATTTATAGAAAATATGTTGTACTTCGACCACCGATAACTGACCATCGTCGATTTTTTGTAGCCTTTAGAGCAAGCAAATGCATTAATCAAGTGGTTGGCAAAAATATTATTGCAAAAATACCACAAAAAGCTGCGGAGTTTCTTAAACTACCCAATACTAACAGCTACACTGGTCATAGTTTTAGGAGAACTTCAGCCTCACTGCTCCGACACGGCGGATGAAAATTGACATCCGTTGTTGCGGAATATGTAGAGTAATCCCTTGCCAAAAAACTGCCGACTAGATAATTATTGGAAATACTCAAATTGCCGGAGAATGTTCAAAAAATATTTTACTTAATTATAATATTGCGAATTCTTCTACACCGATATCTTCTGCTGGAATTAATTTGCAAAAGCCTCAGCATTGCACTATTAGTATAAATATTGTAAATGATAAGTAAATTGAAATGTTAATTATTATTATCTGTAGTTCCTAATTGTTTGTAATCAAATAACTTAATTGTCTTAAGACAGAGGTCTATTTGGATGATTTAGCAACCATTTTGATTTCAACGTAACTATGGTAATAATCGGTAACCATGGTAACATAGTCGGTAGCGGCTAAAAATGCGGACAGAATTTTTTTTTTCTGAAATCGATCGGCAATGTCTACATTTTCGGCGCGATTTCAGATTGAAAAATGCACAATTCCAGTATTTTAGTCCGTTGCTAAGAAACTATCAGAAAATAGACCGGAAAAGATCCGTTGTCATGCAACGATCAACAAAACTTACCCGACCGGGAAAGTAACATTCCCGTACGGTTTTTTATGTATATTTTAGACGGTAAATAAATGCACGCAGACAAACCAACTCACATTAAAATTGCATTTATTAGTAAGCAGTTAGATTATAATGAAGAAATGTTATGCATTAATACAAATTCCTTAATTTATAATAATATTGATTGTGATTTTAGAAAAAATAGTATGTGTACTTCGGTGTGAAGGCACATTCCCGGACGACGATGCAAATTGTGTGAAGCATGTATTGCTTTCACACCTAAATACACAATATACTATTTTGCGGCCGACCAGAAAATACACCCTCTGGAGAAATTTTTTGCCAGAAATTAACGTTTTCCCGGGCCAGATCGGATTGTAGGTATCAGCGATCGGCAATAGTATATTGTGTATTTAGTTGTGAAAGCAATACATTACCGGACGATGATGCAAATTGTTGGCCGAAGCGCTAGCGGAGGCCAACAAGCATCGAAGTCCGGGAATGTGCTTTCACACCGAAGTACACATACTATTTTTTCTGAAATCACAATCAATATTATTATAAACATATAAAAAATGTACGTTACATGACTGAAAAACAGTGTTTTGCAGGTCTCCCCAAGCTTCCAGGACTCGCCTGCTGCTCAACCTGGAATCTGTTTGGGTCGACCTTTAACGTAAATTATTATTACGCCTCCTGTAGGAGGCAAAGAACCATTTTCTACCCTCAAATGAGGGAGAAAAATATTACTTTCTATGCAGGTCCGACCTTCTAGCTCTTGTATATCAGCGTATACGTAGAAGCTATGCAATTTGAGGCGAGAATTACGTAGTGGATATACCATACTTCGGAGAGGATATCAAGCAGTCGGTCCCTTGTCTATATGTTAGGCAAGTAAAACATCTCCACCCTTCGATAAAGAAGAGATTCGGCAAAATATCCAGGTTGTAGATAGCCCATCTTCTGGCGTCAGTGATAGGAGTTGGTAGCGGAAATATGCCGAAGTTAAATAAATAAATAAATTAAAAAAAAATTCTCCGTTTCCACCACTCAATAACTTCAATTTGGAAGAGAATATGCACTTTATTTCCGCTAATGAAGACTAAAAATTGCCATTTTACAATCGTACATACCAAAACTTAATCCAGGTCAAAAAATTACCTCTCGAGGTGGCGACCATACATTTTGTCACAGTAAAATTAATTCTCTTTTATGTGATTTTTTTGTGAAAGAACTCCTGATACATTATTCGTCTCTTGTAGAAGAGTAGAGATTTTTTACTTGCCTAACATTTAATAAACAAAGGACGGACTGCTTTACATCCCCTTCGACGGATGTTATATCTACTACGTAATCTTCGCCTTAATTACATAACTTCTGCATATAAACTGATACACAAGCCGCCAGAAAGTCGGACGAGACTATTTTGCATTCCAATATCTTCTATAAAGTCAGGATAACGCTATTGAAGCCCTACGGTAGATACTTTCAAACACAGCGACAACTTACCTGCCTTATAAAAGTACCTCTAAATTAATGTTTATCAAGCGCAGCGGTCAAAACGAACACGTACATATATAGTTTAACACGGTAATTAGTGATCAATTAAGCAACAAACAACGGCGTCAACAAAGTATTAATTAGAATATAAAAGCGCCCTTCACACTAGCCGTGCGGACGCTGAGCGATCGATATATTCCCGACTCAGGCAGGAGATGAGGACAGGTGAGGTCACCCTCCGCTGTAACATCGACAATTTACGGAAATTGCAGTTTCCGCAAAATTTCCATCGCCTTAATTCAGATTTCTATCTGCGAATCAGTGCATATGTGGCCTAACGTAGACCTGCTTGAATTAATAACGTGCCCTACAGACCGGAAAACGCCAGAGTGATAAGCCATACAATAGAACCGACATGTCGCAGTTAATAAAAGTTGGTATTTATCATTTTTATTACACGCTTCATAACGTTATTAACGGCAATGTCACGAACAAAGAAACGAAGAGAACGGACGATTCTAATTTTAATAGAAGGATTTACGGCGCAAACATTAGATCATCTCAATGTTAGAAGCCTTAATAAAAATTTTGAGGAATTTTTATTTTTACTGCAATCTATCAGACATTAATATTTATTTCATTTTTCTATCTGAATGCTGGAACACTGAAGATACTAAATATTATAATATTCCTGAATATTGCAATATGCATTATAGTAATTCACTTAGAAATAAAAATGATGGAATGATAATATACATAAATAAAAATATTATTAGTAGTGTAACACATAAAACGTATAATACCATAACTATATCTATGACTTTTCAAATTAATAATATAAACATTGCCATCAGCAGTATGAAAAGATCACCATGTGACGATATTAATAATTTTTTAACAACATCTTAATGAGCACTTGAACAAGAAATACACAGAAATATTACTAGGGGACCTAAATATAAACATACTCAATGAAAATAACGAAAGTACAAGCTACAACAATCTATTAGGCAGTTTCAGTTTCAAATCGTATATCAACAAACCCACACGAATAACCCAACAAAATAGCAGTTGCTTGGATCACATATTTATAAGTGAAAAAAAATAGTCAATTATTACCAATTGTTTTTGAATGTACCAAAACCAACCACTACCTTACTGGTATAATATTAACAGCACGGAGTAAAATTACAGAACAATCACAAAATAGACATATTTATAAAGTAAATTATAACAAATTATCGCAATTACTTGAAAATGAAAACTGAAAGATGGTAACATATTATAATGACCCTGAAACATCTACTAATAATTTTATTATCACTTTTAAAAAATATATTCAACAGGTTAAACGAGCTAGTGAAAAATGTGAATTAAAAAATAAAATAATTAATTCTATAAAAGAAACGGTTAACTTAAAAAAGAAACTTTTAAATAATAATAACAATGTGACTTTTAAATGAAAAATATTAAAAATACCGAAATAAATTAAATAAAATAATTCAAAACGCAAAAAACGACTATTACAAAAAAAAAGTTAGAAGAAGCAGGAAAAGACAATAAAAAAATTGAGACACTATCAAAGAAGCCACTAACTTAAATTGCAAACAAAAAAACGTAATAAATATAAAATACGAGAATAATATAATAATTAGGGATGACATGAAAAAATCTAATGTAATTAATTCATATTTCAACTTTATAGGGCAAAAATGGCAAGTGAAATAAACAATGACAGTAATGATACTCAAACGGAAATTGCTCACTCAATATTTCTAAAATCGTTGGAAGTGATATGTCTTAAAAAATAAATGCAGCTCAGGACTTGATGAAATATCTAGTCGGTTGATCAAAATAAATCATTTATATATATTACTACCTTTAAAACATATAATTAATATAATTTTTTCAGCCGGAATTATCTCAAAACACTTTAAAGAATCTGTAATCACTCCTGCTTATAAATCTGGCGACTCAACGAATGTTTGTAATTATAGACCGATGACATTAATTAACAACATAGCTAAGATTTTCGAGAAAGCAATGGATAGTAGAATGGTAAAATATATTGAATAATTTAATATATTGTATTGTCATAAAATCAATTTGGTGTTAGAAATAAAAATAGTGAAACAGCTATTTATGAAGTCATAAACTATGTGAATAAGAGCTTAAACGAGAGCAACAAATGTGTAGACGTGTTTTTAGACCTCGCCAAAGCCTTTGATACAGTGTCGCACAATAGATAAGCTGGAAAGAATCAGGATAGGGGGTATTGCTCTAACTATAATAATACATTTTTTTTAAAATAAGCAACAGTATATAAAAATTAATAATAAGTTAAGTTCCACAAGGAACTGTGCTTGGACCAAGATTGTTTATAATTTATATAAATAGTTTACTTCAAAGTAAAACTGAATTTAAAATAATATCATATGCTGATGATACACTACTGCTTTTTTACGGAAATAATTGGGACAACACAATACAAAAAGTTTCAATTGGTCTGAGCATGGTGAAAATGTGGCTAGATAAAAATCTTTTAACTCTCAACTATCACAAAACTAAATTCATTAGCTTTCCCATTTCAAGTATTAATGGTGATCATATAAAACACCCAAAAATAATTATATTATTAAAATTATAAATGCGAAATAAAAATTAAGTCAGCTGACGAAATAAAATACTTTGGAGTTATAGTTAGCCAACATTTGTGGTGGAAGAACTCTATATAGTTATATAGCTATAACTCATATATTTTAATTAATTTATGGAGACCCCAATAGAGTCCAGGTATGCCAATAACTATAGTCACTACTGTGCCAATAATTATCTCAGAGGTGCCAATAACTATCATTTTCGTACTTTTTTCGTTTTAGCTTTAATATGAAGTTTAATAATATTGTTTTAAACACTTCTCAATTTGCAACTTACATTAGTATTGTGTACCAAATGCAAGCTGAGATGACAAATCCAATTTTCTTTCATATACTACCGATTATTATCTAAGAAATAAAATATCTAACTTCTTAAAGTGCCAATAACTGTAACCATTTAGGACAACAAATATATTTTATTCTTAAAAATTAATATGTTGGCTTATATCAGGCTGAGAGAGCTGTATGGGGTGGCGTAGGAGAAAAGTTCGGAATTCCACTTGAAGGGGGACAATTTTAACGAACATGAAATGTTCATTAAGTAAAATACGGTATTAATTAACTGATTATGTCACTGCCATGTATCAATATCTTATGAACAGTGGCGCTCATATTGTAAGATTATAATTTAAAGAAATTGTTATTTTTCAAAAATAGTTCTTATCTATTGACGGTAATTATTGCCACCAACAAAGTGCTTTATATAACGAAAGTATCATTTCGAGTGGCTAGATCTTTCTGTGCTTGAGCGTCAAGGTCCAAACTAAGTTACAACAAAAAAAAGTGGCGGTATTCAGCGGAACTTTTTTTTTAATCCTCGAACAATATCATTACAATCATCATACACATCACATCACACATCATCACAAAATATTCATATATTTAATTAAATTATTGACTTAAATTGTGTCTTACAACGTCAACGATTTTTCAAAAATAACGTGCAAAGTAACCGATGTAATAATAGAATTAGGACATATATATCCATGTCAAAATATTCTTGTAAGTGGCAACAAAAATATATTTTGGACACAATAGATTCAAGCGCATTCTGCAGGAGGAACGAGCTCTTGTGCACCTCGTTTATTATTATTATTACAAATAAAATATAGATACAGTTAGGAACGTGGGTTATTAAACAATATGTTTTACAAATTAGATATATTTTAGCCCCAATGGAAAAATTGATTTTTGTCGTCGTAAAAAGGTCAAATTTATAGCTTCGTTATTTTCCTAGGTAAGTAATTCACTAAAAAGGTCTCAAAAAAATAAGAGTGATGCCCGGCTATCTAAAAAACTAGATCTTAAAGGTAAAATTCAACCAAGGATAACCTATTACTTTAAGGCAAAATTAGACTTATTACTTCAAATGAATGAAATAAAAAAACGCCAATTAACAAAGTTGAATGTCGGAGAGCATTGAGACAAAGCAGGTTGTGGTTAAATAAAAATTGTGCTAACGATCAAAAAAACAACAAATATTGACATAAATTTACACACAGAGAGAAAGATGTAACTGTCTAAAATATAACAATAAGACATGAGGGAGTAAATGGAGATTGGCCAATTCCGCAAATAGGTACTGAGTTAAAACAATTTTAAATAAATAATGAATTCATCCACGTACTGAATAAAGAGTCTCAAACAAATGGTTTACGAATGAATAATTAAATATTCATTTGACTAAACATCACAAAGTAATATAAGAGAATTTAACGAAAAGGTAATTAAAGGTAAAAAAATATGAAAGGTATAAAAAATGGTGTTTACACACAAATTTTAAATTTACATAATTTGTAAAGGTAAATTCATAGCACTCACGAAAGTCTATATAGGTAATTACGCAAAACTTAACCGGGTCAAAGAGATAACGTACATAAAGTTACGGGAACGTAATCATACAATTGACGCACTGCACTAGCGAAAAATTGTGGGGATGCCAAACTCAAGTCTCTCTCAAAGTAAATGACCAAAGGACAGGAAAAATTGTTTATCTACTTACGAAATTGCCGCAACATAAGTTCTGTAGACACTAAACACATAATTCCCATACCCATTAATAATTCGGCCGCAGGCACAAGTATACCCGTTTTGGTATACATGACAGATACACTGGAACGTTATTTAAAATTTACTTCTAATAAAACAAACATAATCCTTTAACAAATTCTTCAGAATATGCCTGTATTTATAAGGCAGATTAAGCGGTAAGTAAATACTATAATTACACATTAAAGAAAGGCCCAAATTCTAGCCATTTTTAACTGACACCATCCTCCCGGCTTAAATCCGATATGGAGTGTGTCCCACCGAATCTAATATGGTTCCGCTTAAATTTGATATTTACATGGCCCCCACGGAGAGGGTGCCAAGACAGCGTCAGTGTTAAAAGTCACTACAGTTCATTTCAAACTTATAGCAACATGAGGCCAAGTGTTTCAATGCAAAGTTAAGCACTTTATCCTACAAATAAATTAGCTAGAAGTTTAGAATTAGGTTTTATTAAACACTTTAATATTGCAACTTCATATTCTAAACTTCTAGCTAATTTATTTGTAGGATAAAGTGCTTAACTTTGCATTGAAACACTGGGCCTTATGTTGCTATAAGTTTGAGATGAACTGTAATCAGATTTCTTCGTGCATCCGCAATACCTTATATGGATGGATGATGTCATCCCTCCGCCAGATTTTATTTACGTCGCGGAGAGACTTCAACAAATTCAAAGTGTGACCACAGGGTCGGTTTCAGATAAAATTACTAAATTGATCGTAAAAGTATATTCCCTGGTACAATTTGATGATTTTAATTAATTATTCTTAAAAGTAGCACGTTACAAATTGCCGTATGTGCTTTGTAACAGCGCAAGCAGCTATAATCATAGCCATTGTGATCGTATGAAGATGAATTGTTTGTCGTAGAGACAATTATACTTAAAATATTAAAAACAGCATATCACAGTATTCACAATGAAGTGGGATTCCATTGCAATGTAGAATTTTAGAGGGTGTAATCTGAAAAGCAAAGTAGGGGGCTGTAAGAAACAAAAATGTTTCAATGGTCATAAAGAATGCCTTCAACAATCACTTTTAGTTCATATTTTTATTTTCTCAAATAACGGTGATATGGCTTACAAATAAAATTCTAGAACACCCTGTATAACACAATGCGTGTTTCCCAACCATATCGGCATAATTTGCAGAGAATTTGAACGATTTTAATCATCGCCAGATGATCGCAACATAGTTGGTGATACACGCACCGAGTATAGTATATCAGTGCTATATTCAACTGTTTTGTTGGTTTTTGAAACTACTTTATCGACAATTCATTTATTGTTTGTGATATTGTCAGTTATTTTCAGAATGTTCGTCCTCTTTGACAAATAAAACAAGCTTTCCTAACACTTTCTCAAAGTGAAAGCTATTACATGGAGAGCTTGAGAGCATCTGTGCAATCAGTTTTATAGTAATAAAGAATTCTATTTAATTAAAGTTAATGGGGGTCCGGCTCGACCCCGGGATAATTAATGGATAAACCGGCTGGATATTTATGTCATAACCTAAGTGGTTGATACGAGTTCAGATTTCGATCCAGAATGATGCTCTCGTATAGTAATTGAGACTAATCGTTGAATCCCAGGCCTAAATCTGAAATCCAAAAGTTTTACGTATAGTCTGTGAGCAAATGTACTTCCGCGGGACTTCGAACGTTACAGGTGTGAGCCTGGTATCAGTCTCTTTGTCAAGAAACGTAGATTGCGCAGTGACATGGTGATAGCTGTAAACCGTGTGGGAATAAAGGTACGTCGTAAAGTCAAAATTTACAATACATCGTGTGTCACTTTTAATGGTTCCCCCTCCATACCTCAGTTATTAGTAATCCGATTTCAACCAAATTAGGGTCGGTATCAAATACCTATATTAAGTCCTTTTTGAGTAGAAGATAATTTATTTCAGTCATTGGCCTGCATTTTAATTAAGAAAAAAAGGTAGACTTTTCGGAAAGTCAGATTAGTCTTTTTATATTGAAAAACTAATTCAACATTATTGATCAGCATCTAGAACTCATTTTGATGTTTGGTTTTCGAATTGAGTCCCCTTAAAATTGCATATTTTAAACAATAAATAATCAATAACTTGAAAACGAATTGCTTTAAAAAAAAAGTAATGTTTCCATGTTCCCGTGTTCCCCGCCCTTGAAAACGTGTAGAAAACAATTTTCAACAGGTTTGGATGTTTTTGCATATTTTGGTATTGAAGCGAGCGGTGGTTTCAACCCTCGGGGTTCGTTAGGATGTCTGGTTGCGAAATTTTACAGGACATATTGAGCTTCCTCAAAAAACCCCGATCCAACAAGTCCTCGCTTACCTGTCAACGAAAAATGGGAAGAAGTAGTTTTCTTGCGTTTACGGAGGTAGGGACCGTGCGAGTACCACCATCTTATTGTCCGCCCTGGAATATGGCCCATGTTTGGTTGCTACCCTTGCACTTTTGGGGTTTCTGCAACTTTGACAAGGACTTAACGATAACGGAAGTATTGAAAATCACTTTCAGAGATTTTTTGAGTTTCAGGATATGTAAATTACAAAAATTAAGTTATTTCAATACCGTCAGTCTGTTATCGCCAGTGTTAACGAAGAACTGGAATGTACTATTAGCGAAAAATATATAGGGTGGTCAGCTAAAGAATTATTAACTACGAAACTCTGGTGTAAATCATATTTGGAATGCAGTTGACATAATTAACGAGGAGAAATCTTTTGAGACACTTTTAGTGAAAAATATAGTTACCCTTAAATAAATAATTAACGAAAGGAATATGACGGAGGACAATAAAATTTTGCATGAAGTTAACAAACTGTCAAGGAAGAAAAATATACAGGGTAGTCACCCAAAAAAAATCATTAAGAAAGTATGGTGGAAATGATGTTTGGACAATAGTTGACACAATGATCGAGACTGAAACCTGGTATACCTTTAGTGAAAAATATACAGAGTGATCACTTGAAAAAATAACAAACGACGAAATAAAATAATATTTGAAATGTAGTTGTCATTATTGCCTAGAAAATAATCTGATATGCTTTTAGCAAAAAGTTGTCAAGGGTGGTCAATGTGGTCATCTAATACAAAAATAATTAATAAATAAATGATGTCAAGTTTTCTGCAAATACATTTACAGATTTTTTGATACTAGTTTTTAAGAAAAGCAAAATTCCTTATTAGTGCAGTAAGCGAAGCAGTAAAAATGGTAAAATTCCGGGCCCGAAAACGATGAAAGAAATTTCCTTAATTTTTTTTTGCAATATGCTTTATAAAATACGTACATCAAAATCTATATTGTCGCATTACCTGCTTTTTATTTTTAAGGGTGGAAACCACCCCTAGAAATGGAAAAATTAATAACTTTTCTAATTTTACGAATAAATTAACAAAAATCCATATGCTTATGTTTTTGAGGTCGCTGAATATGATGTGAAATGTGAAAATGTGAAATCAAAACTTATGAGACGAAAATATTAAGGGATGAAATCACACTTAAATACTGAAAAATTAATGTCTTTTAATTTTACGAATAAAATCACGAAAATCCATATACTTATGTTTTTGAGGTCGCTGAATGTGACTATGAGGTCAAAACATAGGAAAGATGAAAATATTAATGGTTGAAACCACCCTTAAATACTGAGAAATTAATAATTCTCCTAATGTTACAAATAAATTGACGAAAATCCATAAACTTATGTTTTTTAGGTAGGCTGAATATGATTACGAGGTCTAAATTTATTTAAAAAAAGGTGGATTAAAAATGGTCACAAAAGAGTATAGTAATATTTTCAGTTTTATTAAAAATAAAAACTGTTATAAATAAATCAAATTAATACAATTAAGTGAACTAATTAAATATTATTTTTAATCTACTAAAATGCAATGCAACCCGTTTTTCTGCGTACTCTTCGAATAAATAGACGGCTATTGCTCGTTTCTCTACTATAGATTTAATATGCGCGTCCAAACTGAAAAGTTTTAACATTCTTTCAAACTGTCATATTTCTGGAACAGTTTGTCGTAGGAAAAAAATAAAAACCCAAATTCTTCGTTTTTTAATAAGTTTCATTTCATTCTTATATCATGTTTTTATCAATCCTCTAATTTTTGAGATATTTTAATTTTAAATACATAATTTTCTTGCGTATGCGCGCAAGCTCCATCTTTAAACCCTCCGGAACAGTTTGTCGTAGGAGAATTAAAAAAAACAAACTTTTCTTTTTTTATAAGCTTCATTTTTGTACTCTTACCATTTTTTATAAAAAAAATATGTTCTGAGCAATTTCCAAAAACCCGATTTTTTTTTTAAATTATGAAAATTTTCATTATTGAAAATGGGCACAGAATGAAAAATGATTATTTTAGAAATTCTAAAAAATTTGAGCATGTTAGTAATAATATGCATTAACAATATCTAGAAGGATTTTTTACAAATTTAAATTAATAATAAATTAGAGCAATAAGACTAAAAAAAAAAGTGGCGTATAAATTTTTAAATGCGCTACCTTTTTCTTTGTAACTTTTTAGTTTTCATTATAAAAGATCGTAATACGTCCTAATCGAAAGAAAATTTCAATACCTTTAATTTTTACAATTTTACAATTTTTCTCATAGATTTTGAGTAATTTTAGATTTTAACGTCGTATATTTTTTCTGAACGTTTCGCCGCCATTTTGAAAATGCCATATTTCCAATACTAGACATCAGAGAGAAAAAAAAGAAAAAAAAAACATTCGATTTGTTTTAGTAAAAGCTTTAATTTTGTACCCTCGCATTTTTTAAATTAAAGTCCACATTTTTCGAGTAATTTAAAAAAAAACGTCTAGGAATACTGATTTTAGGAGGTGAAAATTGCAATTTTCAGTTCGCAATATCTCGAAAAATATGCATTTTAGCAAAAAAGTGTATAAGACCTTTCTTTCTTGTAATTTGATTCTATATTAGATTATGTGTATTTCTTGTTTTTTTTCGACAATCCTAATCAAAAAGCAGGAAAAATGACAATATAGATTATTATCTATATACTTTATGAAGCACGTTGAAGAAAAAAATTTGGAAATTCATTACATCGTTTTCGGGCTGGGATTTAAAAGCTTCACTTACTGTACTAGACATGAAGAATGGCTTATTTTCGAAAAATTGAAAATAAAAAAGTTTTTCCTGTTATCGCACCTATCTGTGAGCACACTATACGTATACAAAGTTAAGTAGCTTCACAGATTCGTCGAGGCACGTTAACAATGAAATTTTAAAGAATCGAATGTATTCTAAGGTGGTGATTAGGAGATTAACTATTTCTACGTTGAAATTTAGCGGGAATGCTCAACGTTGGATCCACTAAGAAGACTTCCGAAATTAAATCCAAGCGGGTAACATTGGGGATAAAAATATGAAAAATATATCGTACTGTCCAATCTTTAAAGCTAGAAGCTTCTTTGGCGGAGATGTCGTTTACGTGTTGAAACTAAGCTTTTCAACTTTAACTGGGTAAAATGAGGGATTAATATTTAAAAATGGGTGTTCTAAAATCTTAAAGCACTATAAACACCATTCTGTAATGCAGATTATGAGTTATGATTACTGTCACAGAATAATGTACTAAATATTTAAAGCTATAGTTTAAAATGTTTTGTTTGAAAAAATACGTTTTGTATAAATACTGTGACGAATTCGAGGATATTAAAAAAAATGTTAAATTAACGTAGACCTTATTTGATTCAAGAGTTTAAAGGAAAAATGTTAAAATCATTCAAGATAGCCTATTAAGAATTTCTAGTTTTCCAAAATTTGTAAGGGATAATTTAACAAAATTATTGGAAATTATTATATTCATTTTGTTAAACGTAGAAGTTTCATTATTAGTTTAATTCATTGAAAGTTTATTATTCATAAAAACCCTAAAGTAGAACATTAACCTTTATTTTTCTTTTTTTGAATAATGTACAATAACTCCGTAGCCAAAACCAGTGGACTTAGGCATCTGTTATTAGATAATGGAATAATATCCGTAATATTAGGTGGGAAATAACAGATGGATGCAAAATATAGGTGTCAAATTTTCAGCTATAATATCCCTAGGACATTGATAATGTACGAGATAATTTTATGACAATCGAAAGCACGTTGCTTGGTAATAGCCCGACGCCGAAGGCGGAGGGCTATTACCAAGCAACGTGCTTGAGGTTGTCATAAAATTATGAGGCATTTGTCAATGTCAGAGGGATATTCGGTCAGAAAATTTTTTGAAAAAATAAAATCAAAAAGTCTCAACACAACAAAACAATTATTTGTTTATTAAAAGTACACTTGGTAAAGATACAGTTACTAGAATTTAACGCAGCATTAGATTCGTTATTTTTTTCTACTATAGAAGATCTATTACCACGCATAGTATTTATGATCTTATAGTGGTGTTTTTGGTCGATGTTTAAGTATGGTTTTATAGAATTTGAATTATTGTTATGACCAGTAATTTTCAGCAATTGTTCTTGCACACCATTTTTTGTCAATTCGCTAACAGCAGTTGACCTGTTAGAATGGTTCGTTATCTTTTTGTTCTTTACATTCAGGCCAATAGCCTCAGCAGACGATTTAGTCCATCCATTAATAGTATTTCTTTCAACAGGGACATTGTCGTGCCATTTATCGGTTTCTGTTTTCCAGTGTTGATTTGATTTTAAGAACAGCCGTGGTGAGGTAATATGTTCGCCTCGTTTTGATATCAGTTTATGAAAAAGGCGTACAGGGCAGTTTTGACTTTCACTATTGGTAATCAACCATTTACTATTTGTACAGCTTTCTGAACCGTTTTGGCAAGTTTTACTGAATACCGGATTATATTCAATGCGATTTGTTGGAGAGTCATCGTTATTTTCCTCGATTTGAAAAAAATCCAAGAGACAGGCAACTGCCTCGCTGCCTCTACGCTAATTCTACAGCAGCAATATGATAGAATTTACGCATAAGACCTTCAGAACAATATTATTTGGTTTACTTCAGATAAACTTAATGAAACTGAACGGGTCTTACGTTTGCATGGATCTACTTGCAGTTTCTTCTTGGTTGCATCGCGGGCATCTAGGGCAGGTTTAAATACTAAGCTCATAAATGGGTCAATCATAATCTTATAGTCATTATAGTACTTCTCTTGTAAAAGTTTGCACGAAACGTTCCACATAGTTTTTACTGTTGCTTTTTTGAATTCTGTTCCATTTTTCTTCCTCATATTGACCGTCCAATCTTTCAGTATCAATGCCAGTTCTTCTTCTACGCTTCTATGTTCATTTAATTCGTATTTTCGTTCATGGCAAAACTCCATAAATATTCTCCATGTGTATTTGTAACTTTTTATGGTATTTATTGGAATTTTTTCTTCGATTAGCGAGTTTATAGATTGACAATTGGCATTGCCAAAACGTGACATTTTGAAATTTATTTGGCAGTTGTCAAAGTTAAATAATTTTATTGTCATAGTGATTGAAAATTTCCTTGGATGGTATTATCAGTGTAATGTTAAAATTATTGGATGATTTGTGTCACATGACAAGAAATAACGAAATTTAACTGGTTGTTAGAACTTTCAAAAAATTTTCAGCTATAATATCCCAAGGACGTTGATAATACGAAATTATGAGCTATTTATCAACGTTCGAGGGGTATTCGCATAAAAAAATTTTTGCAATCTATTTTATTTATTTGTTCAAAACTATTTGTTAAAAACATAATTATTAAAAGAGCAATTTGTAAAATTAAATGTAGATTATGTATTATGTATTATTTGGTGTGTTTTCCTCCATTATTATATTCATTAAATCATTATTTGCAGTTCTAAATCGACATTGTCAAAAAATAAATTTTAAATTATTGAACTGTCATTACTGTCAAACTGGATCACATAAGTGAAAAGATCCCTTAGGGATCTTTTCAGTGTAATTCTGTTCTGATTGGTTGTTTCAGCACACGTGATTAGAAATGGACGAATTTAATAGGATTGCTAATTGTGCTAAAAATTTTCTCTTTAATTTGCATGGAGTAAATTTGCTAATATTAAGTACCATATATTTTGACTTTCGAATATTTCTTTATGCGATAAACTACCTTCGAGTCATTTTTAAGTAAACTAACAAGCAATAATAATTTGTTTCAAAATTACTTGTTTTTGCATTCAGTTCATTTATTAAACATCGATAATAATTAATGAAACTCTCTATACCTAACAAAGCTGTTACTTGATGAGAGACTATCTGATTTTTAAGATGTAACGATTCCTAAGATTTTTGTCTGCATAAATACACAAACATGTAAAAGGTACAGTACTGGATCGATGTATATCTAATAAAATTGCATCAGATATCTCCAGAAGCCGGAAAGTCTCTAGTTGGTGTGATATAAAAGCTCTCAGCGTCATCGCACTCTATTGAGAACAGCAATTCAAATACAATTTTCACGGGATACTTCTATCACAACATTTTTATGTTGAAAATGTTTGTAATATATAAATATAATAACCTGGACGTGAATATCAAATAAAAGCTATTTTCATCAATATTATAAAGGACGAATGTCCATATTGCAAGATATATTATGCAGGATCTGGGGAGATGTTCCTTATAACGTTTAATTTCACGGTTAGGGGATACTATTTGGTTTGTGACTACGATAGCGTGGGATGTTGCAATTTTTGATGAGATTACTTCAAAAGTAAGACGTATGTATAGACCAATCCAGATCTTTTTGGGCGGTGGTTATGCAAGAATTATGTTTCATTGTTATTACTAGGATTTAATACCACCAGCAATTTTTTTTAAAATAGCCGATGTTATACCTACATGATTAAATTAAATAGACAGAAAAAATTTGTAATAATCATCGTGGATAGAGAAATTCTGTAACGCAACCTGTTTCATACCACGCCGAAATCAAATATTGGATACAAAATATACGTCTGTCTCCACCTGCATAGACTGCTTCCTGTAAATAAGTTGACTTAAAATTTCCGTTTCAAAGGACTCCGCAGTAATCTTATGGAAATTGGATTTTGGCCAAATTTTTCAATATTGCACGATTTTGAAGGTCTTGAGGTCCCGATTAAAAATTTTCGTGGGCACATTGCTCCAAATGCCCCACTTTTGGAATTACGGATGTTTGAATGATAACAAGCTAAAAACGTACTCTTCGCCTATTTACTGAGCTTCTTATATATAATTGTTACACATTCTATAGGATACTCTCCGCAGTTTTCTTGTAAATAGTGTTAGTTTTCGTACATCTAAATTTTGTGATACTATCTTTGTTGTGAAAAAAATTATATGAAAAAAAAATTAAAAAAATTTACAACCTGTGTGGGATTCGAACACGGAACCTTTGGATTGCAACGCAAAGCAATCAATCAACAGTATTTATTCAGTATATAGAGTACAATATGTGCCTCGGAGCCCAACCCGGAGCCAGTCACACGACCAGGACAGGTGACGTCGAGGTGGGTGTGGGGCTGGGCGGGGTGGGCCCGACTCAGCTTAGAGATAGTTCGAGTGGGGGGCTAGAAGCTCCTGTCCACCGCAGGTGGACTTAAAAACTAGGTTAAAATATTTTATTGTCCACATGGACCTACAAGTAAATTAAAAATAAACACAACTCTAAAAACATTGGCGAACGCGCACTACACAATTTTGGTTATTGACACGGGAAAACTGAACGAAAAAACCCGTTCGAACAAATCACGGCCTTGCGGTCTGATCGCCGACAAGGAAGGTAAGATAGCAAGATAAAAGCTGTGGTTTAAAAAATTAGGATTTGGATAAGTTTCGGCCTGAAAAGGATTTAGGGACAAAAAATTACAAAAAACAACAAAAAGGATAAAAGAACAAAATTGCAAAAACATGAAAGGGAGAGAGAAAGGGGTTGAAAGATAAAGATAGGGGAAAGGTAGGTTATCGTAGGAGAGAGTGTGGCTAAGGGAGTTGCCGGAAGATAGGCAACGCCTGGTATGATAGGGGATGTTTTATATTGAAAAGTATGGCATTATGCTGTCTGATTCGAGTGATGTTGCGGGTAAGCGGGCTACCGTCCAGTTTGAACTGATAGAATTTTTGAGACGTTTCTTGGGCGTAGTCCTCTAATGGGGTTATGTCGTGGCAACGTTCATAGAGATCTCAGAGGCTGAAATGAGGCGCATAAATTTGTGTTTTAGTACTTTTAATTTTCGCATTGTCGTGGCCGGGATGCTGCACCACACCGGCGCCGCGTATGTGATAGCCGGCCTGATTACCAATGCAAAGCTTTGGCCGCTGCGCCACCACCTATTGCTACGAAAATTGATTGTCTGTGATATATATCTTTCGACAATCATACATATTTTTTTTACTTCTATGAAATATATATTTAATTAGTAAAATTCATAAACAAAAAACAAATAATATTTCGCAAGATTTCCAGTTTACTACAAGCGATAAAAATTAAGAGAATATTTTTTTTTTAATTAAATAATTAATAACTTTTTTATTTACTGATCGATTTTCTTCAAAAACAATAGCTAACACTAACTTACTTACGGACAGACGGACATTTTGAAAGTTGTTCAGAATGCGTTCAGTAACACAATGATATGAAATTTTTTTCTCTACGAGCGATATTTACGATTATAGAAATGTGCCGATCAAATACAATGTACTCTTCATTTTTGCGAAGAGTATAATAACACAAACAAAGATCTTGTCCTAAGGTTCTGATCCAACTTTTCTGGAGTAGTTAGATGCGCTGAATCCAATTTAGGACACAACATTTTTTTCTATCTCGTCAGTTTTCCGCTACCATCCCCTTTTGTTACTTAAAAGGGCAAAAAAAAGGTCTTGTGATAATGTTCTGATCTAACTTTTTTGCACTATTTTGACGACCTGAAACCAATTTTGTAGTTAAAATAAAATAACTATCGTGTCTGTTTCCCTCTACCACCCCATGCGTGATTTTCGAGAGATAGAAAATTTTTGTCCAAAATTGGTTTCAGCTCGTCAAAATACTTCAGAAAAGTTATATCAGAACCTTAGGATAGCACCTTTTTGTGCTCTTTTTAGGGAATAAAATGGGATGGTAGCGGCAAACTAACGCCATAGAACAATTTCTTCCGTCCAAAATTGAATTCAGCGCGTCAAAAGTCAAAAGTTAGATCGGAACCTTAGGACAAAATCTTTTTTTTAGATCCGTGTATTAGCATTCAAGCATCCGTAACTCTAAAAGTAAGGCATTTGGAGCAATGAGCCCACGAGCACTTTTAACCGAGACTCCAAGACCTTACAAAATTTTGCAATATAAAAAATTTTACCGAAACCCAGTTTTTTATAAGATTAGGGCAGAGTCCTTTACCGCGTATGTCAAAGAGCATGGTGAAATACTCCGTATTGAAATTAAAACATATCCATTATACAAGGCGATTATCACAGACGTGCAAATTTTCATGTTTTACATAAACTGTGTTGTATTATCATTTTATAGTAAAACTTTTAGAGGAGCGAAAGAGAGGTAAAATTGTGTCGTTTTTTTTTATGAGCTTAGAACAAGATCAGACACAGTGGGTATTACCAACATCATTTTACAGAAAAAAACACAAAATACGACATTTTTTAGTGGCCACAGATATTCTTATTTAAAAAAAGTGTAAAATTTAATTTTTTTTTTAATCATGTTTTTTGTACATCCATTGCCATATCTCAAAAATGAATTGAGCTATCGATGTGAACTTTTTTTTGTTATAAAACACACACTTAAGCGCTCCTCTCTATTCATAGGATTGCTAATTAAAAAAACGTAGATGACCCTGAAAGTTCAGAGAATACGCCATCAAATTTTCACTAAGCGAGAAACTTTTTTGTTTTTGAAAATTTTGTGTAACATGCTGTGAAGAAAATGAAGTCAATAGACTAAAAAAGTTTTTAGAAAAAAAATATTTTCATTATTAGCAATAGTTTGCTAGTTACGAATTTTTTAGTATGGAGGAATTGTCGAAGCGTACGCGCGCCGTACTTAAGAATAATAATGATTATGGATTGTGTGTAACGGAACTTTTCATTATTACTTTTTTATGTTTAGGACTGTTTTATCACATTTTGAAAGGATAACTTATTTTTTCCAGTGGCACATTAAGGACTAAGGTTGAAGGCAAAAAGGAATTACAAATCTTAAATGGAGTATGCATTGCATTGGGATCTCGGAAACGGTGAAAAATAATATTGTAATAAAATGGGAAAAATGTTGCGCAACTAGGGGGCTAATAAAATCCCATAAACAGAAGTTTAGGAAAAGTAATAATTTTGGAGTGTTTTGATAGAAAGTAAACTATCGAGTTTTCCTTTTTTTGCGTTATTATTGGAGCTAAATAAAAAAAGACAGTTTCTTAAAGCACGTGGCAATCTTAATATTTGTATCCGACATTTCCTGTGTCAGAGTCCCTATCCGAAACTCCCATGCATTGCATTTTTACCCTAGATCCACACAATAACACAGGTCGACAAAAAAAAAAAATCTGCTCCAAGGACTAAACCTATCATGCTTTAAGTATTTTTTTGTGCTGAATCCGAATTTTCCACTTAGATTTCGAGCAAACCTCAAAAATTGTCAAAAAATCGTATTTTGACGATAAAAACCGGGATTTACTCGAAATCTACGCGGTAAAAAAATTTTTGAATTAAAAATTCGGATTCAGCACAGAAAAATACATAGGGAATGATAGGTTTACTCCTTGGAACAGGACTTTTTTTCTTGTAGATCTGTGCATAGATGCACTTTGTACACAGGTCTACAAAAAAAGAAATTCTGTTCCAATGACTAGATCTATCATTCCTTATGTATTTTTGTATGCTGAATCCGAATTTTTAATTTAAAAAAATATTTACCGCGTAGATTTCGAGTAAATCCCGGTTTTTATCATCCAAATACGGTTTTTTGACAATAAAAACCGGGATTTATTCGAAATCTACGCGGTAGAAAATTTTTTTAATTGAAAATTCGGATTCAGCACACAAAAATACTTAAGGCATGATAGGTTTAGTCCTTGGAGCAGATTTTTCTTTTTTTTTTTTTTGTAGACCTGGGAATTGAGTAAACGTGTTATTTTCGCCTAAATTAGGTAACAAAAAAGAAAAAAATATTCCAAATTAAGTCTTTTTTAATTTCCGTAGCCCTAATTATAGTCTCTAAACTCTGTTTCCATGGCTTTTGTACAAGTTTATCATTTTCCTCTATTACTACGCCACATAAAATTCACTCCATTTTACAATGAAACTTAGATTGCTTTTTTATCTTAAATATTTTTTAAGCAGATAATCTACGCACAATTCGCACAATGAGCATACGTTCTACAATATAATACAAGTGGTAATAAGAGAATATCGTTACACATTTTACTTCCACATCCAGTGGAAATATAGTATGGACAAAAATATTTTTGAAAATTTTTATTGTCCAAATAGCCTTAGAATGTCATGAAACGTCGAGATTTTAAGTATGAGAAAAAAAAAATTCTGTCTGTCTGTCGGTTTGTCTGTAACTTTTTTTTGTGCGCACGATTACTCTGGAACCGTTTAAGATATTGACTTGAAATTTGGTAGACGTACCATGTATTTTAACGAGATCTGGTTAAAGGGGTTAAAGGGGTAAATGGAGGTAAATAGGCAAATCAAGCAAGTAAGAGTCCATAAAACTGGTATTTAGTATATATAAGAGAAGCTAAGCTCTCAAAATTTTTTTTTGGCATTACCACCTCCATTACCAACTCCCACCCCATTATTCAAGGGGGCGAAAAAATAAAATTGTCATTTAGTGTGTGTACAAGAACCAAAGTCCTCAATTTTTTTTTTACTTTATCCACCACTACTACCACCCCCCTTCCACCACCCTCAGCCCCACTACCGATGTGGCATATCGTTTTATAGATTTTTGGCGACGATTTCAAATATTATATTATTAAAGTTTCATAAAAAATTATTTCCACCTTCAAATTTTTTTCGTTCTGAGAGACTTGGATAGAAGATCTGGATGTGGAAGTAGTGATTCCTTGGGCAGCGGTTTTGTAATTTGACCTTCGACGAAAACGAATAAGGTTGATAGTACACCGCCCTGAGACTAGTTAGTTTTAGTGGACGCGGGCGTATTAATACTCAATTTCTGCAATTCGCGCGCTCTAAAAAAAATCACTGTACCTAAACTATAAAAGACACAATAAAAATTATGCTATCAAAAACTTTTTTGGTCTTTTGGCTTTATTTTCTTCGCAGCATGTTATACAAAATTTCCAAAAACAAAAAAGTTTGTAGCTTAGTGAAAATTTGACTGTGTATTTTCTGAACTTTCAAGGTTATCTAAGTTTTTATCAAGCTTAAAAATGTTTTATTTAACAATACTATACACAGATAGAAGCGCTTAAGTGTGTGTTTTATAACAAAAAAAGTTCATGTGGATAGCTCCATTTGTTTTTGAGTTATGGCATTAGATGTTCAAAAAAACATGATTAAAAAAAAAAATTCACACCTTTTTAAAAATAACAATGTCCGTGACCACTAAAAAATGTCGTATTTCATGATTTCTAATGAACATCGACCTACTTAACGAAATGATATATCTCAGTTTGTTCTAAGATTAAAAAAAAACTCTAGAAGGAAGCGACTTTTCCCCTGTTTTTTACTCCACTATTTAGTAAGGTTTTTGAATAAGCACACAAAAATACGAAATTGCACGCGATGTCTAAACTATAATATACAATGTGTCTGTTCGAACAAACTTTATGTAAATTTAGAGATATATCAATTTAACTTTAACAGCCAGTTTTTCAATGTCGAGTTAAAGTTCGAGTTAGATAACCCTAACTCACAAGTTAACTCGAAGATAAGTTCGAGTTAACGTTACAACTGTTTTTCATTAGAACTTTTCATATGAGTTAGTTAACTCAAGGTGTGTATAATATTCTATTATGTTGGTATGAGAAGTATGAATTTTACTTATATTTTCGGGATTTTCCACGAGAATTTTTGATCTCTTCTATAGTTCTGTAGTATTAAATGTTAAATTAACCTACCTTTTACAACTTTTTAATATATCATTGGTATTGTACTTCAAACAGCTCTCTAAATAGTTATTACAATAGGTACATAAACCCGCAATAATTGGAAATGCACTTAATGCAAATAATCGGATAATGATATTTGGCATACAGCTAAAACAATTGTCAAGGTTCCCAAGGAATACACTAGGTATACTTTTAGTGAAAAATGTAGAGTGTGGTCACCCTAAACGCCTAGGCGTGATCAATAGTCACTCAAAAGAAAATACGTTCAAGGATGTACAAGTTGTCGAAATTGCAACATATACACTGCGTCTCTCTGATTTGAACGACCTTTACATATATTAGACCATATGCCAGATTTACCTTAATATATTGATAGAAAATATTAGTATACGGTTTCACTAAGCAAGTGAAAATTGCTATAAGGCATTGCCCACTGCAATTATCTATTTGAGAGATAAATATAATGAATATTAGCTATGTGCTTAATTAATGCACCTCTTAGGAATTAACAAAAATTTCTGGTTTCACAATAGTTTTTAAAAATTCGTTTTCTTTATTAACCTTACCAATGATTCTACGAAGAAAACTACTTAAGAACAATATACATCTTTTAAAAAAAAATGTAGCTCCGCTGATAGGAATTTTCCATCGTGAACATATGAACTCAATTTCTTATTCTGTTCAAACCTATTTTAAATTATTTAACATAATAAAATATACTCCGTATGGATATGGATCATTATGAGCTTTCTGTATACCTTAATGGAGTTCCCGAAAAATTTATTCTGTGGGGTTGCGCATTTTTAAAGACGTAATTCTTTACACGTGTTTATGGAAATAAATAAACAGAAATGTCACGTTTATTTATTAAAGCCAATAAAATTTTAGGCACGGAAGTAGAGGTCCTTTCCAAACCATTAACTCGTTAAATAAGATTATTTTGTTTTCTTTTGTTGTTTCCGTTTATATATTTTTAGGGAGGGTGTAGAAAAATGGAAAACTTAACGTCGCGTCGTTTTATTATTCTTTGAGAAATCCCAGGTGTTCTGATTACGTTTTTAGAATATTTAATTACATTACAAGTACTTTTTCAGATTGTATTAATGCCAGAATATATAAATATAATTTTGACGCCAACATTTTCTTTATTACGATCTAAATTACCAATAAAATTGAGGTCCCACATCCTGGAAACCCTCGTAGCGCCGAAAATATAAACTCTGTTCGCTGAAAGAGTCCCTGTGTGACGTTACGAACATCTGAACTAAGATGCCGTAGGCTCGTTGGTGTTTGCGAAGGCACAGTGGCGTCGCTTTGTTTTATAATTTACTTGATGTTCTTGTTAATACCCTGTCTAATAGGAGGTATCACGCAAAAATAACAATCGGTAACATGATCTGTAGGTTCTCGCCAGATCATGGGCACAGCACAAGCCATTAAACGTCCTCTTCCACTTAGCCAACTTTAAAGATTGTTCGCACAATTGCTGCAACATATATGAGGTGCCCATTTTTTTGTCATCTCCAATTGTACAACCAAAATACAACTGGTACGCCTTCTTAATTTTGGGAGTAAAATTACGTTTTTGATGCGCAAAAGTCACTTCACCACAAATATAACAAAAGTTGTTAGGTGTATTTACACAATCTCGTTGCATATTTTCAAAATAGCACTAGTTACTTTCGAAAATGAACGCTTATCATGCACACGGTACAAATATGACTACCTAAGAATGAATATTAGTTTTCGTGACAAATAAAGAGGTAGGTAATTAGTATGTCTATTTTTCATAGAATTCTAATTCTACCTGTTATTTGTGATAGGACCACCCATAAACTAGGGTTTATAAGGGGTCTACACACGATCCAGCGGCAGGAAGCCAGCCTTGTCGGCATGCTTTGAACTCATTCGTAAAAGTCAACTGGTCCGCTGGAATTCCAATTATCTTCAAAGCTTACTGACAATGTCGGGTACCAGCAGCTGGATCGTCTGTAGACCCCTATACCTGCGTTACCTGTATTGGGAAAACCAGAGCCAACTTGAACTTTTGCTTTTTATATTGTTATTTAGCATGACGAAATTACTAAGAATTTGCTATTTTTATTTCCAATACATATAGGCTGTAGAATAGTGTTATCATTAATTCATATAAGATCAATTAATATGTACCTTGATACAGAAAAACATATATAGAACAATTTATAACTAACCAGATGTTAATATTTAAAACTCGTTCTTTTGAACACAAATATGATAATTAAATTTTAAAGAATACCAAATCATACCATTCTTTTCAATTTAGGTCAAATATTTTAATTTATATTTAAGATATAATATGTTTCGATTTAATTGGCTCAAAACAAAATAATGGTAGATATTAGTAGGTATGCTTTTAATGGGCAGAATATACTATTCAAATATTTTATCGTACTTCTCTATACGTTTCCTTAAATATATAAGGAAGGCTTGTAATTTGTAACTCAGCGCTCGGTAGGGCATTAGTCTGGAGAATTAATAGCTGTTGGTTGCAGTCTGGTTTTCTATTCCTTATATACAGGGCGTAACGCAACTTACCTGAAAAATTTTAACCATACAATGCACCTTTAAATAAGAAGTCGACTTCTTATTTAATAAAAGTCCAACACAGAAAAAGATACACACTGTTAAAGTTACAAATTAATGGAATTGTTAAAATAACCTACTACCTAATTAAAATTAAAGTTTTTAATTAAAAAATTAAAATTTTTTAAAAATTTTTTTAGGAACTTTTTTTTAATACAATAGTCCTTCAATTAAGCAGAGTTCAATAGATTACCATTTTCATCAATTTGTAACTTTAACAATGTGTATCTTTTTCCGTGTTGGATTTTTATTAAAGTCGACTTCTTATTTAAAGGTGCATGTATGGTTAAAATTTTTCGGGTAAGTTGCGTTACACCCTGTATTTAAGGAAACGTGTCTCTACACGTTCAACAAAAATTTTAACAGTAAATAGTATATCTGTTGATACTTCCTTACAAAAATTTTCTATGATGTAACTTACTTGATGGTTGGAAGATGACTATCGTTGTATAACTTTAACTTAGTCTGGATCTTATATTGGGCAGCAGCGAACTTTTATCCTTAGACAATGCTTTTCCTCAGAAAAAGACAATGACTCACGTGGATATCAGGAAAGAAATACAAAATTGAAATTTCTTCCGTAGGACTCTCAATGCCGCTCATCCATTCCGCAGAAATTCCAAGAGGTCATTTATTTTTCATCAGGTGGAACAATTAACAAAATAAAAGCCTCAAAAAAATTTGAATTTAAGTTGTTAATTTATATGAAAAATTGCATATAACATTATTTTTCTCAGCTCCAATGGTTTCTCTTTTTAGATGTGACTCCTTGAAAAGGAATAACTTGCACCGTGTTTAACTTAGGAAGTCCCCGCATAATATAGAAGTGCTTATTTTAATTATCAAAAAAATATATTTAAATATAATTTATATGTTAATCTTTCTGAATTAAATCTTCTAGTTAAAGTATTATTTAAATATTTTAATATTATTTTAAAACTAACAAAACTTCGAGATGTACATTCTAGACACCTCTGTATCATCTGAATTACATTGAAAATATTATGAGGTGGAAAAAGATCGTAGAAAGAGAAATTACATTTACGAATTTTTGCCGATTGAAGGAAATAAGTTTATCTTCCAGAAAGCAGAGACTTTAGAGCTATATTTTCGCTATTGTTTATATCGTTTTGATATGTTGCTCCATTCTTAAAAATGTCATCGCAATTTAGTAACTTGAAGTAATATTTGTTTGCTGTTAGTGTGTACACTGAACCAAAATAACCAGATATTTCATAACATTCGGAATCCGGCAGTTTTTATCCGTTCATTGTCTTTCGTCCCCAGCATTCTTTCTGGAAATAGGAATTCTGGCTGGACATGTGTATTAAATGGGTGGAAGAGGACAATTATCTAGCACATTGTTCAAGTTCCAGCTGTCCACGCCATAATCTAATTACAGTATGTAATACCAGTCACATCAACAACGCTCTAAATTGAAAGCATTCGTAAATTTTATAATATTTTTCCCACCTGTCTGTACCTGATTGAGATCATTAAATGAGTTACTGATCATGCTGTGTCAGTTCTGAATTTTTTAAATCCAATGGATTAATCTGAGCATTAAATTGAAAAAATATATTTAAATCATAGTCTTCAGCTAGGTTGTAAAGTCGAAAGGGTGTCCCAATCTAAGGGTACACAAAATAAAAAGGTGTATGAAACTCATCAACAATAATTGAAAACTCAATTTTTGCATCCATATTTAAAGAGCTATAACGCCTCTAGAAAGCATTTTTGGGGCCATTAAGGAGCAATTAAGATAATGTGCCTGGTTTTACTAAAATTGAAAAGAAATATCGATTTTCTTTTTTTTAATATTCATATACTGCAGGCCAGTCAATTGGGTTATAATCAAAATATCGATTATTTTCGTCAAATCTCTAGTGATGCCGCCGAGATGAGACATTTCTCGGACTCGTCTCGACTTTTCGAGACGAGGCCAAATTTTTTTCTCGTCTCGAAAAATCGAGACGAGACGAGATTTTTAAAGTCGAGATCTCGCCGAGACGAGACGAGATCGAGAATTTCTCGACTTTTTTTATTGTTAAATTGTTCTGCATTTGACCTTCGAATTAATAATATAAACTTGAATTAAATTGAGAATATAAATATTAATAATACAGATTCATCAATCACGTCTGTATCGTATTACGCCCTGCCATTTTTTACTGGTGCTACGTCTTGGAAATGAATATAATTTAGGCAAGTGTAATGTTGCCGACTTCCGTATTTTTTGTTTAAGCTGAGTTCGGCTTGCACACACGGTACTAGAGTAGAGTGAGAGTGGATTTTCATCACGTGATCACAGAGTAAAATTTGCGAGTTGTATTTATTGGATGAAGTAAAAAAACATTTTGAGGTTTCTGGTTCTTGTACAAACCCTGAATCACATTTTTTTTCATCCCTTTTAATAATGGGGTGGGGGTGGTAATGGGGGTGGCTAATGCCAAAATTTTTTTTTGAGACCTTGGCTTCTCTTGTATATACTAAATACCAATTTTATGGACTCTTACCTGCTTGATGAAAATATAATTTAGTTCTAGATCTCGTTAAAGTACATGTGTGTACCAAATTTCAAGTCAATATCTCAAACGGTTCCAGAGTAAATGTGCGCACAAGAAAGTTACAGACAGACAGACAGACAGACAGACAGACAGACAGACAGACAGACAGACAGACAGACCGACAGACAGAAATTTTTTTTCGCTCAAACTTAAAATCTCGACGGTTCGTGACATTCTAAGCCTATTTGAACAATAAAAATTTTTACAAATTTTTTTGTCGTTACTATACTTCCACTGGATGTGGAAGTAATTGACGAATGTCTCAACTTGTATATTATGGTAAAGCTTTCAGTTTTAAATAAATTACTATATTAAATTACTACAAAAATCGTAAAATTTCCCACTTTTTATTAATTCGAAACATTGTCTGATGTGACATCTATCAACTGTATAGTACTAACAACTGTTGAGTATATGTAGTTTAGGCAAAATTTAAATGTATTTCCTCTTGACAAATACGAAAATGAGGAGTATCTTGCATTTGATTTGCACATTTCTAAATCCTTAAATATCGCTCATGGAGAAAACAATTTCATATCATTGTTTGTGATCAATCTCTCAACAACTTTCTAAATGTCCATCTGTCTGTCCATCCGTCAGTCACGTTTCTTGTAAGCACTTATTAAGACAGAAAAATGGAAATAATTGTTTATGGAACTTTAATAATATAATATTTGAAATCCTCTACCCCAAAAACCCATAAAACGATATCCCACATCGGTAGTGGGTGGGGGTGGTGACAGGGGGTGGGAGTGGGGGGGTGGATAAAGTAAAAAAATATTTTGAGGTTTCTGGTTCTTGTACACACACTAAATCACATTTTTTTCATCCTCTTTAATGGTGGGGGTGGTAATGGGGGTGGCTAATGCCAAAATTTGTTTTGAGACCTTAGCTTCTCTTATCTATACTAAATATCAATTTTATGAACTCTTATCTTCTTGATTTACCCAAATTTACCCCAATTTACCCCCCAACCCTTCGACGGAACAAGATGAAAATATAATCTAGTTCTAGATCTCGTTAAAGTACATATGTGTACCAATTTCAAGTCAATATCTCAAACGGTTCCAGAGCAAACGTGCGCACAAAAAAAGTTACAGACCGACAGACAGACAGACAGAAATTTTTTTTCGCTCAAACTTGAAATCTCGACGTTTCATGACATTCTAAGGCTATTTGAACAATACAAATTTTTAAAAAATTTTTTGTCGTTACTATACTTCCACTGGATGTGGAAGTAAAATAAACAAAAGTCAAATATTCATATGAATTGAAGTGTAATTTTATAAATTAAATAAATAGAGATTTCACTTGTAAAAAAAAAGGAAAAAATGGGAAATTTCACATTTGTCGAGACGAGACGAGATCTCGACCTCGAGACGAGATCTCGACCTCGAGACGAGATCTCGACCTCGAGACGAGATCTCGACCTTGAGACGAGATTTTGGGCAGATGAGAATATGTCGAGACGAGATGGCTGAAAAATCTCGTCCCGACAATGTCGAGACGAGACGAGAAAAGCCAATTTCTCGACGAGACGAGTCTCGCGGCAACACTATCAAGATCATATTACAAAACGTCTTTTATAATATTATTCGTAATGAAAATCGTATACTGTTAGAGTTGACTGCACACGTTAGGCGTTTAAAAAATGTCGGCGTCTTTGGCGGTGCGATGCGGCATGTTTGATGGTCGAAGGGACCGACATTTTTTGAGTGCTTCGTAGACTTGAGTTCGCTCTGGTGAATTAGAAATACCTCTGAAACAGTTTCCGCAGACACCAAAACAGAACAGAATTCATAAAGTTCATTAAAAGGTTAGACATTTTTTAACAGCTATTTCTAATTCTTGGAAATCACTGGAAGCTTCAGTGTGATGCTACTTCTGAAGTGTAGGTATATACCGGGTATCAACGATATCACTTTCCAGTCGCCAATTTAAAAATTCTGAGAAATTTCTAAAAAGTGATTTTATCAACTTTCGACTTCTCTGTGATACAAGTTAACAAAAAATTCAGTACGTATTTCTCATCAATTGTTTATGAATCTTAGAACAAGTTCTGGTGGGTCACGGCACTCTAGATTGAAAATTAAAATTGGCTGCAAAAAATTTAAAATGGCGAAAAAAGGTTCATGAAATCAACGCACAGTATTATGCAGAATGAACTTTAGATTCCAAAAATGCAAAAATATACAGGTATTCCGGTGAGACCGGAAGCCATAGAAACTTGACTGATGGATCAAAGAATTTTCGTTTTGGTAACATGTATATACCTATATTTCAGAGGTAGCGTCACACCGAAGGTTCCAGCGACTTTCAAGAATTAGAAATAGCTGTTTAAACATACCTGGGCTTTTTTTAATGGACTATATAAATTTTATCAGAAATTTAATATATCTTAAACTACTTGCTGGGTACTATATAGTACCATTTGTCAATTTACATGCGTTACCAAATATAGAGAATTTCGAAAAAGGATTAACTTCGTTAATCTGAAAAGGAAATTTATTAAGCATACGCATAGTAATAATAATAATATATGAATATATGATCAAGAATCAGAACCAAGCAGTCAGTACTAGTGTAGTATTATTTGATGGGATGCCGATGAACAGAACAGCACTAAGAATAACGAGGGCATTCTTATTCAGAAAAAAATGTTTGCGTAGGAATTTCAGTCACAAGTGACATGAAATCATCGGTAAGTCAAAAAAATTTCTAGCTAATAATTTATAAAATTATTGCTCAAAGAGTTAATAGATAATGACTTTAACGTTAAAATATGCAGAGAAGACGCCGATACTACAATCGTTTAAACCGCTATTGATTTGAAAACCGAAGACAATCAAGTTATAACAAATAGTTGGTCGGTTTGGTTATAATGACTCAACTAGCATGGAATCATCATAAAAAAAATCTGTCTTTACAAACCTAAAATTAATAAAATAATTGACAAACATTATGATGAAAATATAATTGCAATTCCACCTACTGAAGAAAAATATTGTTTAAAAAGATAGTCCAAAAATGGTTAGGTTCTGAGGAAGATCCGTTACAACTCGGGTGGCTTAAAACTGAGAATGGCTTAATGCCTAATGTTATGAGTGAAAGTAATGCTTTTCCTAAAAATTTACTAAGCGATATTCCTTGTAAATGTAAGGAAGGCTGTAAAAATAATTGTGCCAATGCTTCTTCTACCTTTGATGAACCGGCTATCGATGAAGAATGCAGTCAAATTACGGCATATTATGGTAATGAAATTAATATCGTATATTTCATTTTGTTTCGATGAAAATTGGGTGAAAAAAAAGGAGTGTCAAAAAAATACATTTTTGAAAATTGTAAAAATGCACTTTTTTGAAAATAAAAAAAAAACGTGATCTTTTTGAAAATTAATAAAAAATGAACTATATCCCCTAAAAGTACATAAAATAACGCACAATCGAAAAGAAAAAAAAAGTGACGTACAATGATAATTTACGAAAAATTAAAAATTTTATTTCGTCCGCCATCTTTGACCGTCCTATTTGGCATACGGTGTCCCAGATTGGCCATAAATGAGTTTTATTTTCGCCAACTTTGGTGAAATTACTCCTTCTTATAGAAATGATATTCAGTTTTGATTCTTTCGGCCATATTTGGTGTTTTCTATTTTTTTCCAAGATGGCGGATTGACATATACATATCGGACAGGTCTATATTTTTTAAGAATTTTATTTCAAATAAGCCAGTGTTTTTAAAATTCCTATCCGATTACTAGTACAAGATATATTAAGCAGATAAATTGAAAATTCGTGAAAGCGCGTCAAAAAGTGCATATAGCTTTTGACGCACAGGGAATTTTTAGGCGCAAATATTTTTTTCGTAATCAAGGGGTCATAATACATAAGAATCAACAATAAAATTTCAGGTGGAATGTTGTCGCCGAAAAAAATCAATTCGACTGCACTATAAATGTAATATCGTTTTCTTTTTTTCAGTGGTTTTATAATACTTGGAAATCTGTATGTATTTATGTATTATGTATGTACGTATCAAATTTACCCATGTTCCGTTATCCAATCGAGCTAAAATTTCGCATACACGTGTAGTTAAATAATAAATAGGTAGATAGACAGATAGATATTTTATTTGACCAAGTTACAAAATACGTTTTTGGCAGGTCAAAAATAGAAAATACATAATATAAAAAATGTATACACAATACACATCATTACAGATACAAAATACTTCACACAATATAAAATAATCCAAAAAAAAAAAAAGAAAGAAGAGGTAAGCTCCCACGAGATGGTCAGAGTATACCAAACAAGCCGAGGTTAAACTAAAAGATATCAACTTTGTGTGTTTACAAATTCATCAATTGGATTGAATAGTACATTGTAATACAAGTGTGGCATGGGCTTCATTGCAAAACGATGTATGAAAGTAGGAACACGAGCGCAGCGACATCGTTTTTCAATGAGGCTAGCCACATGTGTGTTACATACTATTTTTTCTATGGTTGTGAAGTTATTTCCCTTAAAGTCTTTCAAAATTTTAAATTGGTGAAGATGTAATCAAGGCGTGTGGCAAATTCCTTGCCGCACGGCGAGTGGCAAAGTGACATTTTCTGCACTCATTTTGAAGTTAGAAAATTTGAATTTCAACAAAATTGTACAAAAAATTCTTGCCGCCCGGCGGGCGGCAAAGTAACACTTTTCACAGTCATTTTGAAGTTGAAAATTTGACTTTCAACACAGTCGTAGAAAAACAATATTTTAAAATGTGTTTTTTTATTGTTCTTGAAACTATTAAAATTAAGAGATTTTATGCCATTAGGAATGTGATATAATTGAAGGTTTAGAGAGTTTTTCTGGGATTTTGTTAATCTAAGACGAGGCTGCCTAAGTGCCTAAGTTGATTGGCAGACCTAGTGCTATGCGAATGAAAATCTGAATTTACGTTCTTGTGAATTTCAAGTAAAATAACATAAATGTAAAGAGAAGGAACCGGCATTATACTAAGACTCTTAAATATTGGTAAACAGTGGTCCCTCCAACCTGCATTAACAAATAACCTGACTGCTTTCTTCTGCAGACGAAAGATTACAGCTGCCCGAGATGATCCACCCCATAGTTAATATGAGTATGAAATAATGAAAAATAGCATGTTCTTAAGGTTTTAAAACAGACTTGATTTTTTAACCTACGTAGCATGAATATTGAACTTGATAATTTGTGTGACATGATTGGACCAGTTTAGAGTGTCATCTAAAACAACGCCAAGGATTTTAACACTGTTACCCTTGTTTAGTGGATTATTTGTCGAGAAAACGATTTTTTGGGTTTTTTCTTCGTTTAATTTAAGATTATTCGAGGAGAACCAAGCACCAGCTTGTTTGATGGAATTAAAGCTATCCTCACTTAGGTCAGGAATATTCAAATTAAAATCAATAATGGATGTATCGTCAGCATAAACGATGCAATTTCAATAATAATTGTGCATAACTTTTTCTTTGCTGTAAAAAGTTCTCTTTATATATTAGATAAAATCATCTCATTGACTTCTATAGCTGATAAAAATTTGAAATGAATTCGGCTATAAATAAAAAAGATACAGGGGTGTCTACACGAGAAGTGAAACATTTTTTTTTTAAATACTCCGATTTTCACAAAATTTTACAGGGAGGCATATCTAGTGATTCCGAATAACTTTCAGTAACAAAATTTTTATCTATCTCTAAGCCTAGGTACTATGATTTCTCGAAAGTTCAGCGGGCAAATACCCCGACCTGCATTGAATTATACCTTCAAATCGTGATCGGTAGCCAAATATCATTTGTCTGTTCCTAACCAGACATAGACCGGTTTCGAACTTATTATGTTCTCCTCAGTATGCCATAGGTTATGGAACACACAAATGATAGTGGTCAGCCTGCTAGTCTTATACATATTAATGCAAATGAAGTGATGGTGAGAGGTAAACTCTCATGTGGTCAGATGCTACTATACGTCGGACATAATGTCTCTGGCGTATAGCGACTTGCCTAGCAAGTACCAAGAGCGGCGACCTCTAGCCATAGTGGGCTATACTTACTGTTAATGAAAATAGGATTTGAAGGAAACAACTACTCAGCGGGCAAATACCCCGACCTGAATTGAATTATACCTTCAAATCGTGATCGGTAGCCAAATATCATTTGTCTGTTCCTAACCAGACATAGACCGGTTTCGAACTTATTATGTTCTCCTCAGTATGCCATAGGTTATGGAACAGACAAATGATAGTGGCCAACCTGCTAGTCTTATACATACTAATGCAAATGAAGTGATGGTGAGAGGTAAACTCTCATGTGGTTAGATGCTACTATACGTCGGACATATTACAGGGAGGCATATCTAGTGATTCCGAATAACTTTCAGTAACAAAATTTTTGTCTATCTCTAAGCCTAGGTACTATGATTTCTCGATTTTTTTTATCGCAGTAGGCTGGCATTTTAGATCTAGGCGGTAGTTGTGTGTTGAGTAAAGTCGTCTGATGGAGTTGTATGGCTGATAAAAAATTGAAGTGAATTGGGACACAAATAAAAAAGATACAGGGGTGTCTTCATGAGAAGTTAAACACACTGTATATACCAAATACCAATTTTACGGACTCTTACTTGCTTGATTTACTAATTTATCCCATAAACCTTCCGCGGAATCAAAATATAATCTAGTTCCAGATCTCGTTAAAATACATACGTTTACCAAATTTCAAGTCAATATCTTTAACAGTTCCAGAGTAATCGTGCGCACAAAGAAAGTTACAGACAGGCAGACCGACAGACAAAATTTTTGTTTGCTCAAACTTAAACTCTCGACGTTTCATGACATTCTAAGCTTATTTGAACAATAAAATTTAAAAAAATATTTGTTGTCGTTACTATACTTTCACTGGAAGTGGAAGTAATTAAGGTTTTTCAGTTATATCAGTCTGCCTATTTGTATAGTGTCCGGAGGAATATAACATTTGACATATAGTTAACAAACTGTCAAGGAATAAAACAGTTGTTCTTTTGGTGAAAAATATACAGCCCGAATACGCTGGAAAATAATTAGGGCAAAATAGACACCGTCTTGCGAGACGTTTGTGATTCGTGAAAATTTTGTTACTATTACAGTTAGCCTCCGTTTGCTGTATAGCATATCTGACAGCATCATGCCACCTGTCGCGGTTTCCTGTTAGGCACACAGCCTCATTAGAACTTTTTCTCACCAGCTGTTTGATGACATCAGCCATACTCTTCGCTTCTAGCTACCTGGTTTTCCATGAAGTATCAATCGTTCTATATTGTCCTCTCTCCGGTTGATGTGGCCAAAAAATGAAAAGATTCCACAGAATACGATGCTAGATAGTTTAGTTTGGAGAAGTATTTCTTGGAGACTAGAGGTATTAGTGTGATGGACGGTACCGGTTATTCGTAACAAACATCTCCAGACCCACATCATTTCATGGTTAGATTCATAGTTTATCAACAGAGACCTGCCTAAGAATGGTGCAAGGGGCTATTTCTTGCTATACACAGCGCTCTCTTAAAATTATTATTAATTTTTGTTTCAATTGCCCCTTTTTCCTCGCAGGATAAGTTGTTTAAATCAATTATGGTTATATAAACCAGATTTGAGAGGCTGCTTTTCTTACTCTCGATATAATGCTCTCGTACTACTCCAGTTACCGTTCATACGTATATGTCACACCTTGCCCCAGAGAAATAGTCATATAAACATGGAATGGGTATTTTTCAGGGCGTAGAAAACGACAACAGAAATAAACACTGAGTAAATAATAGTCGACATAAATGTCCAACGACTAAAATCAATTTAAAAGATATATTCTACATTGTCGCCTCATCAATAAAAACTTCAAGTTTTACTGGGCATTGGGAAGTGTTGTAAAGCAGAGGATGCAATTTATTTTATATTTATGGTCAAACTTTGCAGCTATGCATATTTTTCATACTTTACGTAAGATAAAATTTCTATTGTCTCCTACTTTATTTGTAGTGTCTTGATATATTGTTTGTCATATTACGTTAAGTTTGAAAACAAGCAAAGTGTATCAGCACCTTCAGGAAAATGGTCATATCATATTCAACAGCATTCGAAAGCTGTTGTCATATTTCAACCGGTAATACACAACTTAGTAAGAAAGTAAGTCACATATTCACCATCGTTGGTTAAAGAGACAACACGCTGTTAAGACATTAACAACCCGTTAAATTTAGGGAGACATATTCACCAATCACAGTTAGGAGGAAATAACCTGCCAAAGTAGTAAACATGAAATGTTGGAACCTACCAACAGAAGAAATAAACGAATATCAAAAATGAATTGGCTGTTAATATTCCTACGTTTCTATACTACCGATGGTTTTTTCCAAAACAATAATTTTAACGTTTCTCAATCAACAGTATTTGTTTATGTGGCTCTGATTTATTTGTGTACTTTCATTGTACATGAATATTTTGTTTTCACTTTTTTTTTTCAATAATATAACAAGGCCCACAAAAAACTGGTCTGTGCTGGGATACTGAGCATACCTATCCCTTCTATTTTGAGTCGCTGAACACGAATCTGGCCTTAGTTTTTCCTCAGTATGTCAGGTCCTTTTTAACACTGAAAAAGTCTGTTGGATTGTAATATTGCTTACCCAGCTCATTTAAATCAGACTCCAAAAGTGATTCAACTTTAAAACTTTAACTTAATAACATTATGGTACTTCAGTATTGACCACATAACTCAAAGGAAACCGTAAAACCCCATAACTCCTTAACCCCATAACCCATTAAACCAGTAACTCTTAGAATCCGATGAAGATAGTCTGAAATCTTCATTGGAGAGTTAATGAGATTGTGATCTCGGATCCTTGTGCTTGAGTATCGTACATTCACAACCTCTTGGTCAAATAACATCAGCATGCCAAAACCCCGTGCTCTGAAGATCCAAGGGAAAAATAGAGATTCTAAGTAGGGTGATTGGTGCCATTATGATAATAGAATCTTGGAAACCAGCAATCTCCTATGGCGCCATAGATCTTCAATAGTAATCCTTCTATCTTTATAACCCCATAACTCTGAGGATTCAATGAAAAAATAGGAGGCTCTCGATCGGGGATCAATTAGAAACTTCGAAATCTTGTTTCCAATTAAGCGTATCCCAGCAGCAAATCATTCTACTACATAACCCAGTAACCCCGTAATATCATAACTGCATAATTCTGGGAATATAATAGAAGAATGTGAAGAATCTGAACAGGATAATTCATGAGATTGTTTTCTCAGAATCTTGAAAACGAGTAGCCCGAAAACGAGTAGCTCTTGAACAGCAAAACTTTTACTCGTTTAACCCCGTGATTCTGGGGATTCAATAAAAGCAAATTAGGGAATCTTAATTGGGAATTCAGTGAGAATCTAACTTTGGAAGTGGAGTATCTTTACAGGTGATTTCTGTTTATGTGACTCCATTTGATATCTTGTTCTTGCGAACTCTTTTATTTTAGAACGACCTATGTATTGTTTCTTTTACGCTTCTTGCTCTACATCACATGTACCCTCTTCAACATCCAACAAAAGTCTGCTATCATATGCTCATCCCACCTTCCTTGATATCCTAAGATAAAAGAATTGTTGTTGTTATATACTTTTTTAGGGTGACAAAGCTATATACTTTCCCTAAAAGTATAACAGTTTCCGTCCTTGGAAATTGTATTAACTACGTGCTAAATATTATTGTCCTCCGCTTGTAATCTATACAGTTTGAAACTTGAAAATCTAAGCGATCTCGGAAATTGTTTTTTTCATGACTACAAGATTTTCCTTTGGTAGGAGAGGGAATTAAAAAGATTAGTTACTTTCTCTCTAAAATTATAATGAAATATGGCACATGTAATAACTGACTCTTCACATGCCTGTGACGATCACCCTATATAACGATATAACGGATAAGACCTAATTTCAATAGAAGATATTCTATTATGATATTTACATACGCTTTGAAATAAAAATTATAAATCTTTTTTAATCTCGTCGATATACAGACCCCCCGCATAATAATTTAACAGAGTGTTTAAGCGATTTAGAAGATATTTTGTCCTTCGTTACTCCTACTTTTGATGTGGTTCTTTGCTTGGGGGATCGGAATGTTGACTTATTTAATGCAAACAATCCTATTAGTAACTGTTTTAATTCGTATAAATATGAGCAGCTAATCAATGAGCCAACGAGAATTACAAGAAATTCCAGCACACTAATTAATCCTATTTTTATCAGTAATAATGAATTGGTTGTTCAGGCGGGTACTCTGCTAGCTGACCTGGTGTCAGATCACAGGATGGTTTATTGTAGCTTGGACATGAAGTCAGCTAAATTCAAACAGAAATTTGTTACATATAGAGATTTCTCTAATTTCAACCTTAATACATTTCAAACTTGTTGCCTTTAGTTGACATAATCTATGAACCTGATATCAACAAAAAAGTTGATTTGCTTAATAATTTCATTACTTCATCCTTTGATATGTTTGCTCCCCTCAAGACAGTTAGAGTCTCAAAACCTAAAGCCCCCTGGTTAACTGACAACATAAAATTCATTATAAAAGAAAAGTAAAGGGCACTTAACGTATATAAATCAACAAAACAGCAAAATGACTGGGAATATTATAAACAAATCAGAAATTTTTCGCTTGCAGCTTATAGAGCAGAAAAAAAGGCTTATATAAATAATGTATGTCGACAAAATAATTTAAAAAAGACCTGGGCAACTCTAAGTGAATTTAATTTTAATAATAAATATAAAGACAATATTATTCCTGACCATTTATCAAATCCTAATCTTATAAATGATTTTTTTTTATCTGTTATGAAACCTAATGATGCTCTTTGTCAGGACAGTATTAATCGTTACGAAAATAGTATGTTCAATGACAATTTAGATTTTCGCTTTAATATGGTAACTAAGCAACAAGTACATGATATCTTATTTAGCTTAAAATCAAATGATTGCGGAACAGATAATATATCGGCAACAATGTTATAATACTCTAGTCCTTTTATTGATATTTATTTGACCTATATCATCAATTATGCTATAGAAATCAGTTCATTTCCCGAACTATGGAAAGATGCGATAGGTTGTCCTTTGCCAAAAAAAATAATCCGTCGAACATGTCAGATATTAGAATAATCAGCATATTCCCATGCATTTCTAAAAGTCTAGAAAAAGTCATGTTTATCCAAATGTATGAGTTTTTAAATTCAAATGATATCTTACCCGCCTTTCAAACAGGCTTTAGAAAATTTTATAGTACTAGTATGGCATTGGCTGAAGTTACTGATGAACAGTTATTAGCTACGGATAAAAACAAAGTTAGTGTGTTGGTGTTACTTGATTTCTCGAAAGCTTTTGACACTATTAATCATAAACTTATTTGTGCCAAATTAAAATATTATGGTTTTGATTATGAATCAGTGGCTTTTTTAAAATCTTATTTAACAAACAGGCAACAACAAATCAGAATTCACAATAAAACTTCAGATCTGGCCAGTATAGAAGCTGGAGTTCCACAAGGATCAGTCATTGGTCCCCTGCTCTTTATTTTATACACTGCAGATATTTTAAAGTCTATAAGATTTTCCAGAGTTCAAGCATATGCCGATGATTCTCAAATTTATATTAGTTTTTTAAATGAGAATATGGTCGCAACAGAGGGTAGCATCAACAACGATTTAGATATTTTGTATAATAAGTGTCAGAAGCACAATCTAAAAATGAATGCTAAAAAATCACATGTTATGATATTTGGTGCTAAGTCAAAAGTCAACATTGTTAAGAATTCTATCTCAATCAGAATTAATAATTACCCTTTGCCCATTGTATCAACATCTAAAAATTTAGGTTTAATTATAGATGATGATTTTAGATTCGAATCTCATGTAGATAATCTGTTGAAAAAATCATACTGCTCTATGAAACTTTTATACTCTAACAGATTTATATTGAATGGTGCTTTAAAAAAGATTCTATGTGAGTCCCTTGTTTTATCTGCTTTTAACTATTGTGATTTTATTTATGATCCCTGTCTTACCCTAACTTATAAAAAACGTATTCAAAAGGTTCAAAATTTCTGTGTTCGCTATATTTTTGGATTACGTAAATTTGACCATATATCACACAAAATTAATGACCATGGAGAACAGAAGATTACTTCACTTAAACACATTTGTTCACAAATTATTAAATGTAAATATTGACTGCTCGTTGAAGTCAAAGCTAATTATGAGATCTCATGTTCATAATGTTAATATTAGACAAACCAATACGTTTACTCTTCCTTATAATTCTACTGCTATATTTCAAAGAAGTTTCACATATAATGCTGTTAAGTCATTTGATAAACTTCCCGCTTCTATAAATACTCTAAAAACTCCTAATTTTAAATATCACTTGAAACGGAATTTACTATCGACGCAATGAGTCTGTGTGTGGGGAGCGCCTGTGCTGGGGTCCGCTTCTTTTGAAAATGCTGTCTAACCTCATTTTGTTAAACTGGAAATGTTTTTTTAGTTAATGTTCGGTGCGGGCAGCGTTTTTTGGAGGGAGCGGACCTCTGCCCAGCTGCTTCTCACATTCAGAGTAATAGTTTAACATTCATATTTATATTAAAAATAATATATATTACATAGTTCTCCGCAAGGTACCTTTACATCTTTAATTGTATGTATTTAAAAAATAATAATGTACTGCTATTATGCTACCTGCAGCATGTTAAGTGTAAGAATAGCCATAAGCTAAACTTCGCATGTACTAAGTAGTCATACCCCGATAAATTATATTATATAATACGGGAATATGTGTTTTTTATTTATTATTATTTATTATTATTTACTTCTGTATCTTTTGCCTCAGAATATTATTTGTTAGTGTTATTTATTGGGGAAACAATAAAGACGATTTATTATTATTATTATTATTATTATTATTATTATCTAAGAGAAGTTATCGCTTTTAATTGTTATTCGCAGTTGGTGACGCCCGACTGAAACTTTAATTCTGTTCGTAATAGTCTTATTAAAATGTCTCAATAACATTTTTAATTAGAATTACTATGTTGTTATGGCCTCGAATCTGAAAGACACACTACCTATTTCAGTTCGATAACTTGCACGCCAATCCACGACTACAACTTTCATTCGTTTCGTAAGAGACTTATTAAATATACTTCAATAACATTTTAAAATGAGATTGATATATCTTCTAATCTACGCAATGTTCGTTTAAATCTGACAGGTTATTGCAGTTTCGATAGCTTGTAGATCTTCGTATTTTTGTGTGGTCAATCAAAAACGTTTGCATCAACAGTTCTCTCTAGAATTATAACAAAACATAATTTATATTAAAATAACAGTTTATGTACATCTGGTGATCGCTTTGTATGGCGGATATGACCCAATATGCTCATTTAGTGATATTTAATTTACAATTTATTTTTGTATTTTCCGTAAGTATTTAATCCTTTAAGACTGTAGTGAAAAAAATAGACCACTATCGTTAATATCAACCTTAATATTTGATTTCGAATTCGTGACATATTTGAAACGGCCAGCGGCGCGGATGGTTTTTGATATTTTACCTTGTTTAACTAGTTTGATTCAGTAATTTTTTATACATAAAAATATGTGTTCTCTAGAAAATGGATACGTTAAGGTTCCGTCTATAGACATTTTTATGGTTATGGAATGTTTTAATAATAATAAAGATTACATAAGTGCTGAAATGACAGAGGTAGGTGAACTAGATACACAGGCTAATGCAAGGCACAACGTCCATAAAGCAACAACATGGAACAGAGCACCAAAAGTTACAGAGAGCTGAAGGCAGACCTCATTCTGGGAATGCCCACGGACAGCATGGTCCCAAAGTATAACTTCTATTATACAAATTTTCAAATCAAAATACCAGACAGAGAGGACTGGAAGAATGGCCCTCCGATATCAGCACAGTCTGGTATACGGACGGCTTCAATACAGAACATGGAGTAGGAGCTGGAATTTACGGGATAAGGTCGAAAACGGAAATCCCGATAAGTCTAGGAATACACTGCCGTGCTAAAATCAAAAGCCGTATCTACAAAAATATCCGAAATCGGGTTTTTAATGGTTTTGGTATATTAATATTTTATTCTATCTATTTACTAAAGCAAAAAGCTGTATCTACATTAGTTATATTAAAAAACATTACACATTTTGTCGTATCTTCACAAGACTTCTGGCTTTCCTAAGTACAAATGTGGTATCTGCATGCTACTAGTTGAAAACGCAGTAACTACGTGTGAGAAAGTGCATATGCCGCATTTGTTTCTAGTATGCTGTAGTTCCCTCCTTTTCGATTAGGAAACGTTGCTAATTGCGCGCTCTATTTCTAGTTAGTTGCTCTATATTCATCAAAGTGTTTACATGTCGTGTCAGTTATTGGTGATAAAAATTAAAGGTAAATCAACATTATGGGATGTTTTTGTTATCATGTGTTATTTTCCTGGGAATGCTGAGTTAGAATAATACCTCATCTGCGTTTTAAATCAATATAATGTAGATACCGCATTGTGCTTTAGCATGTACAAATATATTTTTAACAATAAAAACAGTATCTGATTTTTTGGTATAAACTTTTAACTTTTTTTTTAAATTTAACATGTGTAGTCGATTTTTTACGTTATTTTACATGGGTAATCATCTTGTTGTAATTTACCAAGAACTATCAAAAAAACTTTGATCTTAAATTTCTCGATTCTTTGTCGCCAGTAGATACGGCGTTTGATTTTAGCACGGCAGTACACGCCACAGTATTTCAGGTAGAAGTGGTCGCTATACAGTGGTGTGCAAAGGAAATAATGAGGCAAGGAACTGCCAACCAGTCAATTGCCATTTTTTCCGACAGCCAAGCAGCGCTAAAGGCAATCGATTCCATGCAGGTCGACTCAAGGCTAGTATGGGACTGCATTAATGCCCTTATGGACCTTATAGTAAGTCAGAATAAAGTGACCGTGGCATGGGTATCGGGACATGAGGGGCGCAGGGGAAATGAAAAGGCTGATGAACTGGCTCGGGAAAGCGCATCTAATGCCGTGGTAGGTCCCGAATCCTTCTATGGCGTGGATAAGCCATGCAAACGATCATCCATTAATAAATAGGACAGGACAAATCTCTAGAATGGTGGAAGAGTTTCCCGCGACAGAGACAGACTAAAGAGATCATTAAAGAACGATCGGCCAAATTCACGAAAGATCTACTATGCCAAAATAGAAAGGCCATTAGGAGAAGAGTGGGTCTTCTAACTGGACATTATAGGCCCAATAGGCATATGAGTCTAATGGGCCTGACAGATGATGCAACATGCAGATTCTGTCAAGAGGAAGAGGAAACCTCACAATATGTGCTATGCCATTGCGAAGGCCTAGCCAGACTGAGATTCCAACTACTTGGTGAGGAAAAACCAAGGGCAGATAGCTACACTAAGGAGCTCCTATCAAGTCTAGAGAGTCTGGTACAAAGGATAAAGCTAGATAAGGAACTCTAATTAAATTAGATTAGGAGCGCCACAATAGATCCAAAGGTGGCCAAGGCCAAGCAGCCAGCTCCTCCCTTCAATCTAATCTAACATGTCTACTTTAATAAAGTCTACCGAATTTATCTGACTTTTAGGTCAGCCAGATAAAATTACGGCGATAACGCTGTTCGTTAGGTGCAAATAAAAGGTATTTTATAACATATAATTTGCCAAATCCTCTTCAAGCTTATCATTCTACAATTTTTAATAATAACCTATTACACTAGACTTACGTTAAAATGATCCTCGCAACAATACTACGACCCTTTATTACTACCTCCCTGTGCATAACTTGCTGCTACAAATTCCTAATACTTTCTTCACTTGGTAATGAAATAAATACTTTATTGGGAGTAGACACTGATGTACTTTTACAGTCTGGAACTATACAATATTTATATAACCCCTTTTTTTATCCATGTTAATAACAAAATACAAGACACTTAAAAGATATTAACGAAATCAGCACGTTCGTCGTACTTGCTGTATGAAACTATATAGGAACAGGTGAGCGGTTGACCGCCGAGTGGTGTGACGTCACACTACGTTTTCGCGCACTCTATTTTTATTATTTATTTTGAGGGAAAAGGAGTTGAAAACAAATCTAATGTTTTGCACGTTTCAAATGTTTCATGTTTGAAATAAAAATATTAATCTAACAGAAGTTAACACGTTGACTACCATACGGGTTAAGACAAATTTCTCATAAGGCGCCAACCGGTATCAACGGTTTAACCAAATAAAATATCCCCCCAGGCCATGAATATCATCGGCTAATACACTATGAATTGACACACAATATTTTGAAGAAAAAACTGCCAAAAAAAAAACGTCAAAAAAGGTCTCGGTCCTTTACTACACCATCTCGGTCTATTTATAACGATAGAAATGTGCTGGACCGAGTCGCTGGGAGATTCCGAGATCCCGAAAAGATCCAGAAGATCCAGAGATCCCAAAAACATGACTCGGTCTTATAGACCGAGTCAGCCCACAGGGCAAATATAAGTACTAGGTCTTATGGACCGAGTTGGCCTCACAGGCAATAAAAACCTGAGTCGTATAGACCGAGATGGCAGTCAACGTGTTAAGGTGTTATATTAGTATTTGATTTCGGTAGTGCTCGTTTCATAAGAGTCGTATTAAAAACATATCAATAACATTTTACAGTAAAATTGATATATTTCTTAATCAACGTAAAGCTCTCTTGAATCTGAGAGACACTTCGTAAATTATATGTTTCAAGATCTTGAACATCTTCGTATTGTATGCTGAAAACCTTAATAACATTTTGCTCTAAAATAGCGCAATTTATATAATACAAGATAGTTTGCATGCATCTGGTGACCGCTCTGTATGACTACTGTAGTCCAGGTTCAACAGGAAATATTCTGCTAAGCTATTTTACATACTTGCCAAATTTCGAACAAAAATTTTAAATCTGAAGGAAGTTATCGTGTTTACAAGAAACACTCTACACACACACATACATACAATTCTTATTCGATATTTGAGTCATTAAACGGATTTATGAATAATATTTCTACGATGATTACTAAAAATTTCTCTCTGGTTTAATTAAATTAAATAGGTATCATGAACGTTATAAACATGAATTTCAGATATCCTTAGAGATCTCGCCTCTTGTTAATAGATACTACTTAATATAGTATTTAATACTATTTAATTATAAACTTACCTCATTTTGGCAAAAAAACACACAAACAAAATTAGATTATGATCATCAAAGTCATATCAAACGCTGCGCAATAACTCTAAAGATTGGTTTATATTTTAATACTCATAAAATATAAAATATTTCGTAATTAAAATAAGCAAATTATCCCTCAAACATTTTCATCAGGAAGATATTTACCTTTGAAATATTCTTGCGCGTTTTAAAAGCTGTAGTACACTTTGTCTAAAATGTATAAAGCAGGCATACATTTTAAACCTAGCTGTGGCAGTTTCCTCTAAAGCTAGCAAAGCTTTAGCATTTTCGTTGTTAAACACCTTTAAAAGCTCTGAGCAAATAAAATCGGTTTCCGTAGAAATTTTAATAATGTAAGTACACTCTTCAGCTCTTTAATGAAATACCTCTATACGTACATAATTTTTTAATTTACAGTTGAAAATAAATATCCGGCATATTGGAGAATGTATTAATAAGTGAAAATGTTCTTAATATTTCTAAATATTTATGATTAATTTTCTAATATCATAATACTCTACAAAGAATATTATAATAGATTTTAGGCGCTGTTAATATTTCTAGAATTCAATATTAGGAGCGAGAAAACTTCAACATAACATGTTCTTCTTATTAACTACGTCTTGAGATACATTTTGTGATCCGTGATTACTCTAGTTGGCTTTCATTTGCCATATAAAGTCTGTTCACAGATAGAATCCCGGTCGTATAGTGTAGAAAATATCATCCGGAGCTCTATCCTTCCTTGTCTTTATTAAAATATTGCTTGTAACCTAATCTGTACCGTAAGTTTTAATCTTTGTGGTCAAGTTATGACTGACGCTGACGTGCGGCATTTCCATTGTTCGATAGCAAAACAATTTGCGTAACGCGTGTCGTCGTCGAATGCGGCTGACGATTTTAGAGGCGGGTCGATTTTCTCGGAAGTCGGGTATAGTGCACTTATTTCAATTAGTGCCTAAGAGGGCAATTTTAGTCTTGTTCTATTGTTAAAATAGTAAACATGCATCCTGGTGAATTTTTAAATCCGCAATCACAGCAGTTGGTTTTGAAGTTGTCGGAATATTTTCAAAAGGAAAATGAAAATGGTTGACCTTTATTGTCAATAAAAGCTATTCAAAGGAAAGTGGGTGAGGCTTTAAAACTCGATGAAAAGACTGTAAGAAAAATAGCTAAAGACGACAAAGAAAATGTGAAACCTCAAGCTTCGGTTAAACGGAATCATAAAAAGTCCAAAACAGCGTTACAAGATGCTGTAAAATATCAAATAAAAAATGTTATTAAAACGAAAAAAAAAGAATTTTGATCAGTTTCGGCGAAGGTGAAAATTTACCGTAAAAAACAAGAAAAAAAGATTTGGTCAAATTAAGTAGAAATTTTTTTACACTGTATCGCCCTAATAAAACTTTTTTTTGAAACGTTAAAAAAACATGACATTTCTTAACTCATTTCACGACATTAAAGTTTTACTTTTTAGACGGCTGTACGTTGCCATTAACAACTTAGGTAAAAGTACTTCTTTCGACGACTACTTTCGAAAACGACAAATAACTCGAAACTGTCTTTTTTCAGAAGATGTGTGCAAAAATCCAAAAAACATAGTACTGTCATGTTTTCACACAGCCCTGTCGAAAATAGAACTGACACCTTTTATTTGTAGTTTTGAAGTAGGCTAGCCTATTCCGGTTCATAGCAACCGACTTATTTAACAACTAAATATCAGTTTTGAAGTCTTCAAACCACATGACGATTTTGGCGATTGTTGCTTGGCAACGGACCTTTTGCGGTCTGTTTTCTGATAGTTTCTTAGCAACGGACTAAAATACTGGAATTGTGCATTTTTCGATCTGAAATCGTGCCGAAAATGTAGACATTGCCGATCGATTTCAGAAAAACATCTTTTCACCCTCATTCGACTTGTGGAACTCATCTTCGGTTCGTTCCATGAAACTGTCTCACTCTTACTTTCCCGGCCTAGGCCGGAAAAGTAACATTCCCGTACGGTTTTGGCGATTGTTGCTTGGCAACGGACCTTTTCTGGTCTGTTTTCTGATAGTTTCTTAGCAACGGACTAAAATACTGGAATTGTGCATTTTTCGATCTGAAATCGTGCCGAAAATGTGGGCATTGCCGATCGATTTCAGAAAAACATCTTTTCACACTCATTCGACTTGTGGAACTCATCTTCGGCTCGTTCCATGAAACTGTCTCACTCGTGTGAAAAGATTCGTTTTCTAAACTTGTTTAAAATACTATTTCTGACACTGTGAGCGGCAGAAAAAGTAATACTCATAGCAACGGGTATTTTATTTAACACGCTGGCCATGCGATATTAATACAATGCGTTTTTGGTGGTGAAACTCGAGATTTTTTATTTTTATTTTTTATTATGCTAATCGAAGTTTGAAAAATTAGCAAGTTTTATTTGGAGTAAAAGCCACTTGTTGTGACTCATCTGTAATTGCCGGACTCACTTCGTTCGTTCGGCAAACCTACAGGCTCGCTACAAAAGAATCACTTTTACTCCTAATAAGACAATATACTAGTATTGACAAACTTTGACCTTAATCACTATATACTGTATATAGTTTAACAATTAGAGTATCTATTTTTTAATACTTTGATAGGTTATTAAAGGTCAGGGTCAATTCTGAAATTTAGTAAAAAATTAAATCAATTTTTCGAGACTCGTCTTACCTCTTATATTGAGATTTTTATTTTTACTCACAACGCATTGGCAGATGTTTATGATCCATACATCTTTACTTCCCTGTTTCGTCTGTCTCTCTGCCTGTCTGTCTGTTGGTCGGTGTGGTGAATGTGTGTCTGTTGGCGTTATATCAACAAAGCCATTTGACGGAGAAAACTAATACTTGGTAGGTAGTTGACGCTATTTTCAACGAAGAATTGCAATTCATTTCAGTGAAAAACATATAGGGTGGACACTTTAAAAAAATAATTTAGAAGAAAATGTGACGGAAGACAATATTTGGCATCTAGTTAATACAACTGTCACGGAAGAAAAATATGAAAAATATACTGTGTAGTCACAATTAAAAAAATAGTAAAAACAACGTAACGGAGAACGATAATATTTCGCATACATCTAACACAGTTGTCAACGAATAAAAATATGAAATATATTCAGGGTGGGCACCATAGAAACAATATAATAAAGGATAATAATATGTAGTTAATGTGACTGTTAAAGGACCAGGAAGGACATCGAAAATGATGAAGTTAGATTTTTAGTCGTTACCAGACAACCTATAGCTTTAGTGACCTTGTCTATGTCATGCTGCATTCAGCCTTTAGTGGGCAACCTATAACTATTATAGTAACCTTGTTTACGTTATGCTGCAAATGCAACAAGTCTTTTTACGAATTCGGGCCCCATATAGAGGAAACTAAAAACATTTTCAATTTTAAAATATGATGACAACATACAGGTGGTCACCATACAAATTAATTAAGAAACTACGGTGGAAATAATATTTGGACCGTGGGTGACACAATTATCGAGAAGAAACCCTTACATAAATTTAGTGAAAAATATACAGGATGGTCCCTCTACGACTAAGAAACGACAGATGAAAAGAAACGTAGTTATCGCTATTGCCAGGAAAACTCTGATATAATTTTAATTAAAAAAAATATATATACAGTAATCAACCGACAGAAAAAATCATTCTTAAAATTTTAATTTTTTTTAAAGTCTAGTAAAAATTTATTAATTTATTTCATTTATTTTAATACTTACTTCTGACACAGGGATTCCATTGTTGCAAAAGTGACTCACATACCTGTAAATAAAAAATAAATTACAGATTTGCAATGTAATGTAAATTCATGTAAAAAAGACAATAGAGTGACGATAATTAAAAAGTAATGATTAATGATGACAAAATAAGTAATTAATATTAGAGGCGGGAAAAAAATTAAGCCTATATTTAACCTTATTTTTTACTTTTGAGATATAAAACAGTTTCGAATATTTGTGAGATTTTTTAAACATTATTTCTTGTCCTGGCTTTTATATTTCATTCACAGTGCATGAAGTTCTAAAGTGCAAGCATATGCAATATAATTAATTGAAGAGAGAAATGTAACCCTATTAAAATTGTAATGGTTGAACTTTTCCATTAGATTAAGTTAAGAGCATCGTCAAGTTGATTGAAGTTAAGCCGACGCTGACGGAAACCAGTTGTATTATACGCTTTAATTTAAATTTAGATTTTATTTATTATTTATTTAATTTAATTTATTTTCGCCCCTTTGTAAGCTCAAGTACAAGGTGGTTGAAATTAAATTTTTGCTCCAGAGATGAAAAACAAAACGCCTATAATTACTTTCCAGAATTACACTATTGAGATTTGGCACACCAAAAGAAATTACCGTACTGGAGGCAAGCATATAGATTACTACAAGAAGCTTTACAAAAACCTCTGCCCAAAGAATCACTGCTTCCACATCCAGATTTCCTATCAAAGTCTTTTAAAGAAAGGCATTTTGATACTATATTTGCACTCCACTGTGTCTAAATAATTGTTCATAAAAGTTTGATACTTGAAATCGTCTACCACAAAAACCCATAAAATGATATGCCACATTGGTAGTGGGGATGGTGGTGGTGGGGGTGGCTGATGGCAAAAAAAATTGAATTCTTGTACAAACACAATCAGAATTTTATTTCTTGACTCTCTTTAATAATAGGGTCGGGTGATAATGCGGGTGATAGTGGGGTGACTAATATCAACAAAATTTTGAGACCCCAGATTTCCCTCCTTCGACGGAGTAAGATCAAAATATAATCTAATTCCAGATCTCGTTATAACAAATAGGTGTACCAATTGCACAAAAAAGTTGCAGATAGACAGGCAGACCAAAAGATATAATTTTGTTGCTCAAACTTAAAATCTCCACGTTTCGTGACATTTTAAGCCTGTTTAAACAAAAAAATACAGTTAGTGTACTTCCACGATATGGAAGTAAAAATACTGTGAATTAAAGGCTAGAGCTTAGTCTCGTGGGATATTTGGACCGAACTATTGTTCAAACAGAATTTTCGCGTCTCAAAAATCTGCAGCGGTTTTTTTGTTGGTATTTGAAATTTGGTACATACATAGAGAAAGATGTTTTTTGTAACTGTATAAATAACATTGCAAAATTTGTATTTTTTATTTTGTTTTATCGAGAAGATGAAACAAACTTTAAAAATCAGCACTACACGTGGGTTTATTATGCCATAGTCTACTCAAAACTAATGGATGTGTTATTGTTGTAAAACCTCGGAAAATCGACCTAGGTCAAATGGTAGACAAAAAATTTCATTTAAGAAAAATTTATTTGAAAAGGCACTTTGAAAGCATAACTAGTAATAATTAAGGCATCAGCGCCGAAGATCGTTCCAAAAAGACTCAAACACGTATGCGGAGACGTAAAACACCAAAAATTAAATTTCAAAAGTACGTTGAATTTTGACATAAACCAAAAAAAGTACTTCACGACGTGTTGTGCGGCTGCCTTTAGTCTGCCTTTAGTCTGTCTTTAGTCTGCCTTCAGCAGAGCATTTTCTTACCGTAGATGGTAAGCTTCTACTATTTACGATATTTATGATAACTTCGAAGTACCACTGCTCTTTGCAGAAATGATAAATAGAAAATCGTGCTAACAATATATTTCATGAAAGATACATTTTTAAACTGTTGTTGCTACGACCTTTTTGACAGATTGTTTATAATAATTTTATTTACTGACATTTTGTTAACATTTATAACATCTGTTATATTTATTAACTGAAAATTAACAAAATTAACTTTTGAACACGACGTTCATGACCAAAAAAGTAAAAACTTTCACTTGGAAGAAAAATTACGTCATTCGCCGATGAGCATGGAAATTGGACATGGAAAAATATATTACATCTGAAACATGGGGAAATTGGAGACATAGTATTTTGTGGATTTAGCAAAAAAGAATGACCATAAAAATTTGACGTGGTAACATACTGAAAGACAAGATCGAAAAATGCGGCAAGGGTTCGGAGCGTCCATATGAAATTATTAGGTAAACATTAGCAAAAATGGTCAAGGCCGGTTTCTCAAATAAAACCAAATTTGGATTCATCTAGCGATTTGTCATTGGGGCAAGAGTGTTGGAGAAGCAGGAGAAAGCGATGGCATCATAACCAAATACAGATCGTTAAAAGTGGAAAAATTATAGAGAAAATCCCCTTGTGCATAAATGGGGTCAAGGGATCAAATTCATGAAGGTCACTCGAAAACAAGGTTAGGTCAAAAAACCTTATTGGGTTAGATGCCGTCAGTACATCACCGTAAAGGAGGCAGGATCGCCTCGTGTAATCTATATACTGCATCCGTCGCATTTATCTAATAATAGGTTCTTGTGAATGGTAAAATTACTATTGAAACTATAAAGCTAAACACAAGTGTAAATTACAGTTAAATATTTTTATAACATTTCCGTCAGTCTCGAAACCAAAGTGTGTCATACACTTCTGAGGAAGTTGTGCGAATCTTTTGTGCCAAGTCGATTGTTATTGCACGCTCTCCATTATATGGTGGTTGAGATAAACGTCCTCCAGAAGAGGCGCTCGTCCTTGCCCTGTTTGAGGAGGTGATTCTTTAAGACATTATTAGATATTCTATTGCATATTCCTGTATAATTCTGGATCAAACCAATAAATATTATCTGAACTGTTGTATTTTACTGATTGAATGATTAACTTTAAGTCTATCCTCTTGAGGACTTTTGCGTGTCGGCACTGTAGTTTAGTTTTTTCTATTTTTAGCAAAATTATTTTTTATTATAAGAAGTGTTGTTGTAGTTAATAGTTTTAGATGGCCTCCTTATAAATATATAAAATTTTTCGAAAATAAACCACGTTTTGTAGAGATAAATATGACATATGATATATCGTTGGATAGCTAATTTAAGTTGCGATCGAATAATGGAATAATTTACAGGATGTTCCATTTAAAAAAACAGAAGTTATGTCTATTATCTCGAGACCTGAGGCCTGCATATTTTTTTTCTTATCACCAACGGATTCTACTAAAAAAAGTACCTTAAGAATGTGTTACTCGATTTTAGATTCTACACTTGGTAATTGAAATATGAAGGTCAACCAAAAATGCCAATTTTCCAAAAACGCTCTGTAGCTCGGTAGTCGAAGAAGATAGACGATCTCGGTTTGCGCCGTTGTAGTCTATGTAATGAATGAGAAAATAGTGTAAATATTTCGTGCAAAGACGAGATTACCTTCCCTCCATTTTCGAGGGTGCTGAATACGATGGAAGTGGTGGTGAAAGTTTTTGACCGCCTGAAACGGCCAAAAACCATCCCTTTATGTTTTCATATATAAACGGATCTGGGGTGTGATTTATCGACGGGCTATATATCTATTTAAAATAACATGGAAGGGGGTTATACAGTGAGCAGGCCTAGGGAGGGGATTGATTAAACACTCTCTAGGGGTGGAAAATCATTTTTTTTCAAATGATTTGGTTCAAACGAGTATCCCCATTTTCGGGAAAAAGATTCATTTTTAGCTTCAACTCATCTTCATTCCCTCAAATGGGCAGAAACCAACCCTCACTCACTAGAAAGCATGCTATCCAGAATTTACAAGTTTTTCGACACATGATCGTTATTACTGTGTATATCTCTTCATTTTTCACGGAAGGGAAGGTGGTAGTGACATCTGGGGTTGCTTCAACCCTTCCAAGAGGTGTAAAATTCATTAATTACACGTTGGATCGTCAATACGTCCTCCCCCGTTTTCGCAGGCGCTGATCACGATAAAAATATTCACTTTCATCTCCGACCCTCCTTAACCCCCATAATGATAAAGATGTATGTACAGAAGAGAAAGCAGATGACGATAACGATAATGATGATGATTTTTATTTTAATTTAATCCCTGAAATTGGTTCAAACGATTCCGATTCAGATTCGCTCACTGAAACGGCGGATGAAGAAGAAAAAGAGATCGCGTGCGATGTGCATTTTGAGGAATATGAGGATTGTTATGCTATTTGTAAATAAACGACCTAGGTTTTTTTTATTAATTGTAAGCAAATAATTTATTTTGTCATTAAACTATCTTCATGTAATTCTTTGAATAAACAACATTGCCATTGACGACAAAATTTATTATTCATTACTCCCCGATGAATAAATCATTATACCCTGCTCAGCAACCTACACAATCATGGCCCCAGCAATAAGTGGTGGATGAGGGTAAGTTTCCATTTATTATAGGAGAGTCGGAGATGAAGGTGAATATTTTTATCGTGATCAGCGCCTGCGAAAACGGGAGAGGGTGTATTGACGATTCAACGTGTAATTAATGAATTTTACACCTCTTGAAAGGGTTGAAGCACCACCTTCTCTTCCATGAAAAATGGAAGGATATGAATAAAGATTATGTGTCGAAAAACCTGTAAATCCTGGATAGCATGCTTTCTGGTGAGTTGGAGGTGGTTTCTGCCCATTTGAGAGATGAAGAGGGGTTGTAGCAGAAAATGAATATTTTTTCCCGTGATCAGCGACCCCGAAAACGGGGGGATACGCGTTTGATCCGAATTATTTGAAAAAAATTGATTTTCCACCCCTTTAATCAACCCCCAAGGCCTGGTGTCTGGATTCCACTTACTCTATAACTCTCTTGCTATTTCAAGTATAACCCGTCGATAAATCAATCCCCAGACCCGTTTATATATGAAAATATAAAGGTAACCCCATAAAAGGGGTGGATTTTGGCCGTTTCAGGGGGTTGCGGCGGTCAAAAACTTCTTCCATCGTGTTCAGCACCCTCGAAAACGGGGAGGGAAGGTAATCTCGTTTTTGCACGAAATATTTACAAAAAACTCGTCAAATAATGCTTCATTGCATAGATTATTGTTTGTCTCTCGAAAATCGAGCGCAGGGCATGAATATTGGTTTTTGTATATTTGCCATAATTTTAGAGAAAACCTCAAATTCCATCTAATTTGGTCTACTCTTTACATGACAGTATATAGTTTACATTTTTTTATGTTTGTAATAAATTTTTTAATCTTAGTATCACATTAAATACTGCAACCTCTTTTAGATGTATTTTTTTGATTAAAATATTTTATAATTGTCTTAATTACTGAGAGATTTTTTCAAAGACGATATGGTCCACCATCATGAAATATAAAAAAATAGTTATTTCACAAGATATCTATTCGATTACAAAACATAAAAAAGGAAGACCATTTTTTTAATTTTTCAAATACAACAATACAACAATACAGGATTATTAATCCAAATTTCAATACTATTTGCTCACAAATGGACTGGCGGACAGACGGGCAGGCGGACATTTTGAAAGTTGTTCAGAATTCGAGCACTAATATAATGATTTTTTTCTATGAGCGATATTTACGATTTTAGAAATGTGCTGATTATTCCTCGTAATAGTATTTGCGAAGAGTGTAATAAGTATAGTTGAAGTAATCGTAATAGTGAGTCGTTATGAGGGGCGAGAGGAATGAATAGGCGCAACTAGATCTACCGTCTTTACTCCACTTTGACATTAAGTGAGAGAGAAGATAGCTGCTATTCGATGTCGGCTATCTGACGTGGCAGTGGGAGTATACCTTCGAGTGTGTTGTTTAATCCAGGACCACAGGTAGACACAGCAGTCGAGATTACACTGTCGGGATGAAGATATATTCGATAATTACTTTATATTTCTTTATATGGTAATGTGTTTTTGAAAATAATTTTAGTAAGTTTTGTTACCAAATTCATAGCTTTGGGGGATATTGTAAGTGTAATATTATAAAAAGTAAACGAGTGGACAATATAGTTAAATCCGGCTCTGCGATCTTCACCCCTTGCCTCTCAACGTCCGTCGTTCACAAATGCGATTGCTTCAACTATACAAAATATGATCTGTGCGTCAATCTCAATAATTAAGAGATGCATCTTTCATATAATTTCTGTGAGTTAGTTTTAAACCAATTTGTTTAGGCTTAGGCGCTTAGGAGGCATACGGTTAAACGTTACTTAATAACCGTGGTATATAATCATTCTTAAACATATGTGTGCTGTTGGAGTATTTTGTAACTGCGACGCAGTAATAGTAATACCTAAAATTTGAATTAATAAACCACAATTTCAGATTGCGCAACAGATGGTGTATGCTATTATCACGTCATATTTCCATTGATTCCAGCTGCAAGACTAACATTTACTAGCTCCAGCCACATACAATGATGTCTGTTCCATATCTGACACATGATTATCTACTTCATTTTACTCCCAAATGACAGCCGTATCTATCGTGGAGAACTAATTTACAAGGTGGAAGGCTTTATGGGGTGCAAATTTGCCATCCGTTATGCAACGAAGTGGTGTCGCCGCTTTGATAATATTGTGTATTTTCAACATATTTGTTTCGTATATTGCAAATTGTTCCACAAGAAGCAGGTATGGATTCAGCAGAAGAACCAACAAAATTAAGTCAACTGCCTGAAATGTGAATGTTATTCAAAAACCTTTTTTATCTGTGCCTGATTTTAAATTAATGTGTATTATCTGTCGACCACAGCCAGATTGTAATATTAGAGGCGCAAAAATAAAGGGTTCAATCTAGAAGCTTGAAATTTAAAATATACATATTTAGCCCAGCAATTGTGGTTTTTGACCAGGAATTAATTATTGTAAAGCTGAAAATTTGCAGGATTGTAGCTTTGGTCCAAGACTATACGTACCAAAAAGTCCCCTACCCTCCCCCGTCGGCTTCCCTCTTTTTGCGGAGCAACAAGGGCCTAAATCGCAGAAATTGCAGAGCTGGCTATAAAGTGCAGTAGAAGGGTTGTTACTGGTCCGAATTGGGTCGAAATGATCATAAAAGTTTCGGAGATGCATATCCGTTCGTATTTCATGTTCCATGCATATTTTGTGCATAATTTTCCGGTCTAGTGCTGTCAAAATTTCAAAAATTGAAAGAATTCTGAAATGGCGGATAAATGAAGACTCGGAGGGGAATACGTACCCGAATAAACATTTCTCTTCATACTTTGGGCTTTCCATTTCTACCTTCTCTATAGCGTCATCCGTTACGGACGGAGCTACGCCACTCCGAGTGTCGCCGCGCGGCGGCTGCGCCCATCATGCGCCCGCTGGAACTGCCTTGGCTGCGCTGCGCTGATGAGACTTGTTGCGAATTCCTGTTTATATATTATTGGTGTTATCTACGATTTATTGAATGAAATTTAACTTCCTCAGATTCAGAAAATTACTTTATTCGGCAAGACAAATGATCTACTGGGAAGTAAGGTTGCCCGTCTTATCATCCCTATTCACTGATGGCGATATTTGGCTTCAGCCGCAACCAGATCAACCGCACGGTACACGAGCTTGTACAACCTCACCCCATTCATTCCTCTGCAGAACTCGATGGATGGTCCAATTCTTGAACGGGGGTTTCTACTTCTTAAACAACCCTCCTCTACTTGATCTGTTTCTTCGCCTCCTTCCTCATACACGCCTTCTGTCCACAGAACAAAGGACTAAGCGCTGATCTAAGCCGCGGCTCAGTCGTCTCACTTCCAGGCTGTGCAGTTTTGGTCATGGCAATGTCCTTCCTTACAGTTGAAGGTCTAGAGTATTTTTTCCTGCAAGGAAAAATGGCACTGTAATACAACCTAAGTAACTAAAATACCAGCATCTTGAGCTACTCAGAACATTTATCTAGAACTAGCGAGTGTCGTAGGACTTACCTGCATGTTACATGTACGGTGATAGATGAATTTTTCTTCACGAGATATTTAAACAACTCCTCATTTTCAGTCTCTCCTCTTTCCACACTAGCCCGAAGCAATGCTGATGGTCCACCCTGAACCACCATAACATTTCCATATTCAAGAGGTAACTTACAAAAAACGCAAACACCTGTGTCCGCCATGACTTAACTACGATCACTCAACTTTTCCGCGCCAATGAACCACGGTAGACATACCAATGGATACCAATGGAATGGAATTTATTCGGGTACATTTTCTCCTCCGAGTCTTCATTTATCCGCAATGGCGCCATGTTGGAATTTTTTCCATTTTTGAAATTTTGACAGCACTAGAACGGAAAATTATGAACAAAATATGCATGGAATATCTGAAATACGAACGGATATGCTTCTCCGGAGCTTTTATGATAATTTCGACCCAAATCGGACCAGTATCAACCTTTCTGCTGTACTTTAATAGCCATATCTACAATTTCTGCGACTTAAACCCTTATTGCTCCGAAAAAGAGGGGAGCCGACGGGGGAGAGTAGGGGACTTTTTGGAACGTGTTGTCCTAGACCAAAACTACAATCCTGCAAATTTTCAGCTTTACAATAATTAATTCCAGGTAGAAGCGATATATTGACTAAAATTCCTGGGCTAATCTCGAGAGGTGGGTAACTCATCCAGTAAGTAATTATGTATATAAAAAAAAAATGGAGAAAAGTAAGGTAGATGAGTGGGAAGAAATAAAATCATAAATAAATACCTTTATATATTTACAGTTTAGGTGTTTGATTAAAATAGATACATTTTAAGAAAGTTTAGTTTACTGGTTATCACTAATGTCATCAATAATATTTGAAGGGTTTGATGGTAATAACAATGAGAGATGACTTCAGATGAAAGGTGTTCGCTTTTATGTATCATTGGTGACAGGCTAGAAATCAGTAGATCTGAAGACACTAGTAAAACACAACAAATCATTGTTTATATTAAATATTATATCTAAACACTTTCCTCGTACTGTGCTCACGATATTGCCGGAAATGTTTAATTCGAACTTCCATTGTCTCTTTCGACAACTGGCTAATCGAAAGCAATGCCGATTTGATAACTTCTGCACCATAGACCAGAATTATATGTATTGTTACTGGGGTGTAAAACAAGCTCTAGAGATCTACGTGCAGTTTTGCTGTTAAATTGTATCTAATGTTCCAGAGTAGGCTCAACATAGAAACATTGCGTGCACCAAAGGTCAAAATGTTGCCAATTGGACGCAGTCTGTGTTTTGACAGAATATTTGGTTCCTGTGTTAACGCAATTCACAAAATTTTACTACTTGGACATTAGGGTAGTCCTTATATGGGGTTGTGACGAATTTTGTTGGTCTCACCTCAAAAAAGTAATCAATATAAATTAAAAAAATCTCCACAAATCAGCAGATTAAAAGAAAGAAATTAACACGTGTTCTTATACCAGATACACTCACATTTTCGAGATCTTGTACAAAGTATGTAGTTTACAAACAAAATATAGTAACACAAATTACTAAACCCACATTAGTATAAAAAAATATTATTTAGGTGTGTTTTTAAAAAATTCGCCGTATCTCTTAGTTATTTTTATTTTTAATAAAAAAAACTTAAGAATAATGATATGAAAATCATTGCTTGATGTTTTGTTAAGAACATCATATATGAAGTGTACTGAATTGACAATACTTCATTAGAAAAAATGTATTCTTTTTGGAAACTTACAATTACTTAATAGTAATTTTAAGTTTCGGAAGAGAATAACATTTTTCTAATGAAGTATTGTCAATTCATTACACTTGATATAATATGATGTTTTCAAGAAAATATCATCAATGATTTTCATATCATTTTTCTTAATTTTAATAGTATCGACAAACAAAATTTTGAACATTTTTATTGTTCAAATAGGCTTAGAATGTCATGAAACGTCGGGATTTTAAGTTTGAGCAAAAAAAATTCTGTCTGTCGGTTTGTCTGAAACTTTTCTTGTGTGCACGATTACTCTGGAACCGTTTAAGATATTGACTTGAAATTTGGTACACGTATGTATTTTAACGAGGTTTGGACCTAGATTATATTTTGATGTTAGTTCGTTGAAGGTTTGGACGTAAATGGGGTAAACGGGGGTAAATAGGTAAATCAAGCAAGTAAGAATCCATAAAATTGATATTTAGGTATGTACAAGAGAAGCTAAAGTCTCAAAAAATTTTTGGAATCAGCCACCCCAATTATCAACCCCCACCCCATTATTAAAGGGGATGAAAAAATGAAATTGTCATTTAGTGTGTGTACAAGAACCAAAAGTCTCATTTTTTTTTTTACTTTATCCAACTTTATTCAACACGTCGCACAGTGATGGTGTTTTTTTTATTCTTCTTGGAATAACATGTATTTTATGGGGGAAGTGCGGAAAATGTGAAATTTGGTTAGGTGTTTTTGTAAACCGGAAAAGGAGAGATTAATCGTAGTATGGAAGTACCTAAATCTGAGAAAATCGGTATCTATGAATAAAAAAATAATAATGGGATTAAGGTTGAAAAGTATTATTAAAAGTATTTTTTAGCTACGTAGATACCGATTTTCTCGGATTTAGGTACTTCCATGCTGCCACTAATGGCTCTTTCTCCGATTTACGAAAACAGCTAACCAAATTTCACATTTTTCGCACTTTCCCCGTAAAATACATGTTATTCTGAGGAGAAAAAAAAAATGTATTGCTGTATGATTGAAATTGCCGCGTGGCTCGAATTGTTTCCATTTTCCATCACTGTGCGTCGCGTCGGTGGTACATGTTATTTTTTTTTAAATATCTCTTAAACGGAATTTTTTTTTAAATTTATGTTGATTACTTTTTTTGGGGTGAGATAAAAAATCGTCACAACCCCATATAAGGACCAACCCTATTGGACACAGTGTCCATCATAACTCAAATTTTATTAAATGTGTCAATACGGGGCGTACCCACTATTATGCCCTGATTCAGGATCATTTACGTAGATATATAATATACTTATTTAGAGACTTTTTAAGCTAGTTAAGTTAGTTAGAAAGTTAAATAACAGTGTTACACAGTTCCATTGTATGATTGACCTTTTGAAATGTTTTATTTGCAATTAAAACAATTTGATTTTAATTAAAACTAACAGTAAATATTTCTGTGACTAATCGAACCTGTTTTCGGAGACTAAAACACTTTCCAAAAAAAAAAAAAAAATTTAGAGACTTTGTACCTGCATAAAATAAAAACGCTGCCAAAACGGTAAGAGCTATGAAAAAAATTATGGTAACAAAATTGTAGAAAATTAAATTTGACATAAAAAAGTGGTAATATATGCGTTTAAATATAATGAATCTGTACGATGCCACAATTTGCACGCTTCCTTTGCACATTCCATAAAAGATAGACATGTGCTAACACTGAATTTTTGTAGAGATCTTAATTCTCTACAACCTTGTTTATACACTTTTTTTTCATATCTCTTACCATTTTGGCAGCGTTCTCATTTTAATGCGTGTATTCTAAGAAGGGGTAACATAATTATGTATTTTTTGCAATATTTGCATGATTTTCAAGTTTAAGTCAGCCATTTTGAATCCATGACTTTCAGTTTTGTAATTTTAATGTCAACATCGTAATTAGTGATCTCGAGGTCGCTTGTATAAATTTAGTAATTTTATAATTGAAATTGTTTGAGTTATCACAGTTGCAAAATATTTCGTCATAAAATATTGGTTTATTTAGATTTTTTGCAAAGAAAATTATTTGCACACTTTTTTAATGGGTAAACTTTTAAACTGATCATTCTTAGAGTACGTTGCAAAAGGTTTCATTCAAATCCCTTAAGTTGAAAGTGTTTCGTAATAACGCACATTTTTCATCTAAATGCAGTGGACTATAATTATACTTTTAGACTTATGTATTTTATAATAACGTCTTAATTAATTATTTTAAGTTGTTTTCTTCGTACTTTGTTGATCTTATTCACATCTGAATTCGCTCTACGGCGAAAGGAGTTTGTATTTACCTTTTAACTGTTTTTAATTTTAACTGGCCTCGTCTGACCAGCCTTTCAATTGCCACGGCGTCTCACATTGTGGATGTCTGGTACGTGTGCGTGGGGGAGGGAATATTCTTTATTATTTCATTTAAAATAAAATTTAATTGAAGGCGGTTGAGTTATTTTACCATTTTTTTTAACAATAGCGGTTATGACCTTCCGTTGATAACGATAATCGACATGCTGTACAATTTTTATCTCGTCAATGTCCGCATCATAGATGCATCACAGATTTCCAGTTATTTGACGAAAACCATGTCGCGGAGTCATTTTTTCAAGATGACGGCATGAACTTAAGATTTAGAATTGAGCAGTTTCGATGCGTTCATTACGAGTCTAATTAGAAGACCTCTGCAAAAATTCAGTGTTTTAGATCTTTCTATTATGTGAGTGTAGTAAAATGTCTTTTATTTGATTTTATTAAAAATTATTGCTGCTTTCACAATACCATTTCAGTACGTGAGTATTTTGCATTATTTACCATGCATAAAATAAATCTTTTGAAACCTACCTGCGGTCTAATCCTCGTAATACCACTTTGTTTTTTCAATTTTGTCGAGTGTTAATTATAATATAAAACCACAATGGAGTTCATGAAACTTAAAGCAAACTCGCATTAGGGATTAGATTATGAAGTGAGTAATTGTCGAGGTTTGCTTTGAAAAGGGTCGTTTTAAATAATTAATTGACGATAGTAATTATTTTGTAGCAAGTACATAGGATATAATGCTACAATGTTGGACACCAATTTAATTCTGCGTGTGGTTTAACAAATTAACACCACGCCTGTATGAACACATTCATTAAAATAACTTGCTAAAATTTCTAATTAAGTTGTTAAGTTTTAATTAACGCGCAATGCAAAGGGGTGGCAATAAAATAAATAAAAGTCTGACGGGTGCGTGGGATACACTGAATAGGCTAATAATTCGAACGGGATCGGCGACACGAAAATGAGGCCTTTAACACTGATTGCCCTTATTTGCGAGACCCCGCATTCATAATGGCAGAAATATTCGACTAAATCTGATTTTGAAATATTGGATTAGAGTTAGGAACACACATTAATCAATTATAGCAAAATGCATGTAGAGTGTAATTTGGTTAGCAATTAAAAAAATATTAGTAAGTATCAGAAAATATCCAAGAGTATATTGACATCAAAACTAAAAATATAATATTAATTTTAATGTGGATACTTAATATAAACGTGAACAAGTTATACATACAAGGTATAATTAGTTTGATTTCATTAAAAAAACTAGTTTTGGGTAGCGACGAGAAAAACAAAACACCTTGTATAACATGGAATATAAAGTCCATAGTTTTGATGAAAAAAAAATAAAAAGAATTGTTAATAAAATTGGTATAGAACTTCTGGCCACATAGTACTTATAATATTGACCAAGATTGTACCGGCTTTTGAACTAAACCAAGATCAAGATCTTTTTGTGACCTAAATTTCTATTTTTTAACGGTAATTACATCGATAATAAACAATGCAAAAATAACACCAGGTAAATGTCATCCGATCTATTTGAAAGTCGTTATATCTGTACGGTGGCCGACCTAATTGTTTTGTCCTAACGCAAAAAAGGCGACACGCTTTACTTAACTTTTTGGGCAGTTTTTTCAAAGTGCTCCTAAAAGAAAAAGTTACATAAGGTTTTTTTGTTTGTCTTGTCGTTTACTAGTTTTTTTTAATCACAAGAAACTAATTATTACACCCTGCATATGAATAAAATATAAGGTATAGAAAAACCTTTAGACAAAGTCGCACGTTGTTATTTTTATATCTATACAGGTTGTGGTGCTGAGGATCCCCTGTATTGAAGCTTAAGCCTATGATACTTCACATTTTCATTATTACTGTAAATGCTTTCTTCCCATAAAGCTAATGGAAGCTTTGACTATATCTTCTGGTGTGGTAAATGATCGCTCAGGGCTGGACATTTACATAAAATATGATGAGAGGTTTGTTTCTCTTCGCCACAGACCCTAAATTTCCACGAGGCGCTGCAGGTAGAACTAAAACGTTTACGTATCCAGCGCGCGCATGCGCAAATTCAATCAATTTTGTTATGTTCAAGTTTTACACATTTTGTGTCAGGCACTACATAGCTTAGTATGTAAGGTGGTTATATCTCCTCTACAACTTCTCCTTTTCCCACCTTTAATCTTCACCAAAACCTACATCCAACTCCTCTCTATTCCCTCTATTTGTTGTTACCTTTTTTGTTCCTTGTCAATTTTTGTCTTTAAATTCAGTCTCGACCAATAAATTCTTAACAAACCAAAATTTCACAAAATATTACACATTTTTAACTATCCACGACATTTTCCTGGCATCAGAAAGACTACCAGGATAGGATTGTCTCAAACGGGTTTTTTCGTTGAGTTTTGTTTTCCCGTGCCAGCAATCAAAATTTTTAAGTGTTAAGTGCGTGTCCGTGAAATCAATAGTTTTTAACAGTTTTAATTTTCATTATTTTTAAGTACCCTCGTGTACTACGTTACACGATATTGTTAAATTTACGCCTTTCTCCATTAGGCAGGAGTTTTAACTCACAACTAATTTTCGTCACCGGACCCTCCCCGCCCAGTCTCACACCCACCTCGGCGATGTTCGCCGTGGTTGTCTGGCTTGTCTGGCTGGCTCCGGGCCTGACTCCGGAGTGGCTCACATCCAGTGAACATTAATAAATGCTTGTTGTTGTTGTTGCTGGTTACCTCTTAGTACTAATATTCCGGGTTCAAATCTTGTTGGCTGTAACTTTTCTTTTTTTGTTTTTTTTTGTGTCCGAGATATTCTCTCCTTGCCCTAAATTATTTTCATATCTGAATGTGCAAATTAGGTTAGGTTAGATTAAGGTTGTATTAAGTTCCTTTTTTTTATTACTGAAAAGCAACATATGCAACATATGTTAGTATTAGACGTCAGTCTGCACTTGTTAAACTATTATTTTTATACAGTTTTTTTAATGTATTTATTTCTTGTCCTAAAATGCTAAAAGTAAGAAATTAAGTATAAATTTTGTAGTTCTTCAAATGACTACCACGCCCGCATCATCGCGATCATTTCTCTCTGCAGCGGCTCGTGAATTTCCAAATCGTTCTTCACCCTTTGGTTGGTTTGGTGTGCAGTATTCTGTTAAGGATTTGTTTCCTGTTCATTTTCTGCATTTCGTAAGCCTCCAATTTGGGTCATTCACAAATTAAGGTACGCTACGTTAACGGTTCGTTTATAGATTCTTTCTTGGTTTCGTAAGATATCCCGCAGGTCAGTGCAGGTCCCATCTACACTGTTCTGTTACAACTGCTGGCCTGTCTTCTCATTGCCAATTCTTATGTCCTGGCGTCCACTCCAATTGTGTCCTGCTGTTTAGCCAGTTTCACCAGTGACTACAGATAGTCTCTTACCGGTTAAGAATGTACCTCTACTACTTTCACATCTTTGATTCTGTTTTGTTGTCCGTGAGTATGCGGATATTCCTACCTGTTTATGTACTTCCGTACAATTTTTGGTACACACTCGTCTATAGCTGTGACTTTGAAATAACACACTAGGTTCAGTCTGACGTCTGTTTCTGGTAACTTCCCGTGACTCCTGCTCGGTACTACTTGGTGTTCTTGAAACATCAGTACACCATGTGTTTTTGTATGGATTTCTTCGCACCTGCCTTAGTTCCTCGTTTAACCTATTAGATATATATAAGGTTTTCATGACCTTGTGCCCTTGTGGGCTGTGAGTTGTGATGATTCTATTTAAAGTATTTCTGAGATATTTCGTATGATACCCTTTCCTTGGAATGACCCCATATCCATTTGTTTTACGCTGTATGCCTCTATCAGTACAACACTTTTCAACAAAATGGTAAATAATGCAATGGAAGTAGGCATTCCACGGCTGCGGTAGGTGTTATTGCTTTGTAATCTCTGGGCACGTCAGTTTTCTTAGTTTTTCCATCGCCTATCTTTTTCCTGAAGATGCACTGCTCTTTCCTAACTTCAGAGACAGTTCTTCTTGTGTACACCATTTCTTTATTATGTTGACGAAAGAAATTGGGGTATTAACAATCCTGATCTTTGTGCGTGACGTGATAATTTTGTCACGCTAAACTTTGCTTAACTGACAAGTTGTTGCAAGTCCACAACGATTGACTTTGAGGGCATTATTTGACATCACGTAAGAGCTAAAAAATCGATTTCTCGCAAATCAGAGGATAGTTCTTATTGACTTCAGTTAAATTTTGAAATTTAAATTTACTAGCTTTAATTTTCAAAAATATTGAAATATTTTTAATTCACTATTAAAATTAAATGTATTTAACTCTCTATTAAATAATAATTGTAACAGTTAAATTTTGAAATTTAAATTTACTATCTTTAATTTTCAAAAATATTGAAATATTTTTAAGTCACTAATTGAAATATATTCAACCCTGTATACCTGTCATAGTTTAGGATTTGCCTAACTTATTAATTATTAATTTTATATCAAAATAATAACATATGTTTATTGCTTTAGTTATTTTGTTTAACATATTGAAATTTTTTTCTATGAGGAGTATCGCGCTGGCTGAGTTCTGGACTAGCCACTTGAAAATATATATTCCTTTTGACTCATGACTTTCGAACAGAAAGTACCTTTTTTAAATTAAACACTAGTTTGTGAGTCGTTGGTAAAAAAATAAGTAACATTAATATCTAGCATAAAATCAATATGAGATTTAATTTAAAAATTTACCAAAACTTTATTAAAGCATTAATTTTATTTCTTATGTTTGTTGGGTATTTTGCCACTGTAAAAATATTTAAAAATTTTGATGAAATAAATCTATGCGCCAAAAGGATCAGACAGAGGTTGGTTTTACTTGCACGTCCAGTGGAAGTATAGTAAGGACAAAAAAATTTTTTAAAATTTTTATTGTCCAAATAGGCTTAAAATGTCATGAAACGTCGAGGTTTTAAGTTTGAGCGAAAAAAAATTTCTGTCTGTCTGTCGGTCTGTCTGTCTGTAACTTTTTTTTTGTGCGCACGTTTACTCTGGAACCGTTTAAGATATTGACTTGAAATTTGGTACACATATGTACTTTAACGAGATCTAGAACTAGATTATACTTTTATCTTGTTCCGTCGAAGGGTTGGGGGGTAAATTGGGGTAAATTAGGGGTAAATAGGTCAATCAAGCAGGTAAGAGTCCATAAAATTGGTATTTAGTATATACAAGAGAAGTGAAGGTCTCAAAAAAATTTTTGGCATTAGCCACCTCCATTACCACCCCCACCCCCTTATTAAAGGAGATGAAAAAAAAATTGTGATTTAGTGTACCTATGTACAGGAACCAGAAACCTCAAAATATTTTTTTACTTCATCCACCCCCACTACTACCACCCTATCACCACCACCCCCCCCACCCCACTACCGATGTGGGGTATCGTTTTATGGGTTTGTGGGGTAGAGGATTTCAAATATTATATTATTAAAGTTCCATAAACAATTATTTTCACATACAAAGTTTTTTTCGTTTTGAGCGACTTGGATAGAGAATCTGGATGTGGAAGTAGTGATTCCTTGGGCAGCGGTTTTTATACTTCTATTACAGAATGTCTCACACATAAAAATATATAAACTGAAACAAAATGTTAAATAATAAATACAAAAAATTAAAACGAAGGCAGTTGACGGTTCGGAAAATAGTGGCAAAATACCCAATAAAAATAAGAAATCATGAATATGCCACAAATAATAAATTATAAACAATAACTTTAATTTTAGTTTTACAATTAATTATTTTTTATTTGTTTGCTTTCATCACGATTATAAAATATTATTGAGGTATTATGCAAATCACAACTTAGACACTTTTTTATTTAATATGAGATTACCTACTTTCTGTTTATTAATTTATCAATCTGGTCACGCTAATATACTAATTAGGTGAACACTTCAAAAGTACTTATAATTGGAGAAAAAATTAAAACAACTACTCTTCTAGCTAAAACCGACGAAATATTGAATTACAGTTAGGATGCCTAGCGTTTTAAAGCAAAAAAATATATATTTTAAATAATGAATAAATATTTCTATACTCTACTGACGAGAACGAGTTCAAAAAACAAACAAATTCTCTAAAGTTAAAATAAAATGTAAGATTCAATAAATAATTTTTGTGAATAATTGAATTTCAATAAATAATTTAAGTATTTTCAATATTTTTTTGCTTTAAAATGCTGAGAATTCTATCATGTAATACTTCGTCAGTATTAGCTTGATTGGTTCCCCAATAATGTGTGTTTTAAAGTGTTTATCTGACTAATATATTAGCGTGACCAGATTGAGGCACTAATAAACAGAAAGTAGGTAATTTCTTCCGATTAAAGAACTTATATCTAGATACATAATGTGTAATAATAATAATAATCTTTATTATCCAAAAGACCACATTGGTATAGGATTAGTCACAGAGGAGTTAAGCAGCTTACAATCCAGTGCTACCATTAATTCTTAAAACTAGGAAAAAACAGACATATAAATATAAAAAACACACATTTCTTTAAACACATATAAAATGACAAATATATATAGTTTAGGTAAAATACTGAAGCGAGCTATTGATTTTCCAAATATTCATCCACTGAATAAAAACATTTATTTATTAAGTATTTTTTTGTTTCATTTTTAAATGTATTCATATTTTCAATATTTTTTAAGAAATTTGGGATTTTATTGTACAATTTTATTCCAATATATTTTGGGCTTTCTTCATATTTTGATAATTTATGTAATGGTGTGCTTAACTTGTTACATTCCCTGGTACCATAATCATGATTGTAATTGTTTGGTAAAAACTTATTTAAATTATTTTTAACATATAAGAGTATCTCTAGAATATAAATGCTTGGCAATGTCAAAATGTTCAGGTCTTTAAACAGATTTCTACAGGACGTATATTTAGATACTCCCACAATGTTACGTACAGCTTTTTTCTGCAATTTAAATAATCTTTCAAAGTGGCATGAAGTGCCCCAAAAAAGAATTCCATATGTTGCCCTTGAAATAAAATTAGTATAATAATATGCCATGACAGTTGATCTGTTTGATATTTTTGATAATCTATACAACGCATAACAGACGGAAGAAAGTTTTTTTGCTGTAAAGTCAATATGTTCACCCCAACTTAATGCATTATCTATATAAATTCCTAGAAATTTAGTAGAGTGTACTTGTTCTATGGATTTACCAGCTATTTTTATTAAGTGACTTTTATCATGTACATTACGCCTAGGAGAGAATATAATAAAAACAGTTTTGGATATGTTTAAAAATAGCCTATTTGATTTAAAGTGGTCGGCAAATTTTGTTAAAGAAATTTGTACAAAAGTTTTTCTGCAACACAAGTAAGAATTATCATCCGCAAACATTATTAAAAAATCGTCAAAGAAACCAGGCAAGTCATTAATATAAAGTAAAAATAATAAAGGCCCAAGAACTGATCCTTGGGGAACTCCAAACTTAATATTCAGTTTTTCAGATTTAATTCCATTAACTTCTACTACTTGGGATCTATTTGTGAGGTAGGACATCACCCATTCATTTACTTTGCCTCTTAAACCGTATTTGTTCAATTTTTCAATTAGTATTTTGTGATTTACTAGATCAAAAGCTTTGCTTAAATCCATGAATAGGCCTATACATTTTTAATTTTGATCTAAATTTTCATATAAATTATTTAAAAATGCCATTTTTGCGGTTTCAGTGGAACGATTCTTTCTGAAACCATGCTGTAAATCAGAAATAATATTATGTTGTGTTGCAAATTCGACAATACGGTTGAACATAACTCTTTCTAATATTTTAGAAATAGTTGACAGTAGAGCAACAGGTCTATAATTTTCAGATAATGTATTATCTCCTTTTTTATATAAAGGACAAACTCTTGCTGACTTTAGAACAGATGGAAACGTTCCTTCCGAAAGTGATAAATTTATTAAAAATGTAAGTGGAACTACTAAGTAGTTCACTGACTGTTTTATCAAATTAGTGCTCAAATTATCAAGGCCGGAGGAATCGCTGTTCTTTAATTTCATTATAATATTATATATTTCTGATTCAGAAGCTGGGTCCAAAAAAAGAGTGGGAAAATTTGATTTTACATCAAATTTGATCTTAGTAATATTTTCATCTAGGTTATCATTTAGTTTAGCTGGCAGATCTATAAAATACTTATTTAAGTGTTGTGCTATAAGATAGGGATCAGTTACCAAATTATTATTAATTTCTATTTCATTAATTTTATTTTTAGGCTTTTTGTTATTCAAGTTGTTGTTTATTATTGACCAAACAGCTTTAGATTTATTGTTAGCTTTAGAATAAATTGAAAAAAGAGTGGTGGAGAAGTCATATTTACATAGCTTAGTGACAATATATTTTGTGCAAAATAGTGAAGTGCTGTGCCGTTTGCAGAAATCAGTTTAGAAAAGAAGAAAATCGATCGTTTCATAAGTAGGTATAAACTTCATAGTTATGATGAGGTTCAGTTTACAGTTGTGATAAAAATAGGCTTAAAATGTCATGAAATGTCGAGATTTTAAGTTTGAGCGAAAAAAAATATTCTGTCTGTCTGTCTGTCGGTCTGTCTGTCTGTAACTTTTTTTTTGTGCGCACGTTTACTCTGGAACCGTTTGAGATATTGACTTGAAATTTGGTACACATATATTCTTTAACGAGATCTAGAACTAGATTATATTTTCATCTTGTTCCGTCGAAGGATTGGGGTGTAAATTGGGGTAAATTTGGGGTAAATGGGTAAATCAAGCAGGTAAGAGTCCACGAAATTGGTATTTAGTATATACAAGAGAAGCTAAGGTCTCAAAAAAAATTTTGGCATTAGCCACCCCCATTACCACCCCCACCCCCTTATTAAAGGGGATTAAAAAAAAATTGTGATTTAGTGTATGTACGGGAACCAGAAACCTCAAAATATTTTTTACTTCATCCACCCCCCCACTACCACCCTATCACCACCCCCACCCCACTACCGATGTGGGGTATCGTTTTATGGGTTTTTGGGGTAGAAGATTTCAAATATTTTCACATACAAAGTTTTTTCGTTGTGAGTGACTTGGATAGAGAATCTGGATGTGGAAGTAGTGATTCCTTGGGCAGCGGTTTTTTAATATCTTTTCAATACATATTTTCTTTAATATCCTTCCGAAAGCAGCAATTTATTATCTCCCAGACAATTTTGACATTGAATTTGAGGCTTGTCTAATTTGTGATGTGTTTATTAAATATGCCATTCAATAGTGCAGAAACAATAAATAAAAATGACCAACATTCAAATAAAAAATATTAACAATTTCGCCATGTAAATATGTATAATATATACCCTCTTATTATATGTAAACTTTCAGAAAGAATAGAGAAATGCAATTTTTATGAATGTTGAGACATTTTACAGATTTGTAACAATAGATATATTTCAAAGTTTAGGCTAATTACATTTATTTACTGTAATATTAGTCCCGTCACTCTAATTTGAGTGATAATGAATGGATTTTGATGAAACCTTGTGCAATGTGTTCGTAATGACGTTAATAAAAAAGTTGAAGGCAAGATTAGAGTAGGAAATGATCGGAAGGTGTAGAAAACCCCTATTATCACGGGTTCCGTAACTTCTAGAATTAGGTCAAAAATGAAAAAAATAAACAATATATTTACATTTTTTGGCCCAAAATAAGATGTTTTTACTGTTGTGATTTTTTCGAAAAATGCATATTTTTCGAGATATGGCCACTCGAAAATTCCTAAAAGTGAGGGAGGGGAAGTGTAAAAGTTGAAAAAAAACCAGAAAAAATTCAGGTGAATATATCATCGAAATACAGGACCTTTTTTATTTGCAACTTTTCTGTGCGTTTTCACCGAGTTTTTCAGGAAAAACATGAGAAACTACCCCTCGTTTGAAATTGTAGCGCTCTAAAAATATGTAATTTAAAAATTTGAGATTCAGACGTATGCATTGAGGCCTTCTAAACATTTTTTGTCTCTTGGAATTTTTCTGTAACTTGCTAATTTTCCGAGTTACAGGCCGTTTTTCAAGATAAATAATGTAGTACATTTTTTTCTCATTTTCAATTTAAAAATTATATTGAACCTTTAAAAACGGTATAACTATATACTTAGGTTTCATATTTTTTTATAATAATATTGCAAATCATGCTCATTTTTCGAATTTTCATGTATTAATGTACAAAATAACATTGTTCTTTATATAATCGATTGATTGATTGATTGATTGATTGATTTACCATCGTGCGGTAGGCATTGCTGCCACTCCCAGGGTTATACAGCTGAGCCTGCTACGTCCACGCTGGGTTGGACTAAGGTCATGCTTGTTGCCAGTAGCGAGAGCCACATGGCGCATGGTAAGGGAACATGGGATGGGAGGTGTAGGTATTTATGAGATGCGTTACCGCATTGTATCGTGAGGGAGCGTTTAAGCTCCCATTTTTGTGTTTTTGGTTCTGGGCATCTGCCTCTTCTGAATCTTCGTGTGAAATATGTGCTGTGTCTTGATAAGGAGTATTTATGCTCCTCTTTTTGTGTTTCTGCTTCTTCGAATCTTCTTTTGCTGAGTCTTCTGATTCCTCGGTTTCCGATGCTGGGTTGGATTTGTTGCTTGTTGTCAGCAGCGAGAGCCACATGACGCATATTTTTTCCTCGCTTTTCTTTTCTAGTTTTTTTTATCCTCTCGATTGTTGTTTTCCACGTGTAACATGATCTCCCTATTTTTAGTTTGCTGCTGTTCAGTGTTAGCGCTTTCTTCTGTTGTCTTTTGGCTTTAACCATCTTGATCCTTGCCCTTATCTCTCTGCTTACCAGGGTATGGTCTATTTGTGTGATTGAGCTTCCATTACTCCAGGTGTCAATGTAGGTTTGACTTTTGCTCCATGTATTTCTTACTGTTAAGTCAAACATGTGTGTGCTAGGTTTTTTAGCGCGTTTCCATTTTCGTTGGACCATGTGTAAAGTATATGTGCATTGAAGTCTCCTAATAGTATAATGGACATTTTTTTAATTTTTCATAGCGTTAGTATGTGCCGGTTTTCTTTTTCTAATTGATGGCTTAGTGCTCCATATAGACAGTCCTCTTCGGTTATTACTGATTTCTTTCTCCTCTTTGCCGCCTGGCACGATTTCACTGCACTATATATACCATTATTTACTGCGTTAGAGGGGAAGCACTGTGTAAAGTTTTGGTTTGCACTAACTAATATTTCTTATCAATTACTGAAAATGTTCCGAGATATGTATTATTTTACAAACACATCCACTTATACTTTTTTTAACTATATTTTTTACACGTCACTATTTAACTTTTATAAACTTTTATGGGTATCCATTGGTGACAGAGCATTATAAAGCAGGTCTGGTCGCCTCGACAGCAAGATGACAAGTCCAATGTGTTGTCGCATTGTGTTCGTTATTTAATGTTTATGCTCCTCTTTTTTTGTTTCTGTTTCTACAAATTTTCTTCTTCTCCTTCTGAGATTTCTGATGCCTCGGTTTCTGGTTATGGTAGGGTATATCGCTGCGATTTCTTTGTGCAGTTCATTTTTTCCACTCGCTTTCTTTTCCAGTATGTTTAGTCGCTTCTCAGTTTGTTCATGATCCTCTTAGTTGTTGTTTTCCACGTGTAACCCGGTTTCCCTATTTTTTCTTTTTTCGTATCTTCTGCTTTCTTGAGTCAGTTGCATGAATACCCTCCCTGCTGTCTTGACTGATTGATCAATGATCAATGATCTTTATCATTTTGTATGATTGCCGTGGCTATGTTTTCGTTTATATTTTCCGTCCTTATTTCGATGGAGCTCTCTCGTTTGGTTTCCTATGCAACTCCTCTCCTGGTCTTTTCATAGTGTTGGCGTGTGCCGGGGTTGTCATGTTTTCTCCTTCTAACTGATGTCTTAGTGCTCGATTTTTGTACCAGTAGCTGATGTGTCTTCTTGTTACGTTTTGTAGTAGATACATTATTTTTGTGTTCTCTGCAGAGTTATTATTTTTTGCTTACTTTTTCGTATTCTTACGGACCTAAACGTTTTTAATAAAATTCCTTAACCTTACCAGAGCCGTACCAGATGTGAAGTGTAGACAGTCAGTATGTTCTTAGAGCATGCATGAGATTTTTTAAATTTTAATGGTACTGAAACCAAGCTAATAATAGGCAACAATTTTATCCAAGTTTTTATTATTTTTGAATTGATTTAATTTGGCGCGGTGTACTGTTACTCTAATGGTACGCCACTGGTATTATTTGCTGGAAGAGAATTGTTTATTAACTTATTTCTAATTTATTGCATTTCAGGTCTGTTTATGAAATTCTTTAAGTTATCTACGAGTGCTTAAGACATACATATTTTAAGGGTTAAGTGGACTTATCTTGATTGATTTATGGTCTTTCCTTCCTTCGGGTCGGGTACCTACTCGATATTTGTCGACTGTTTGCACTTTTTTATGCTGCTCTGAAAGATTTAATCACTCGTATTAATTAAATATTAGCACTTATCACTTAATTGTTGCTATTCGGACACTACCACCGCATGCACAATTTTTCACTTCACAACGAATGTACTTTTGACCTATTTGGGCCAGCTTATTACCGGTTTTTCTTCCAATTTAAAAGGAACGTTATCTAGCAGGCGTTTATTCACCATAACGTCTCTAGAGACGCACTCTTGTTCTTTACATAATCGATATAAATAAAAAAACAGGGTTTTTTAGACATTTGCAAAAGGTTTTTTCTGCGATCGGCTGCAGCGTTTTCGTGCCACTTGAAATCAGCATTTACGTTAAATAACGCTGCAATTACTACTATGAACTACAGTTTTATTCAACTCCAGATGATGCCAACGCAGTTAGCGAAAACACGTCCAGAATAGCATTGAAATGCAGTGATTTGTTGTTTGTTAAAACTAATTTATCGATAGTTATTTCCATTAAAAATATATGTATGACATCAATGTATATGCACAATTAAACAAGTGTTTGATATATTTTAGCAACCTCGCAAGAAGTTGATATTTCTCCAAACATTCGGAATATGTTTCATTCATTCTCCTTGCACCACAATTTCCTATCTGTGTTGAAAGCTTCAAAAGCTTGTGGGCTGTAACCAAGATAAAATTCATGTAGCTATTTTCATTACCTCAAGTTTATGTGGTATCGGACTGTGTATAAATCAACATAATAATTAAACTCATGTTTATTATCAGCGTAAGGCGTAAAGCGTAAGTGAACCGCCTCCAGCTTTTTGCACTTCGTTTATTCGTGTATAAATTTCCATACCTTCGCTTGCCAATTAAAATACACTACATAAAATAAAAACACGTTAATCTACCACAACGAAGTGGTTGTAGGCAAGATATAAAACATTGTTTGTTCTTATTCACAAAGCGCAATGTCTCGACAAGCGTTTTGTGACTGTGTAATATGTACACGTACAGTATTATATATTTTCTCATTATAATTATAATTTTTTTTATAAAGTGTCAATTGAATTGCTACATTGTCAATTCTTTCTTGCAGGTTAACCAAAATTTTACCGACATTTGCGTTTTTAAATATAAATTGAAGTCATGATTTATACCCTTTTCTTTTTAACTGTTTAACGTCGGCCTATTTCCGCTACCAGGGCCTATCACCGACGCCAGGAGACGAGCTACCCCCAACCTGGAAATTTTGCCGAACCTCTTCCCTTAAGAAGAGTAGGGATCTTTTACTTGCCTAACATTTAATAGACAAGGGACCGCCTGCTTTACATCCCCTCCGAAGGATGGTATATCCACTACGTAATCCTCGTCTGAAATTACGTAACTTCCGAGTATACACTGATATACAAGCCTCTAGAAGGTGGGACGAGAGATTTATACCCTCTTATAATATATTTAGTCCTGGCGTGGTGGTGGTGCTTCCAAGGTGTTTTACAATTATAGATGGAGAGCTGGGCACGAAATTTCGATATGATTCGGGTCATGAAAACTTTTCATAACAATACGTCATACACTAAGGGAGGATCCTGATTTGGGAATTTGCTGTCAGCTTGAGCGGGGAGTAATTTCACCAAAATTTCCAAAAATAAAACTCATTTATGATCAAATTTAATGCACCAATCGCGGACGCCATATGTCAAATAGAACGGACAAAGATGGCGGACGAAATAAAATTTTTAATTCTTCGCCAATTATCAAGGCATTGATACGTCACTTTTTTTCTTTTTCGATTGTACGTTATTTTATATACTTTTAGGGGAGAGAGTTACTTTTTTTAATATCAAAAAAGTGCATTTTTACAATTTTCAAAAATTCATTTTCTTTGGCCCTCCCTTTTTTCACCCAATTTACTTACTATAAAAAGTCTCGTATAATTTCAAAAATTTAATACAAAATTAAACTTCATTAATTTGAAAAGGAAATTTATTAGGCATAAGCATGGTAATAATAATAATATATGAATATATGATCAATAATCAGAACCAAGCAGTCATGACTAAAGTAGTATTAGTTTTGACAGGTATGCCGATGAACATAATAGCACTAAGAATAACGAACGTATTATTTGTCGTTTATAAAAAAATATTTATGTAGATATTTCAATCACAAGGACATTATAAAATCCTCGGTTAGTCAAAAAAAATTCTAGCTAATAGTAAAAACCGCTGCCAGGAATCACTACTTCCACATCCGGATTTTCTATCCAAGTCTAAAGTAAAAAAATATTTTGAGGTTTCTGGTTCTTGTACACACACTAAATCACTTTTTTTTCATCCCCTTTAATAATGAGATGGGGATGGTAATGGGGGTGGCTAATGCCAAAATTTTTTTTGAGACCTTAGCTTCTCTTGTCTATACTAAATATCAATTTTATGAACTCTTACCTGCTTGATTTACCTATTTACTTCAAATTTACCCCAATTCACCCCCCAACCCTTCGATGGAACAAGATGAAAAAATATAATCTAGTGCTAGATCTCGTTAAAGTACATATGTGTACCAAATTTCAAGTCAATATCTCAAACGTGCGCACAAAAAAAGTTACAGATCGACAGACATAATTTTTTTTTCGCTTAAACTTGAAATCTCGACGTTTCATGACATTCTAAACCTATTTGAACAATAAAAATTTTTAAAAATTTTTTTGTCGTTACTATACTTCCACTGCATGTGGAAGTAATTATTGCGCAAGGAGTTAAGAGATAACTTTAACGTTAAAACATGCAGAGAAGACGCTGATACTACAATCGTTAAAGCTGCTATTGATTTGAAAACCGATGACAATAAAGTTAAAGAAGGTGGTGGTGGTTGGTGAAGATATTGTCTTTTTCGTTATAATAACTCAACAATGAAATCATCTATTTAATAAAATAATAAAATAATAAACACCTAAAGTAATACGCCCCCCTTTATCCTTGGAGGCTCTGGAGCCTTGTGAGTGAGGGTCACACCCAATATCCGAATATACTGGGATTAATTCCTTCTTCAAAATAAACCCCAATGACACGGCCGGGAGTTTGCTTGCCTCTCAATCTCAAACAAGCAGGGATATATTTTAGTGCTAAGGCTTTCGCGGAGCTGGTGATCTGGCTGCTGGTTTCCGTGTCTTCTTCCGCGTAGACTTGGTTGAGTGCTTGACGTTTCGACCATCTTGTCGTGGTCTTCTTCTGAAGCTTCAGAAGAAGCCAGACAAGCAGGGATATATATTTACTTTCATTTTAAGTAAATTTTCATTTTTTACCTTTACTTTAACTTTCATAATTTCTACATTTGGATAAAAGGAAAACTTATTACATCATATTTACCATTTTTTTTTTTATTTTTTACAATAAAATAAGAAAGGCACGTAAATTATTTGATTATTATTATACAGGGTGTTTCGAAAAGATTGGGACAACGCTTAGCCGTAGATACTTGACATCAAAACAAGTGGTTTCAACTCAAAAAGTAGTGGTCTAACTCTTTTCGTTTTCAAGATAAAGGGTGGTAAAGTAAAAAAATTGTATTCGTAATTTGTCTCTATCTTGGAGACTATTATACGTATCTACTTCAAAGTTGGCAACGACATGTTTTTCAGGTCGCTAATTACAATGGTGATATTGCCGATGCCATATTTTATAGATGGCGCTAGTTACAGGACTTTTATGTGACACTTTAAGCCATAACTTTTTTGAGGTTAGGTTTTGGACATCGTCTTCTACTATAATCGAAACGCAATTTAGTTTCCTAAAGAAAAGGTGTACTTGTTTAAACGCGATAAAATGCACCCTTTCAGAGAAATACGCGATTTACAACTTTGTCAAAAGATTGGAAAAACGCTTAGCGTAGACTCTTGACATCAAAACAAGTAGATTTAACCCAAAAAGTAGTGGTCTAACTCTTTTCGTTTTCAAGATACAGAGTGGTATAGTAAAAAAAATTGTTTTCATATTTTGTCTCTATCTTGGAGAATATTATACGTATCTACAACAAGCACTATTGACGACTTCAAGACATCATACTTGACGTACACCTACTAGATAAGAAAACCGCTTTTAGGTATAACTGAATTTCCTCGAACTGGTGTGTGGTAAAGTTGTAAATCGCGTATTTCTCTGAAAGGGTGCATTTTATCGCGTTTATACAAGTACACCTTTAGGAAACTAAATTGCATTTCGATTATAGTAGAAGACGATGTCCAAAACCTAACCTCAAAAACGTTATGGCTTAAAGTGTCACGTAAAAGTCCTGCAACTAGCGCCATCTATAAAATATGGCATCGGTAATAGCACCATTGTAATTAGCGACCTGAAAACATGTCGTTACCAACTTTGAAGTAGATACGTTTAATAGTCTCTAAGATAGAGACAAATTACGAATACAATTTTATTACTTTGCCACCCTGTATCTTCAATTACTTTTTGAGTTATATCTACTTGTTTTTATGTCAAGAATCTATGGCTAAGCGTTGTCCCAATCTTTTCGAAACACCTTGTATTAATAATATTTTCTGAAAAATATAAACTTTTCAGCTAATTTGAAACAGAGAACGTATAATTTCAGGAATAAGGCAGAATATATATTGGTATAATTTGTATAATTTTCGAAGTTATACGATTTTGTTTCGATGACAGTTGGGTGAAAAAAAGGAGGGTCAAAAAAATGAATTTTTGAAAATTGTAAAAATGCACTTTTTTGAAAATAAAGAAAAAAGCACTTTTTTGAAAACTAAAATAAAATGAACTCTGTCCCCTAAAAGTATATAAAATAACGTACAATCGGAAAAGAAAAAAAGTGACGTACAATGCCTCCTTGATAATTGACGAAGAATTAAAAATTTTGTTTCGTCCGCCATCTTTGACCGTTCTATTTGACATATGTCGTCCGCGATTGGTGCATTATATTTGACCATAAATGGGTTTTATTTTTGCCGACTTTGGTGAAATTACTCCTCTTTATAGAAAAGATATTCAATTTTGATTTTACGGCCATTTTTGGTGTTTTCTATTTTCTTCCAAGACCAATACATATCGGAAAGGTCTATATTTTTTAAGAATTTTATTTCAAATAAGCCAGTATTTTTAAAATTCCCATCCGATTACTAGAACAAGATATATAAAGCAGATAAGTTGAAAATCCGCGAAAGTGCGTCAAAAAGTGCATATAACTTTTGACGCGCAAGGAATTTTTGGGCGCAAATATTTTTTTCGTAATCAGGAGGTCGTAATACATAAGAATCAACAACAAAATTTCAGGTGGAATGTTGTCGCCGAAAAAAATTAAATTAAATCAATTCGGCTGTGCTGATATTAACAACAAAATATATGAGTTGCTGACATAACCGCAGTAATTTTTTTCTCATAAATTCTTGGCAAGCAACCTACTTATCTCTTACCTACCTGTCAGTAACTTCACATTTCGATTACGTAATTCACAATGTCCTATTCTATAAATTTTTAAAAGTAACCGCGGTGATTTTTGTTAAAAAAAAAGTCAACTTCACCGCTCTCACCCGTGCTCTTCCCGCTCGAGCTGTCAGGAAATTCCCAAATCAGGGTCCTCCCTTAGTGTACGACGTATTGTTACGGAAACTTTTCATGGTTGAGTCACATCGAAATTTCGTCTCCAGCTCTTAGACTATTAGGACTATATCGAGTTCAAAGGCTAGCCTGGCTAAGAAGAACAGGAGCAATTCGGACCAGTTCAACAGCTACAATGGGGGGTCATTCTTGGACTCACTCTTATGCATGTAGAAGTGGAACTGGAAGCCGGGAAGGCGGAAAACACTATTCAAGAAGAGTGGGGAATACAACTGGCCAAAGGCTGGGGCATACCAAGGCTCTAACTCTATCTGTAAAGTATTAAGCTATTATTCAGTCAGAGGATGACCGGTGTCTCTCCGTCTATTGGTTCACTATTTCTATACAATCGTATTCCCTAGTCGAGATGACTGTAAACGCAATAAATTAAATCGTAAAGGTCTGAAATGGCACATAAATGGATCGAAGACTCAGGAGGGAACCGGTACTGGCATAGAAGAGGTAGATACAATCTTACTGTGAGTAAGCAAAAATTTCTGAAGAGGTTTTGCCCTTAAACAGCGCTGAACTATCGAAATATATTAGCTGAGTTGTGTGAACAGAGCTTGCTCAAACTTGTTTGGGTGCCCGAAACAGTGGTCTAGAGGGCAATGAAGGAGCAAAGTGTTGGGTGAGAGAAGGAGTAAACACTCATTTCTCTGATCCGAACCATGCTTTCCGATTGCCACAGTTACGAGACTGGGCAATATCTGAGTTCAACAACTATTATATTCAAGCCCCTGATCAAGGCTCCATGTAATGAGGCCTTCAACTGACTCCATCGTAAAGTGGTTATTTAAACTGTACTCTACAGGTCTCTCATCAAGCCAATTCTAAGAGCCACAGGAACTATGAGATCTACCCTGGTAAAGACTGCTATCCTTCTTGAGGAGCACTGGTCTTTTCTAGGATATCTATATTGTGGCAAAGTATCCACTATGCAATTTCTCATATGTTCGAAATTTGCAGTAAACAATTTTAATTCTAGCAGAACTTAGCTCGTTTACAAGAAACATTATACATTTCCTCTGCATTTTTGTTATCCGGAGCGTGGATTGTGATCAAAATACACTGCTTGTGATATTTTCACACTTCATTAGATAAATTTCAATCCGCTATATCTTCGACATTATTTTTCTCTTTATCATTTTTAAAGATATACCACGAGAAGTTAAAAACACATCTATGTTCTTAAATAAAGTTGTGGTTCAGTCAAAACGATTTCCAAAATTTAGATAAAAATTTACTCATTAAGTCAATAATATGCATGATACAAATTTATTTACGTTTTGATCAACTATTGGTTTCTGGGGATGGGCCTATATGAATAAATACTACAGGTGGTATATCAGATTTTTATTTCGATAGTAACTTTGTAAGAATTCAATTAAATTCCTTACAAAAATAAATTTTTAATTTTATAAACATAATGTTTGAACACACAGTATGTTTAAGTTTCGTTAACATCTGAACTCTCTCAAAAATTAGGAATGTATTGTGTTTCCGAGATTCGTATTCGAAATAAATATTTTGTCCGTCAATTTGTCAATTTATCGTGTGTAATAGTGCTTAGAATTTTATCGGTAAAATTTTTTCGGAAGCGTTGTTGCCTGGTAATATAAAGAGTGTAAATTGACAGTTTATTATTCGATTAAATAGCCCGAGCGCTTTAGCAGAAGGCATTTAATCTTTGATAATAAACTGCCAATTTACACGAATTATATTACCTTTTGGCAACTTAGAATGAGAAAAAATATAGATAAAATTTAAAAGCACGATATTTCACAAATAAACAACAAGTACATAAAACATCTTTAATATTAAGTTTTGCCATTAAAGAAACTGAAAAGTCCACGGAATTTGCCACATTTTAAACATAATGACAATTAATAAACCAATATACCTTGAAACATAGGTATTGTACTACATAGACTGGTCCAAAACTGCTGAGAGTCTTCACGGTAAACAGTTCTTAGGCATGCTTCGACCAATCACATTATGCATAAAAACAAAGAAAGCACTACCAATGTCAGGCCTTATGTTCTATTTTAAATTGATCAAAAAGAAATTAAATATGGTTCTGGTACTGAAATCTATATTTATTTATTTATTATTTTCAATTTATGGAGTCTTAAAATTAAGTTACGGTTATTTAGTTAAGCAGAGAGTATTTATACTCCGAGAGTTGAGTTGGAATAAGTGTTATGAATTATTGTAATGTAGTGATGGATTACCATATGTAACTACATTTGTGTCTAACATGAGATAATTGACTTGCCTGCTTGGTAGGCATTTGTATTTAATTTGTGATAATTATTATTTTGCAATTACATTATTATAATCCATTGAAAGCTGTGTATAACTTGTCCCTAGCCTATATATTCCACACAGCCTTGGTAGTTGTCAACTTACGTAATGGTGTGTTTATGTTTATATATTATACGTATATAATACAATTTACAAGTTACGTTAACAATTAGCAATAAGCTAGAGAATAAATTTATAGATAAAATTTAAAAGCACGAGTGGTCCTATTTGCGTGAAACATTTCACGAAACAAAACGTCAAAACATTACCCCGATATTTGTCGACGCGATGACAAAAAAAATTAGAGCGGTACTGTCAAAAGCCGATCTAGGTTGGTTTACCACTAATAATGGCATTTGGTTCAATGTTATCAAATAACGGGCTTTCATTGGCTATTACGTTAATGAGTGAAATAATCGTAGAAGATTTTCCACGACATTCTTAAGAAAAAAATATTTTTATATTATTTAGCTGACATCCTGCAATTCCTAGTTTTACTCTGTAATATAGCAAACAAAATATATTTGTACAAAGACTTTAGAGGAACTACATTTTATACTGATATTTTTATTGTTGCGAGCAACACAGGAGACAGAAATGTTTTATTGTCAAAGCAATAACTGAATGAAATTTCTATCTATAAAACCATACAACCAGATCACATTTTATTATGTACTAAAATGTCATATTTGAATCTGTACACTAAACAAGTTCATAAAAGGTACATTAATTTCTTTATTAATAATAAAGCGAAGTAGTATTGCGGATGTTTATCTTCTCCGCAATTTTAATTATTAAAGTACGAATACCGACTTCATTGAGTTTTACGTTCAAAAATGTAAACTAAACTACTTCCTCACTTAAAAAAGTATCATATTAATTAGTAAGTTTGATGCAGTGAAGTTTAACAGTTCAAAGAGTTCTCCAAAATTACGAATAGTTCTCTGCTGTCATTAATATTCTTAAATTTTATTAGCTAAGGGTAGTTGCTAAAATATTGCTCAGTTCACTTAGAGCTTTAAAAGAAGTCATACTGAAAAGACAAGAGAGTCGAAACACGTGTCTGTGAATGTTCTAAAGTTTAATGTCACTGTTGTATTGGTGAATGCTTTTATTTGTTCTTGGTTTCATTGAATAGATAGTTTATACTAAAAACGACATTATGAGCATATAGATGGATAGACAGCGAACAGAGTGACAGAAAAACCAACGAACAAATGGACAGATGGACAGATGAACAGAACAGACCTACAGGCGGGCAGGCGGACAGACAGACAAACCGACAGACTAATGTTTTAAAAGTATTTCAGAATTTGATGACTAATACGAAATGAATTTTATTCCTCAATAAGAAATATTTACGGTGTTGGGAAACTTCCTGACAAATATAAAAAAATAGTAATTCTGATTGCCAGTTGTCTTCCACCTAGCCGTCGCACAGTGGGCCAGAATAAGATCGTAGCTCGCCATAAATCATAATAGGAACAATTTAATTAAATTAATAATGTCGGTGTGTGCCCAGTCGATGAAGGTATTTACCCACAAAAAGGACCCCGCACACAATACATGGGTTTTGCGGCACCGGTCAAATTTCGTGAAACTCTGGAAAATGTTAATTCTCTGTGAGTAGAAAAAAAGTCTAACTGGGCGCCAAGCTCCAAACCCCATTGGTTCCGAGATAAGACCAACTGAAGCTCTAGAAACAACCCCTACCAAACTACAAGTTAGCTAATCCACCTAACCCTGGGAACAGAGAGTTTAGTCGCTTATTTCTCTTGAAATTATTGAATTTCATACCACAAGCGGCATAACCAACCTAACCACCAACCACCTAATCTCTAGAAACCACCCCTTCTAAACCACAAGAAGGCTAACCCACCTGACCTTGGGAACAGCGAGTTTAATCGCTTATTTTTCTTGAAAGAATTAAATTCCACACCACAAGCGGGCTAAACCACCTAACCCCCCAACCCTCTAACCCACCTAACCCCTAGAAACCATCCCTACCAAACCACCAGTAGGCTAATCCACATGACTCTCCGAATAGTAGTACAAAAGTCTGAATAGGCGCCAAGCTCAAAAATATACTGGTTTTGAGCTAGAGCTGATTGAACGCTGCGACCAGCAAATATTATGTTCGCTAAAAATCGCGAATATTCAAATACTGTTTTCATGGTTCAAAATCCGCCTATACTCGCACCAAGAAATTTATAAGACTCTGATCACGAATTATCGATATGGTAACCCATAACTGGTAATTTGTTTCCTAAAATGAAATAAGGATCTCCCAAAATGGATCAATTTTCCGGTATCTCTAAGAAACAGCAGAAGCTCGTGTCAGAGGGTTTTCGAATTATAGTGATCATAAATCTGGAGTCAGATCCCACCCTCCGGACACCCTTGCAGTGGGGTCGTTCGATTGCTCTTGTTATTTACAATCATTTGTTATCAAAAAACCAACTTACCCCCAACCCCACCCCCTATTGTGTCATAATACTTTGGAATATTATGAAAATATTTTACGGACGTTCGCATAATAACAGAAATGTCTACATAACCTACACTTCATGTGTTCAAGTGTCTGCATATGCTACGTATCATGATTCAGTAGTATATTTACGCCCGAGGGCAATAAAGAGAAAGGTTGTCTCTCTTTATTCACAGTAGTCTTTAAAATAGTAACTTTCTATACCCGCCCCGGGCATAAAGTTGCTACTTTAAAGGCTTCTGTGAAAAAAATATACATATCGATTGGTACGAATTCAGCTGGTCTTGTCTCGGAACCGATGGGGTTTGGAGCTTCGCGCCCATTTAGACTTTTTTTCTACTAACTGAGAACTACTATTTCCCAGTTTCACGAAATTTGACCGGAGCCGTAAAACCTATGTATTGTGTGCGGGGTCCTTTGCAAACTGAATAATTTTTTTATTATTATTTTTTTTTTTTTTTGATGAGTTCGTGAAAGTGTATAGAATAATATCCTGAAAAGTTTACATTTCGCTCGGATGCAGAACATAAAAAAAAAAGTGAAAAAAAATAGTCAAGTATACGTTATAACTCGGAGCGAGATCCATGCGTGCGCGCTCTTGAATATGCATGGCTGTGACACCGACGCACTGAATTACATGTCACTAAATCAGAATTTGTTCAATTTATATGAGTGTTGGTTCATTTAAAAGATGAAAATTCTAGCTTTCTGATGCTTTTTCGTTCTAAACAATACAAGCAAAGGATGGATGGGAAAAATATACTTATATATATTATCACGCCCGAACTCAATCGTAGCAATAAAAAATATAGAAAAAAATAAAAGCCCTTCAAAAAAATTCTTTCTTCATTGAGAACTGTTAAAAAGTATATACACTTCATGATTATTATGGTGTATTAAGTTGTAGTAACGAGGATTAAAAAAAAAGTACATCTCAAATCATTTTGATTTCCTTGCTTGATCATTCTCTTGAAAAATATATACATTGGAGGCTGTAACTTGTCGAGAAATTGACCCCATTGAAAAAAATGAAAATCACTATTTCGGAAAAATGTATACTTTTCGAATGTTTAAACACAAAATCATTTACTTGTATGCATTTTTTTGAAAATATGATCAATCGGATCATAATAAGAAATTGCCATTTTCACGATCTTATCTTTATAACTATGAAAATATCTTTGATTGTTTTGAATATAAATTCTGGAACGTTTCCAATACTTTAACAAATGTATAATACTCCAGTCGAATTAGACATAATACAAAATTTTGCGTACCTACTGTGGAATTTTTTTTATGGAAGTTGCTTAAGAGGGCATAATAAGCAAGCACAGAAAACTACACCCTGCTACACTATGTGCGTCCCCTATTTTTAGGGGTTGAAACTTTGAAATTTTACTTATGTGTGTGTCCATATTTTTTCCTTATTTCCCGTAGGGCTCTTTACCAAGTTACACTTTTTGAAGATTCATCCCTCCTCTACATAATATATATATTACACATTTGCCGTAGGACAAACGGTTTTGGCTGTACGAGGCCGGAAAGGTCGCGCTGTCCGAATTTGGGGCCTTCTGTACAGGACAAACGGCTATTATTTCCAATCTACAATACTACACATACTAATGCCCTCAAGGAGGGATGATGATTTGTGAAAAAACTTTCATCGAATACCGCGCGGTTTTCATGATGAAATTTTGAAAAACCCTTTTTTTTTAAAAAAAGTGAACCTACTTTTTTTCGCTCATTTTTTTTTTCATGTATGTACGACCCTAATATAAGAAAATTTACGTTGGTTTATCCTAAAAGTCCAATTCACTGAGCATAGTAAATGTGTTTTTGTATTTAAATAGGATCAACACATATTGTGTAATAACGATGTATGTCATATGTTCTCCAGTCTCTCTTTTCACAATTTTTTTTTGCGGCCTTATGGTTCATAGTAGGGCAGAAAGTAATATACACGTGGACAGAGCACATGATAAGGTGTTAAAATGGGTCTCTTGTTAAAATGAGATAGGACGTACCGTTTTCGAGTAAAACGCACTTGTTTGCAAAAAATTCATTCAGATTACACTTTTCATCGACTGACTAGTAAATACTCACCGCTGACTACGAAAAAAATACAACTATGTGTCGCTTCTTGCTTTTTCTGTTTATGAGGGACATTGCTAATGAAAAAATGAAGGGACTCGGACGGAATAGGGGGTTCTCACCCCCCCTATTTGAGAGGGGTGAGAAGACGCTTGTCTGAAATCATCATTGCAACTTATTTTGTGTTTATAACAAAATCTACAGTAATTTTACCTTCCTCGAGAAACAGTTATTATATGTCCATTTCATCGAAAAATGATTTAAAAAAACAAACTCCTAAGAAAGAAAACACCAAAATGTAGAATTTATTTATCAGATCACAATTCAGAACACAATAAAAATTCAAAGCAAACAAGTGCGTTTTACTTGAAAACGGTACGTCCTATCGCATTTTAACAAGAGACCCATTTTAACACCCTATTATGTGCCTTATCCACGTGTATAATGCTTTCTGCCATACGATGAACCATAAGGCCGCAAAAAAAATGTGAAAAAGGAGACTGGAGAACACATGACATAAATCGTTATTACACAATAGGTGTTGATTCTACTTAATTACAAAAACACATTTTCTATGCGCAATGAATTGGACTTTTAGGATAAACAAAAACACTTACCAGAATTATACTGGTTTTGGTTTTTTTAATGCAACAATACCGAAATAGCCATTTTTGGCATATTTTGCTGTCTAGCTCCTAAACCAACGAATGTATTAAAATCAAACCAACGTAAATTTTCTTATATTAGGGTCGCACATACATGAAAAAAAAATGGGCGAAAAAAAGTAGGTTCACTTTTTTTTTAAAATAGGGGTTTTCAAAATTTCAACATCCCGTATCCGGAAAACCGCGCGGTATTTGATGAAAGTTTTTTCACAAATCATCATCCCTCCTCAAGGGCATTAGTATGTGTAGTATTGTAGAATGGAAATAATAGCCGTTTGTCCTGTACAGACGACCCCCAAATTCGGACAGCGCGACCTTTCCGGCCTCGTACAGCCAAAACCGTTTGTCCTACGGCAAATGTGTAATATATATTATGTAGAGGAGGGATGAGTCTTCAAAAAGTGTAACTTGGTAAAGAGCGCTACGGGCAATAGGGAAACAGATATGGACACATAAGTAAAATTTCAAAGTTTCAACCCCTAAAAATAGGGGACGCACATGTTGTAGCAGGGTGTAGTTTTCTGTGCTTGCTTATTATGCCCTCTTAAACAACTTCCACAAAAAAAAGTCCGCAGTACGCAAAATTTTTTATGATGTCTAATTCGACTGGACTATAAGGAATCCATCGAATATAGCTGAAATGTGGATAGGTGTACCTGAAATAAATACAATACAGTAAAGGCACTTGAAAATTCATGTGTGGTGTCTGTGTATGCGTTCATAATTATTTATTTTTCCCACATACTCACTATTTATCCTCCTATTCACTAAGAAAAATGTTAAAAATGCGTAATCAGAAAGAGAAAAAACTTTATTTTACACGATAGAACAGCTAAGAATTTTTAGAGGTTTCATAATATGCATTTAACCCGTGCGCTGGCCGCGCAGATTGTCAACGTTATTTCACTATTTTTTTCCAGGAATATCGTGGCTTTAGCGATAAATTCTATTAGAATATTTTTTGTTCAGAAACATGTGGTCTATTCACCTGTATTTTTTATTTTTTTCATACCTTGACTTAATTTCAAAATTTTGAAAAAATGGAAGACATTTTTTTTTTCACTTTTTTTTATGTTCTGCATCCGAGCAAAATGTAAACTTTTCAGGATATTATTTTATATCCTTTTACGAACTCATTAAAAAAAAATTATTTAGTTTGCAAATTTTTGTGGGTTTCACTATAAAATGTTCTGTCGTCTGGGCTAACGGTATTTCAGGTAAAAATCCGAAAAATTATTATTTTGGGTGATAATAAAATCGTCATAGTAACAATACTCATGTAGCTGTATCCACTTGTTTGGTTTCATTTGAAGTGTGATTTGAAGCTGTTATGATAATAAGTGTGGTCAAATTTTAAAGCAACTTTTTTCGCTGCTATTATTTTGATATAGGTAAGTACTTTATTTTCCTTTTTATATAAAATAATTTTTCTTGAAATAATGTTTGTTGTGACCTTATTAACAATATTAATGCGATACAGATTCGTTTTGGCACAGCAATGTTTGCATAGAGTTTTAAAAAATTGCAGCCAGTTACACCATACAAATAACAGCTTTTAAGAAAGTTTGTTCCTTGGGGTGTAATAAAATGTAAATTAGAGACAAACAGGAATAACATTATTTTTCTTAACATTTTCTCAACTCTTGGCTAATAGTCAAAATCTTCTTTTTTCAGAAATAACAATGTCTGTTACGCGAAATGAACCATTTGCAATTTTAAATGAACGGGATAAACTTCAAGATAGAAATGCGCAATGTCAATCGGAATTAGCAGAATATGTCCGAAGTAAATTGAAGTTAGAACAAATGCACTGATGAAATGTTTCAATAAAATCTATTTAGGAAATCATTACAAAGTTTTGGAAGAGCTCATAAGGAAAATGTAAAATAATTTTAAAAAAGTATTCAGAATAGTTAAACTCTAACTTATTATCTATGAAGAGATTTCAATAGATGTGTTGAGTACATGTGAACGAGGTAAGGAATAAACATTTTCGGATTTTCAGGGAACGTTATACTAGAAAAATATCTCAAAAAATAACTAACGAAAATGTATAAAATATTTTGTTAGTAGCGTCAGATTCTGTAGTTTCTAGCAGAACTGCATTAGGTGCACGTATGAAAAAATCAATTAATCTGGAAATCCTTGAACTAATCAAATTACCAGAAATAAATATTAGTGGGACTATATTTTCCAGTGATAGCGAGTAATTACTCGCTTTATGTTTCTAACAGTTCTTTGAAGTATTGTTTGTGCTATATAATTTAGAAATTAAATGTGGCTCCAGCATTGTTTCGTTAAATGTAAAATTTTTGAAATTATTCGACAAAAATCGTTTCGAAATACCAATTTTCTGAACCTAAAATCGCCATTTTCAAGTCATTATAACTCAAAGATTACCTAGAACTTTATATAAAAAAATGTGTAGAACACTTTTTATCAAAATTTGACTTTATTTCTGTTCCAGTGTTTTTTTTTTGGATGCCACTGTTGTAGAACCTCAGAAAATCGACCTATTTAAGAAAAAATATTAAAAAACACTTTGAGAACATAACTAATCATAATTATAACTATTCCAAGAGACTTTTGCAGAGACGTAAATCTTTTGCAGAGACGTAAAACACAAAAAGTGAAATTTCGAAAGTACGCCGAATTTTCACTTTAATATTGTTTACGTCGTTCGATGACGTTCATGCTCAAAAAGTACGAATCAAAAGTACGGCAAACGTGGAAAAATATTTTCACGTCGTTCGACGACGACCTCAACTTACAAGCAAAATTCAAAAGTGCGTCGAATTTTCAGTTATTTTTACGTCGATCGACGACGTTCATGCCCAAGACGTAAAAATCGAGCGAGCATGGAATTTGGACATAGAAAAAATATTTTATACTCTTTCAAATTTTTTATTTTTATCGCTTCACGAAACATGGGGAAATTGGGGACACAGTATTTTGTGGATTTAGCAAGAAGAATAAGAACAACATTTTTGGCGTAGCAACGTACTGAAAGGCAAAATCGAAAAATCTGGCAAAGGCGTGGAGCGTCTACATACAATTATTAGACAAAAAAGGCAAAAAGTCAAGGCCGGATACTCGAATAAAACAAATTTGAATTCTTCCACCGACTTATTACTGGGGCAAGAGTGTGGGAGAATCATCAGAATAAAATGGTAGCAAACCCAAATGTAGGTCTTTGAAGATAACAAAATTAGAAAGAAAACCGCTTTGTGCATAAACGGGGTCAATGGGTCAAATTCATGAAGGTTACTCAAAAACGAGCTTATGTCACAACTATTTATTTAAGGGGGCACGAACGTGTATCTCATATATTGCCCTAAAATGCATCCATCGCATTTATCTAATAACAAGTTCTTGTGAATGATAAAATTACTATTGGATCACTAACCACAGGTGTCCCTATATTCTAGTAAAATATTTTTATATTATTTTCGCCAGTTTCAAAATCAAAGTGCCTCTTAAACTTCTAAGAAGTTGTGTGAATCTTTTATGCCAAGCCAAGTCGACTGTTACTACACGCTCTCCATTGCATGGTGGCCGAGATAAACATCCTCTAAAGGAGGCGATCGTCCTTGCCCTGTTTGGGGAGGTGATTCTTTCAAAATATTATACGTTTTAGATGGGCCATTGCATATCTTGGATCAAACCAATAAACGGTATGATTTGAACTGTTGCATTTCACTGATTATTAACTTTAAGTCTATCTTCTCGAGGGCTTTTGTGTACTGGGTCGCCACTGAATAAGCATTCATGTATATGAAATTCAGAACACCGATCAGATCGCGAAAGCTCGACGGATGCATTCTATAAAAGTGATTAAGAAATCTCTAAGCAAAGGTCCAATATAGTGTTAAAAATATAAGCTAAAGTGCATCGAAAGAGAAGCCAGTCTTGGAGAGAAGGAGATAGAGAGAGAGAGAGGAGTTAGCAATCTACTGTAAGTGCAACTTTTACCTTTCTTGTCTATCAAACATCTCATAAATATATAGAACTCCTCTGAGAGTGGAAGGAGCCACACACAGTCAAAGGGGGAGCGCGGATGGCGCCCTTTGTATATAAATCAGTGTCACGTCCTTCAGCCGAAGTGTGGTAGGTTCTTGTACACACCACCTCAAAAGTGGTGACAGTACAAACGTTAATTTGCTGCATTTACTATTAAATTGTAAAAGAAAAACGAAATTTAATTTATGACATTATTTCTAAATTAAAACCTCTAGTTACTGTACTATAATATGATCGCATCATTTTTACTTACAACATTATTCGTCAGTGTAACAATTTTGCTTGAACTAATTTAGAATGTAGTCTGCAATAATTGAAAGAACAACTATTTAAACGTACTACTTTACCTAATAAATCTGCATTTTATTTTTAACAATAAAAAATGTAAAAGCAACTCATAATTTTATATAGGATGCCTGCAGCGTTCGATAAATATGTTACATATATGTTATAATCATTTGTATTGTCCCTTTAAGCGTGAATAGAATAAATAATTGCAGTGAAATAAAATAAAACAGTATTTTATTTTCCATTTTCACTAATTCAACTTCGCTATATTTCATTTTTCTGTATTGAATAAACATTTATAACATCAAAGTAGTATTAGATAAGTGCTATACGAATTATTTTATAGGGATTAATTGTCATAAAATAAACATTTTTATTGACAACTAATATAATGCTTGCTCTTAGAAAACAATGAAAATATGCGATTTTCTCAGATTTTGCAATAGGGAACACGCTCAAAATTTAATATCAATAAAATTAAATTCTCTCTTGATATATATAATAGCTTTGATTATTGATCTCGTTGAAATATGTTGGTTGTATTTGACATTAAATTAAATTTGAAACAATGCAATTTTACATACGCAGTAAAACCATATAATAATAAATACATTTATTCATAAATGAAATGGTACAAATTCGACAATACTGCCCTCTTCCATTTGCCCAGTACTTCTAACTAAACCTTAATTAAAACTAAAACTAAATATCTCTTTTTATGACAATGACGTACCACAAGCTAACCGCACAATAGTCTCTGATAAATATCCCATATAACCCATAAACAACTGAAAATACAGGAAGCACCACAGAACTATTGACGTTGGATTAGCAACAATTGAGTTTCAATATATTTTGAAATTTTTTTGTTTTTCAACTTTTATTTCATCTGAGAGTTCATTCCATAAATGGGCTGCTATATACACTTGTATGACTTTTGAACCATCCTGTAAGGGACTATTACAAAGTTGGTTGAAGTTCATAGTGGTTATGTGTAATTAATTTAGAACTTAAATAAGTTGGCTCATTTGTTTTAATAATCTTCTATATGAAAAAATACATGTGATGTATTCTTGTTTTCCATATTTAAAATTTTATGCTCATTTAGATATGGGGTGATGTGATTCCGGAAGGGAATATTATAAATGTACCTCATAGAATTTTGAACCACATCTCCATAATCAAGTAGAGATAATATTAACGAATTACAAAATATTTGTTTACATTTTTGAGGAATATTATGTTTTAAATGGTGTAACTTTTTTAGACGACAATATGCCAGCTTTATTTTGTTTTTAACATGGCTTTTAAACTTCAGGGACGAATCAAGAGTTACACCCAAATTTTTCACTTCTAGTTAGACGCCATTCTGTTCACAGTCGACATGACCTCAGAACCTTTGACCTTTTAGTATATAATTAGGAGAAAAAAACGTCTCATACCTTAAAGATATAGATTCCGACACATTTCACAAATTATAATAACAATTTATCAATATTCTAATCTGAATTTGTAAGCTTTAATTGGAATGCGCAATTACAGTAATTTACCATGTACAAGTTGGTAATCGCAAGGAGTGCTAGGTAATTGTGTGCAAGTTGGCACGGACAATACCTTACAGGAATAAAGGACGATATTCAGGAAGCAGTAGTAATCCTCTTATCCTCAACTGTCTGCTCGCTTGCCGTTCATTCCTTTGTAACGGCTACTATTTGCTTAGGTTTGCGTCTATTGTGACAAATTTATTGGAAATATCTTACACAAAGCAATTACGCCATTATGCCATCATTATGGGAAGTTATTATTTATCAGGACAAATCTATCATCAAATTAGATTTCATAAAGGAGCGGAGCAAATTAAACAAGATATGAAGCCGACGTAGTATTATGTGTTGTTTGCAATATTCTTAAGTATGTATACATTACAGAGAGAGAGATTGAATTAATTCTTGGGTACAATTTTAAATACTATTTTATGGTTAACAAAATTAGCTAAAATTGACAAAACCTAGACAAAATTATTTTTAAATAAAAAGGAAATGTTAAATGTATCTGTTTTGATATGAAGAATATTTGAAACTATTTTGATAACGAGAAGAGACCATTTTTCCGTTCCGTCAACATTCTCATTCTATTCTTGATCGAGCTTAATAGAAAAGCAGATTATTGATATTTTTGTTAATGTCCCTATCTTTTGAAAAGTCAGTTTCATATCAGTCTTATATAAATTAATATTAAAAAATGTTATTCATATTTAAAATAGCATGATCGAAAAATGTGTTTAAAATAATAATAATTAATGCAAATGCAAAATTCTTACGTTACAAAAGTTCTATAAATTATAATAAGTAAATATATTACCAAAAAATACAAGTTCTAGCTTTTACGAACATCTTATCACACATATATACATATTTTTCTATTAACAGAAAGACGATATGTACATTATACCCAGTACAACTGTTACAATAATATTTTAATTTAAACTATTCTGTTCTACGAAACCAAAAATAAATTAAAAAAATTTAGTTATTATAATTATCCCTTTATGAAAAATCTTCCTAATACAATTTTTATTATTCTGTTCAGGTAAATCATTAAAAATCATTGTAGAGGTATTTGCTGGTATATTTTTCTGTTTCTAAACTTTAAAAGAGGTCACACTGACTAGGGATAGACCATGTTTACGCCAAGATGTTAAGAATTCTAACGTCGATGTTAGTAGTAGTTTTTAAGAGCGTTTATGCGCGTTAAGATTCATCCACCAGATGTCAGTCCGTTATGAATTTCTGATTTGATTTTAAACTGTTTACAATCAGGTGTATTCTGTGTATTTTTTTTGCAATTCCGGAGTATCGTTAAATTTATATAGCGAAGAATGTCTTTTGAATTTCTTCAAGATATGCTTTTTTCAGCATCTTTCTTGACTATCATGAATGTAAGTTGGAAAAAAATACTAAATTCTTCATATTTTGCTTTATCATCTGAAGTAAATGAGATTAATCATAAATTGTACCAAGAATTCGAACAATTGGAAAAATGAAGTAGTGAATGGTGGAACCATGTTGTCCTCCAAATGTATGAAAACAAGCAGTGGATTGAAGATTTTCGTATGTACCGACAAACCTTTTTTCCAACTGGTTGATTTAGTTGGAGATCAACTGCCAGTTGAAGATAACTGTTTTATAGAGTCGGTAAGTGTTGAAAAGAAAGTTACCATTGCGGTTTTCAAACTAGCATTTTGTGCTGAACATCATGCCATTGGAAAGGATTTTGGAGTATCAAAGAGTACTGTTTATGTTTATGTACATGCATCAACGCAAAGACTTCTCTTTTGGTCTAGTCCTCAAGAATGTGCTGATATCGCTTATGCATTTGAGGAGAAATAAAAGCTTCCAGTTGGAATTATTGATGGAACTCATATCCCCATAACTCCACTAGAAGACGGTGCAACAGATTGACATAAACGTAATAGTTACACTTCAACTGTTGTTCAAGCAGTTGTGGATTAGCGTCTCTTGTTTCAGAATATCACTGCTCAGCATCCTGGATGCAACCATGATACAGCTGTCTTGAAAAATTCTTATCTTGAGAGAATTTTCCCTCAAATTCAGCGAAAAGTAGAAGGAATAGATGATGCAAGTGGTGAGCCAATTACTTTCAATCTGTCATACCATATCATTGGTGACCCACCTTACCCACTTTGTGATTGGATAATGAAAGATTATTTAAATGAATGGATGGAGGAACATGCAATTTGTATCTGAACAAAGTAGGAATAATTGTGGAGCAAGCATTTAGTCGTTTGAAAGGGAGATGGAGAGTTTTATGTAAGAAAAGCGACTTTGACGTGTTTAATATGCCCCACATAATTGTTGCGTACTGTATGCTCCACAACTTCGTTGAAATTTCTAAACAGCAGTATTAGCATTATTGGGGCGAACAAAGAATAGCATATGGGCGGCAACTTCCTCAACCACAACTTAATATTCCAGAGGAAAGAGATGAAAATGAATGAGATGAGATGAATAATAAAATAATGAATTAATACCTACTCATTTAAAAAATTTCCCATGAGGTCAACTTGAAATTAAAAAACATTAACTCAGAAATGATGAAAATATTAAAAAAAAAACTTATAAAAAATATTCATTGTGTAAATTTCGATCAAAGAGAACAAGTTTCCAAACCATCTATTCTCCTTACCAAGAAGGATCTAGATTCGAAATACGACTATTTGTTTGTTGATATGGCAACGAATAAGACGATCCAGAATCTGAAGAAGCTGCAGACGATGCCCTTCCAGTTGATGAAGATGGAGTCATCGGGATAGGCGAATAAGCATATGTAAATGGCATTGCAGTTAGTGCTTGTCGAGCATTGATGAGTCTATATACTGCAGAATTGAGTGTTGCATTGCTCATCGCTGTAAGCTCCTTGCTATGATTTTTTTTTTTTTTTTTTGAGAAACTCGTTCTCCCATTGACATTTATTTTCACATTCCTTTTCCCAATATTTTTGCTGTTTTTCCACTATTTTATCACAGTCTGCACTCCATACATCGTAAAGACCATTCATAGCTGTAGTATAACTGCCTTTGCTTTTGGTTTTATTAGGCCGAGGAGGTAGATTTTATTTGTTTTTAGGGTAGCCAAATGGCAAAAATTCTGATTCTTCCTGGTCTGATGTTAAAGATTCTCCTTCCTGATCTTCAGGTATTTCAAAATGAGCTCCTGCTTCTGGCGAGAGCGGTTATTATTTGATGATTTAGTGCTTCAGTTGCAAACGTTTCAACTATTTTTTTCACTTGAGGTGGAAGCTGATTATCTTCGACTTCCAATGATGTATCTGTTAGATTTGAGGCAGCCGGTTGAGGATGATTATTTTCAACTTCAAACGATGTGTTTGATAGATTGGAAGCAGCTATTTTTAACTTCAGAGAATGATCGCATAAAATGTGAAGCAGCTGAATCGGATTGTATTGATGATCGTCGGGGAACAAAATAAATATTTCCTGCATTATCTTGTAGTATTGTATAATTATCGTTCTTAATGTCATCTTGTGCTAAGTGTAGTGTATTTTCAATAGAAAATTGTTGGACTTGCTCATCATTCTTTCCATGTATTTGTGATGAGCGATGTATCTCGTCTGAAATACCAAATATAGGAAAATATATAGATATGTTAAAGATGAAAAAAGAAACATAATAATAAAGAGGTAAGTACTGCAATACTTTCCTGAGGTCTCCTTGGGCATTTATGGCAGAAGTATTGATTCCATGATTTTTTGGAATTTCTAACAGATAGTAACTGACATAAGGAGATTCACGTTTTCTGTTTCCGCCATCTTGAATCAAAGGATCTCAACATTTAAATCCATTATTACTTGAAAACTAACAATAGGTATTTAAATGACCTTAAGAAGGGTCCAATTATTTAATCATTTAAATTTTGTGATATTTCTTTTACGTTCTATATTATGTAGTGTGTATTAATTGTATAAAAAAGCACATTTTGTTGATCCCTGTCACTTAGGCGTACTTATTCGTTTAAAACAATATAAAAAACAGATATTCAAATGACAAAACAAATCTTAAGCATACAAACAGAAAATAATGTCATAGGTAATTAAAGTAATAGAGAAAAATATCTTCGGCTGTCTTTGTCGAATGAGAGATGATAGATGTTTGTGGTAATTACAAATTGCTAACATTAATAGCAGACGCCAGTTAAAATAATGCTGAGACTGCCCTGAGACTTCTGACAATGGGGACTTGAACAAACCGGGCTATATTATTGGAAATGGGAACACATCTAGTCTTTATTATCTTTATTATAAGCCATCTAAATGAAGAATACTCTTCTTGCGAAAGTCGGAAACACTAATCCCGATAAATGTAAAGTTGGCAAAGGTGTAAGACAGGGCTGTGTTCTGTCGCCAATCCACTTAAACATTTATAGTGGACACGTGAGGTGATGTGTGCTGGAGATCTGACAGTCTAGATTAGCTATAGATGAAACAAATATTTCTAACATGAGATTTGCAGATGATTACCATCTTAATTGCGCCAAGCAAAGATGAGCTCATATACTTCCGGACAACATTCAAACAATAAGCTCTGAGTACGATGTACAAAAGAGCAAAATTACTTGTTTGGAAATCTCTCTTATTTAATTGAACCAGATTACCTGATCTCAGTGAAGTTTTAGAACAGAAACATAAATTTTATATTTCTTACTTCCGTTATGAGGGTGCAAAATTAATTTTGAGAATTGGGTTTCTTTGTTAATGTTTTAAAACCTCGTTTACCAAAATTGGCCTTATACTTCTGAATATACAGGATTACTGGTAACTTGACGTATTCCTGTCAAATGGTGTCACAGTTTGCATTCATTTCAACCAACATGTGTTACATGCAATAGTTTTTAGAATTACCACTAATTCAATGGCACATATTTTCGTACTTAGACAACTCTTCGACAATGCATTACTAACAGCAAAATGTCAAAAAATACGCAATGGTCCAAAGATGCAACAAAAAATAAAGAAAAAAAATGTTCGATTTTGTAAATTCTGTTAAAATGACGGCGATTTATTACAAAAATTCAATTAGTCGTAAAGAGTACTTAAGTAGCATCTCTTTTTTATTAGCTTTTCAACGAGGTAAAACTTTTATGAAAAAAAAAACTAGTTTCACAAAAAAGTTCAATAACAGGTGAGCAGATAGAACGCGTTAACTGTTTGATATTTTATCTGCTTTAACGGTACTATGAGTAGTTAAATACTTCGGCAATCTTCGGGATCAGTCCTTTGATATTATCTAAAAAATCACTAATCAGTTAGATTTAGTTTTAGTACAGCACTACGCTATACACAAGCAAAAGCACGATGGCTGTCCAGCCCATTTTCGGATCACAATACGTGAGTGGTTGGATGAAGAGTATCCAAATAATTGGATCGGTAGGGGAGGATCAATTCCTTGCCTGGAGATGTCCTGACTTATCTCCATTGGATTTGCATGGCTGGAGGCGTATGAAGGAGTTGGTATACAAAACGCCGGTGAAATCTTTAGAACAGTTTTCAATTAGGATCAGCTTTTCTTAATAACGATTGTCAATATTGTAATAAATAAAGGTACTTTACTCTTGAGCAAAATTTACATTTTTCAAACCTCATATACGAGTGCAAAAAATTTATATCTAATTATTTCAATTTGGGTTTTAGGCCATGCAAAACTTTTTATCAAGAATAACTTTTCTTCATAAAACCAATAATAAAAAAGTTTCCAATATGGTGCCGACTTAGTTGGACACACTGTATATTTTATTAAGCATTCCTAGTCATAAGCAACATTCATGTGAATGAATAGCCCAATAATCTGCTGGGCCCAATTCCATATACTTAACCGGCGAAGCCCTTTAATTTTAAATACGCAATACGGGTTTTTGAATTAAAAGTGAAAAATTGAAGTATTTCGAAAACTAAAAACGTTTGCATATAACATATGTGAGTTGAAATGATTGCAAATTAGGTCATCTAACACCCCTTGACAGGAATACGTCGAGTTACCGTTAACCCCTTATATTCATAATTAATATGATTTGTTTTCGTTATAATTTAATGATTTATTTTTTTTGTTGTACAAAGTAATCATTAAAGGAATTTAAAAAATAAGAACGTTATAGAAAATCCGGTTTTTAATACCCCACCTGATATAATCCAACATATTATAAGGAATATGAAGCAAATAATTTAAGTAAAAGATGGAATATATTTTTGTACATCTAGACTGGAGAATATTATTTATTTATTTATATAAAATTGGGTATTGTATTGCCCGTATTTCATCATTTCGAGTTTACAAAGTGTCGACATTTTGCGGAGACAAATAAATCTCTGAACCACATAAGAAGCAAAATAAATCCTATAAAATGGCCCGGTCAATCCCTAAAATCCCCAACCTACTAAATAGAGCATCTGCAGATTTTCTTTATAAAATGTTGGGACATTTTTATTAATATAAGAGCAGCGCTTGTATATTAGTAAGTTGTTTGTGGAATTGACTAGAGATTTATATCGTTTTATAGTATCAATAAATAAATAATATCTTTATTGTGTGTAAAATGATAAATACTTTTGCAGATACAAGTTTAGCGGTACAGTATACATGAACGTCAGGCCTACCAAGCTAAAATAATAGACATGAAAATTTAACACTTAAATTTAGAAATTATTTTTTATGTACAGTTAATAGTATATTACGTAATGAGTGATGTAAGAAGCAAATTACGCACGAATGGAAAAGTTGCGCACGATGCCGCGTAGCGGCGAGTGCGTATTTCCATGAGTGCGTAATTGCCTTACAACTCGAATTATGTACTATACTTTACCTACGATCATATTTATTTAGTTATTTAGTAAAATCTGGATTTAGTTTACTAGTCAACAATATTATTCAACAAATATTATGTCAGTTTTGACAACGTTTGAAAATTAAGTAGGCGCATTTGTTTTTTTAAACCCCGTGTCAGCGATATAAGCCACCTATAATTGCGTGTCCCGTGCGTTTTGTTTACCGTGCGATTTGTTTACAGTGCGTTTTGTTTACAATACGTAAAATTCAACTTACATGGATGGCAGGTAGTGTGTTTTTTACTATTTACAGTAGTGATCATAGGTAAAATAAATTAAGAACCATTAAATGATATTGTTCTTAATTTGTTTTAATTTGTCCAAATTCATCTGTAGCGGGTAGGAGATCTCTTAAGAACTAACTTGATGTGTAACGGATCCTATGGGTGTTTGAATTTGGAGGGGGTATAATTTAAAATAAGCCAATACAAAGGCTTATCAAATCAACGTCGCTCTGTTACATGTGCCGCTGTAGACTATTGACAGTTCAATTCATCAATATCCTCCTTTCCAGTTTGAGGTGTAGTATAGATATAATGAAAACTCTTACTTTTTACCTTGGGTATTTTGCCACTGAAGGTAATATATTTATTTTCAATTGGATTTTATTGGAGGAGAGCAACAGAATATATGGGTAAGGATTGCCAGATAACGTCAACGTCCTAGTAATAGGAAACATTTTAAGACGCTGCTTCAAAAATGATGTAAAGAGCTCTAAACATGCTAGAAAAATGTGGCAAACAAGAATTCAGGAAAGACCACTGCGGCGAATTTCACAAAGATAAGGAAGTTGCCTCATTCTAGACACTAAATCTATTTACGTATTTAAAACATAAGGCGTTTTCCGGTTTCGCCATCGGCTCCCACAGGACCGATTTTGAGAATTCTTTTTTCTTTAATCACAGATGTCTCATTATTAATTTTTATTTTCTTAAATTATTATTTTCATATATAAAACAAAATAGAGTTGAAATAAATAAACGAATGTTAGCGCTCGAACTACTGATGGCCCCTACTACATCAAACTGCGCACGTAGAGGTGGCAGTTGATCGAGTAGATCCGAGTAAATCAGTAATCAGTCAGAGCCAGCGCAGCGGTTGCCAGCGTGTATGTATCGCATATCGCATATTTAGTCGAAAACCAATTCGAGTCAATTTTCACTTTTGTTTTATTCATTTCTAAGATAAAGTATTTTTTGGAGAATATTTATTTTCATCATGAAACGGCATGTTACTCCCATTTTAGGTGACGGCAATCATTTATTTGTTAATTTGTTTATTTTTTAATATTATGAAGGTGTTTTGTTGTTTGTAATCCATCTTATACACAGCCCATTACTAATTTAACTGAATATGAAAATTTGTTATCGTTGTATGGTACATAAGTTGGTCAAGTTGGATTGCATTGCATTGCATTGCATTAATCAATTATTTTCTAATTATTTATTCATGGCATATGGAGATGATAACAATGAAGAAAGTTTTGACTAGTGTTCGGAAGATATTATTTGTAGCTAATTATATAATATCTGGAATATGGATGACAAGGACGAAAATCTGATACAATTTTGGTAAAAAAAAATATACAAAGTAATCACTGAAGGGAATAAGATAATTAATGAATAGAAGGCGTCAAATAGAGAGGGTAGATTTTTACAAATAATTTTACAAATTCTTTATATTCCTTGCCGAGTTTCTTGCTTACCGAAGAGGAGTATTTTAATTCTGAAAAAAATTAGGACTATTCCAGATTGCTTCGAATTTTGACATTTCAGATTTAGATTATGAAAATTTTGGTATTTCAATTTAGTCATTCAGTCCATCTGTCTCTTGTCTGTATGTCTAAAAAAAATTGAGTTAGAAAAATAATATTCGTCAGTTGCAATTAGTCATTATAGATGAAAAATGATGGAACCCAGCTATGGTGAATGAATTTGAATGTTTTTTTTATTGTATTTCTAATGCCATAAACTAAAAAGTTTACTCATTGAAAATTACCGCAATTTCGAAAATTCGTAAATTAAAAAAAAAATAGTTGAAAGATTCGACTTTTACTTGGTGAAAATTCACGTCAACGCTATAGTTTCACAACTAAAACACTTGTTTTTTAAAATTTTCACTGGTATATTAAGTCAACATGACAATTGTTTCGCTAAACATTAGCTTCATCAGATGTGTGTACAAGACTACTTACAATTAAAACTAGTGAACCTTAAGTTTATGACCTGAGATAAATGATTTCTCAGGTATTTAAGTTTCACTAGTTTTAATTGTAAGTAGTCTTGTACTCACATCTGAAAAAGCTAAAGTTTAGCGAAACAATTGTCATGTTGATTTAATATATCCAGTGAAAATTTTAAAAAACAAGTATTAAAAAAAAAACTTAAAATTTTTTGAAATCTCAACGAAAAAAAAATTATCGAAATTTTTAAATATTTATTTGAAGAAAATAATGATTGTTATAGTTTTCTAGGTTGTTTATAAAGAATTTGTAAAACATTGAAACTTTTTAAAATTAATTTGAAGATGGCAGAAGCTCCAAAAAGCGAAATAAATAAAAGAAATGTTAAATAATACAAATACATCAATTTTTTATAGAAAATAATTTATTAACAACTTATGCTAAATAATAATTATCATGACTTTAATCACAAAAATAATTACAAATTACAAAATTGTAACATAATGAAGTGTTATAGATAATTAAATTAAATTACGAACTTAAAAAAACTAATATAAAAAAAATAAATTAACAAAACTTTAATAAAAAATATGAAATAATTTTGATTCCATATACGAACTGTTATGATTTATTTAAATCTAGCTTAAATTTTCTTTATGTCCTCGAGATTTTCTTTCTTATACGCATGAATATATCGGGAGCTGCTGTTTTGAATATAACTATTCAGTAGTTCGTCTTTACAGCAGCCCCCGACATATTCATGCGTATAAGAAAGCAAATCTCGAGGACATAAAGAAAATGTAAGCTGAATTTAAATAAATCATAAGAGTTCGTATATGGAATCAATATTATTTCATAATTTTTGTTAAAGTTGTGTTAATTTATTTTTTTTATATTAGTTATTTAGTCGATATCTTTGTGTCGGTTTTTTTTTAAAGTAATTTAATTTAATTTTATACTTTTTAAGCTAAACATATACATACAACATAGCATATTATTATATCCCGATTCCCATACAGAACTTTTTAACCTTTAAGTTGACGCCGTCCAATTTTGTATTCTACTAGTCGCACACGGTCTACAAGACCGGTTTTATTATAAATATATTTATCTGTTATATTTAATAATAATAAAAACTGCATCAAAATCGGATCTCCCGTTGAAGAGATATAAAGCCACAGACAGACAGGCAGACAAACAAACATACAAACATACGAGTCAAACTTATAACACCTCTTTTTTGGGTCGGGGGTTAAAAAATTGAAGATTTTTAAAAATTCCCGATCAATGTACCAGTTTCATATGACCGAATCAAAATGAGGCCGAAATCATATTGTTCATAATTGTCTGCACATTTTCAATTTTACTTCAATCGGACAATTTCTAGAGAAGTTCAACATGGCGAATTCAAGATGGCGACCAAACATCAAAATCTAATATGGCCTAATACCTTCTCGACAAAGTACTCTTTCAAATAAAAAAAAAATGCATCAAAATCGGATCACCCGTTGAAGAGATATGAAGCCACAGACAGACAGACAGACAGACACACAAACATACAAACATACGCATCAAACTTATAACACCCTATTTTGGGTCGGGGGTTAAAAATTAACTAACTTCAAACTTGTGGTTATTTTTTGGTGGTGCGTTACTTTCATGGAGAAGTGTATATTCATTGCGTCATTCCTATCCGATATAAAACTTATAGTTTAAACCGACTCCTTCACCATTTCTTAGAATGCAACGAGCGAATACACTATACGATCAAATTATAGTGTTAAAACTAAAAAAATGTGTCCGCCATCTTGGGGCGTCCGCCATATTGAATTTAGTGTGAAGTCATTTTATTTTCGTATTCTTCTCAGCAAACCCTTTCATTTGATACCCATATCACGGGGGTGCATAAAAAATAACTGGTCCGCCATCTTTAGGAGTCTGCCATATTGGATTTGGAATGACGTCACTTAGCTAACCATGCATTGTCATCCAAACTAAATGTGTATGCGAAATTTCAGCTCAATCGGCTGAGGATAACTATTTTAAAATTCAGTTGCAAGATTTGACCCACAAGAACAAGGCAAGTTAAATAAAAGCTTGTAATCAAGATGGCGACCAAACATCAAAATCTAATATCGCAAAAACCTTCTCGACAAAATACTCTTTCAAACAAAAAAAGTGCATCAAAATCGGATCACCCGTTGAAGAGATATGAAGCCACAGACAGACAGACAGACAGACAGACAGACAAACAAACATACGCGTCAAACTTATACTCTTTTGGGTCGGGGGTTAAAAAGATGGGTATTGAATACCTATTTGACGATAGAAATATGTGATTTATATTTGTAGCTGTGTAGATTCGGTAACTTGTAGATTTATTGATCTGAGGATAAAATTCTTTCTAATTGAAAAAAAATGTGTATCTTCCCGAAATATTATATCGTTTTATCAGCTTTATATAAAATAGTTGTAAGTTATTATGCAGTGTAATCTAATTGTCTCCGACGTTTTCGTTTTCAATTTCATTCATTAATATTAATGGCGGAGCATTTAAGCAGCTAACTCCTTCACATATTAAGAGTATAATTTGCCGTCAGTGAAATGAAGAAACGAATTATTCGGCTTATTTTTGAAAATAGAAACTTCAAATTTTGTACGTATGTATTAAAATATATATTCTAGTTCGTCACGTTTTTAATTTTTTGTTTTAATCAAAAACGCGTGATCAACGAAAAAATTGACGTCGAAAAATTGGAATTTACAAAAAACGAAAACGTGACGCCCTAGATAGTCCTTAATTAATTACGTGGATAAAATATAACCTCTTAATTTTCAAACATAGATTCAATAAATAGTTTCCAATTTTGCCGTCAATAGATGGCACTCGCCTCGGCATTCGCATAGCTTTACACGCTCTCAGACTTTAGGGAGGAACTTGTTGTCATGGAGACCAGACGCGAATGAATGCTTGACAGGGAAGCATTTAGCAGTTCTGGTAATTGTAATCTTAAATTTATTTATAAATTATTTTATCTTACAGGAATGACTCAATAGATAAAATTCTTGAAAATGTTAATACATAAATAAAAGGTGCCAAATAGAGAGGACCGTTTTGTATAAACATTCCTACAAATTTTATTATGAAAATTTGAATTCGGTTTTTAGTTATTATTATAGTTATATAGTTTTTATTCGAAATTATTACCAAGCAAAATGTACAGGATGTACCAGTCAACGCGCTATGCTCGGTTTTCACGGTAGTTTCTGAGATAAGTTTATGGTTCAAAATCCAGTCTGACGTAGGTTTTCCGAGGAATCTCATACTGCTAAGATATTTAGGAATCCAAGATGGCGGACGAATTTCGTCATCTATAGTCCTATTCGACTGAAAATCGATATCTGGGGGTTTTCGGGGATACGGGTTACGAATTTTTGGTCAAAATTTAAGACTCCAAGATGGCGGACGAATTTCGTCATCTATGGTCCTATTCGACTGAAAATCGATACCTCGGAGTTGTCGGGGATGCGGGTTACGAATTTTTGGTCAAAATTTACGAAACCAAGATGGCGGAAGAATTTCGTCATTTGTGGTCCTATTCGACTGAAAATCGATATCTGGAGGTTTTCGGGGATGCGGGTTACGAATTTTTGGTAAAAATTTAGGAATCCAAGACAGCGGGCGAATTATAACTATATTTTGACCCCCCTTTATTTATGTTATTATTGGAGATAAAAAAAAGTTTTGTATAAGAGTTGTAGGGTTCTATACATATTTTTTTAAATGCAATTAAAAAACAATTGCTTGCATATGTCACGTGATATAACAATGAAGGTTGCTTTTTAAATGAAAACCCTGTATATTTTTACATATTCTTTTAGATCCTTTATCCCTAATTTCAAACATATAAAGATTGATAGATCTAGTTGTAATATTTTTTGATATATCGGACATTAAATATGCTCCAAACATGCATGTAGGTATTTTCTGACGGAGCGCTGTCAGTGGCGGATTTAGGGCGGGGGGGGGGGGCTATAGAGGCAAAATCCAAGGGCGGCAATTTTTTTGAAAAACACCAACGACATAAAAACAAAAAATTTGTATTATTAATATGTTCTATCAGAACATGTTTAATTTATTTGAGAACGTGTTTTTTATATTAACTAGACTAAAGTTCCTTATTATAGTCAACAGTACAGGGTGGTTGTGCAAACGTTAGAACCTCATTTAACTTCTTTATTTTTGGAGTTACGTAAATAAGTTCAAAAATAAAAGTTATGAGATATCACATGTATTTTCCAAGCATCATTTCAGCAAAACAATTCGAACAAGTCGAATTTCGGAGATATGAGCTTTACCTTGGTTTTTTTAAATAGAACACCCCCATATATTTTTACACCATTTGAAAGGCCATAGAAAAATCTTTTCAATGATATATGACACAGTATTTTTCTTAAAAACTATAGTAGATATGAAGTTTTATATTTTCTTACATTAAGTCATGGTAATCCGAAAAATATATACAGTGTATTTCACTTTTTAATTTGTTTTTCTGATTTGAATCAAATTTTACTTAAGTATAGAACAAATTAGGATCTACTTATGACCAGAAAAAAATTCACCGCCTACAAATGCAAAGCCACCTGCGTTACCAAAATATGCGGATAAAATCAAAAAATCATATTAGGCATATTTTTATTGGAAAATTTTGTCAATGAAACTTGTTCAAAATTGTTCAGAAACCTTAAGTCCAGAATTTAATCAAAATAAAAAATATATAAATTTTTATTAAAATAATGTCCAAGTCCAAAAATATCATTTTAATGGGTTTTTTCGTTTAGAAAACTGTACTATGACAATTTTATTTGAAATTAAACGCAAGCTGCCAGGTAGTTGTAAAGCAATTTACAGTTTTTTTTTTAAATAATTATTTTCAAAATTTTTAAAGTTTCAAGTTTTTCATTTTTTAATTTTGTTTAAATTTTGGCCATTTTGGGCAATTCTGAACAAGTTTTATTAACAAAATTTTCCGATAAAAAAATGCCTAATATGGTTTTCCGATTTTCTCCACATATTTTGGTACCGCAGGTGGCTTTGGTACCGTAGGAGGCGAATGTTTTTCTGGTCATAAATAGATACTAATTTGTTCTATACTTAAGTAAAATGTGATTCAAATCGGAAAAAAAAATAAAAAAGTTATTGGGGTGTTACCATTTCAAGTGAAACACACTGTATCAATTATTGAAATTCTCCATTTTATTTAAAATAAAGTGAAATTAGACAGAACTAACATATTGTTTATTTTAATTTACATACTTTTGTTTTCCATGGCTAATTTGATAAATTGTAAATTTATAGTAAATTAGACAAAATTTGTTTAAGATAAGCACCATGTATTAAATTATAAATACAAAGCTTTTTTTATGGCGTTTCAAATGGTACATATATGGAGTGTTCCTTTAAAAAAAAGCAAAGTAAAGTTCATATCTCCGAAATGCGACTTTCAATAGGCATGTCCACAAAATTTTAATTTCAATTGTAAATGATAGAATTATCGATATTGTACACTAATTTAACAATTAAAAAAAAAACCGCTGCCCAAGGAATCACTACTTCCACATCCAGATTTTCTATCCAAGTCACTCACAACGATAAAATGTTGTATGTGGAAATAATTGTTTAATAATATAATATTTGAAATCGTCTACCTCAAAAACCCATAAAAACCCCCACATCGGTAGTGGGGTGGGGGTGGTGATAGAGGGTGGTAGTGGGGGTGGATAAGGTAAAAAAATATTTTGAGGTTTCTGGTTCTTGTGCACACATTAAATCAAAATTTTTTTCCATCCTCTTTAATAATGGGGTGGGGGTGGTAATGGGGGTGGCCAATGCCAAAATTTTTTTTGAGACCTTAGCTTCTCTTGTATATAGTAAATACCAATTTTATGAACTCTTACCTGCTTGATTTACCTATTTATCCCAATTTACCCCCCAATCCTTCGACGGAACAAGATGAAAATATAATCTAGTTCTAGATTTCATTAAAGTACATATGCGTACCAAATTTCAAGTCAATATCTCAAACGGTTCCAGAGTAAACGTGTGCACAAAAAAAAAGTTACAGACCGACAGACAGAAATTTTTTTTCGCTCAAACTTAAAATCTCGACGTTTCATGACATTCTAAGCCTATTTAAACAATAAAAATTTTTAAAAAATTTTTTGTCGTTACTATACTACCACTGGATGTGGAAGTAATATATGTATCCTTATTTTGCCAGTTATTCGTAATAGAAATCACCCCAACATAGCAAGGATTTTTGGTAATTTTTCAATAAAAATTCTTGGCCTATGAAGTAAAAAAATATTTTGAAGTTTTTGGTTCTTGTACATACACTAAATCACACTTTTTTTTCGTCCCTTTAAAAAATGGGGGTTAGGGGTAGGGGTCGTAATGGGGGTAGCTAATGTCAAAAATTTTTTTGAGACCTTAGGTTCTCATATATACCAAATACCAATTTTACGAACTCTTACCTGCTTGATTTACCTGTTTACCTCCCCATTTACCTCAATTTACACCCCAATCCTTCGATGGAATAAGATGAAAATATAATTTAGTTCCAGATCCCGTTAAAGTACATACGTGTACCAAATTTCAAGTCAATATCTTACACGGTTCCAGAGTAATCGTGCGCACAAAAAAGTTAGACCGACAGACAGACAGACATTTTTTTACGCTGAAACTTAAAATGGCGACCTTTCGTGACAGTCTAAGCCTATTTGAACAATAAAAATTTTCAAAAATTTTTTTGTTACCTTACTTCCACTGGATGTGGAAGTAATTAATATTCTATTTCCTGATTTCCTGTACTATATGTTTCTTTTTGTTTGTATGTATATTTTGCGTATTGATATTTTGTTTTTTTTTATCAAATGTTTTGTATTATGCTATCATTTGTTTGTTTTTTACTATATTTTGTTTTTATACATTCATGTATTTTTTATACAATATAATTACTGACTTACCTTATCCATTCTATTGTATGGCAGAAAAGGTTAATAAATATATTATTATTATTAAAAAGAACGCCATTGCCATGTAAACCGGAAGTGATATTTAAAATTTACATGCCTTTTTTTAATTTATTCCTTTAATAGTCAATTAAGAACATAAATAATCCGATCAATTCTTCTTTGTTGTTTAATTATATGTTTCTTAGCGGCATCGATTGCCCGGAAAAAAATACTTATCTCAAAAACTACGTAGAAAATCGGACATAACGCGTTAACTAGGACACCCTGTACACTGTACATTTACATTACGTATCTACAGATAGTTTTTCTTTTAATTAAAAACCACTGCCTAAGGAATCACTACAACCGCATTCAGTTTTCCTACTCAAATTACTTTAAATAAAAATTCTTGTGCACCCAACGCGAAATTCGACTCTGTACGACAGAAATATATTTGAACTATTTCTCTTATATTACACAATTTTGTTAATCTCCTCCTGTTTACGTAGACGGCATATTTCATTGGTCAAAGGGGCACGCCCACCCGTATAAACCTTTTTCATATATATCAATGAAAATATTATTTGTCGTACCACAGATTATCCTCTTAAACATGCTACAGAACAATTTAAGCCACTTTTTCTACATCCATAAGCAGTTTTACATGAAGAAAAAAATCATTTTCAATAAATTTTCAGGAGCTGGTGGTTGGTTCATTGTAACTGGTACTAGTGAAATATTTATTTTCCATCCCCATTCTTTTGGCAATTTACCATGTCCCATCCAAAACTGTACTTGTAAATACACTCTTTTTATATGTACTGAACTAGCATCGAGTGTAGGTATCAATGAAGCCAAGTTGACCCATGTATTTTTACTAGTAGCTTTAAGAAACGATTGGTTGGTATCGAAAATTATTTATATTTTCTTGATTTTTAGAAGCACCATATGATGCTAAAATACATAAAATACCCGATTGTAAAATATTAGTGATGCATTTTCATCAGTAAAGATAATAGCAGCATCTTGTAAATCTGTACGTATTTCGAATAATTTAGCAAATTTATTTTTACCTTTTTTTGTAAAACGCTGAATTTGTATCACATCCAGTTAAGAGGATAATCTGTGGTACGACAAATAATATTTTCATTGATATATATGAAAAAGGTTTATACGGGTGGGCGTGCCCCTTTGACCAATGAAATATGCCGTCTACGTAAACAGGAGGAGATTAACAAAATTGTGTAATATAAGAGAAATAGTTCAAATATATTTCTGTCGTACAGAGTCGAATTTCGCGTTGGGTGCACAAGAATTTTTATTTAAAGTAATTTGAGTAGGAAAACTGAATGCGGTTGTAGTGACTCCTTAGGCTGTGGTTTTTAATTAAAAGAAAAACTATCTGTAGATACATAATGTAAATGTACAGTGTACAGGGTGTCCTAGTTAACACGTTATGTCCGATTTTCTCGGTAGTTTTTGAGATAAGTATTTTTTTCCGGGGAATCGATGCCGCTAAGAAACATATAATTAAACATCAAAGAAGAATTGATCGGATTATTTATGTTCTTAATTGACTATTAAAGGAATAAATTAAAAAAAGGCATGTAAATTTTAAATATCACTTCCGGTTTACATGGCAATGGCGTTCTTTTTAATAATAATAATAATAACAATATATTTATTAACCTTTTCTGCCATACAATAGAATGGATAAGGTAAGTCAGTAATTATATTGTATAAAAAATACATGAATGTATAAAAACAAAATATAGTAAAAAACAAACAAATGATAGCATAATACAAAACATTTGATAAAAAAAAACAAAATATCAATACGCAAAATATACATACAAACAAAAAGAAACATATAGTACAGGAAATCAGGAAATAGAATATTAATTACTTCCACATCCAGTGGAAGTAAAGTAACAAAAAAATTTTTGAAAATTTTTATTGTTCAAATAGGCTTAGACTGTCACGAAAGGTCGCCATTTTAAGTTTCAGCGTAAAAAAATGTCTGTCTGTCTGTCGGTCTAACTTTTTTGTGCGCACGATTACTCTGGAACCGTTTAAGATATTGACTTGAAATTTGGTACACGTATGTACTTTAACGGGATCTGGAACTAAATTATATTTTCATCTTATTCCATCGAAGGATTGGGGTGTAAATTGAGGTAAATGGGGAGGTAAACAGGTAAATCAAGCAGGTAAGAGTTCGTAAAATTGGTATTTAGTATATATGAGAACCTAAGGTCTCAAAAAAATTTTTGACATTAGCTACCTCCATTACGACCCCTACCCCCAACCCCCATTTTTTAAGGGGACGAAAAAAAAGTGTGATTTAGTGTATGTACAAGAACCAAAAACTTCAAAATATTTTTTTACTTCATAGGCCAAGAATTTTTATTGAAAAATTACCAAAAATCCTTGCTATGTTGGGGTGATTTCTATTACGAATAACTGGCAAAATAAGGATACATATATTACTTCCACATCCAGTGGTAGTATAGTAACAACAAAAAAATTTTTAAAAATTTTTATTGTTTAAATAGGCTTAGAATGTCATGAAACGTCGAGATTTTAAGTTTGAGAGAAAAAAAATTTCTGTCTGTCGGTCTGTAACTTTTTTTTTGTGCACACGTTTACTCTGGAACCGTTTGAGATATTGACTTGAAATTTGGTACGCATATGTACTTTAATGAAATCTAGAACTAGATTATATTTTCATCTTGTTCCGTCGAAGGATTGGGGGGTAAATTGGGGTAAATAGGTAAATCAAGCAGGTAAGAGTTCATAAAATTGGTATTTACTATATACAAGAGAAGCTAAGGTCTCAAAAAAAATTTTGGCATTAGCCACCCCCATTACCACCCCCACCCCATTATTAAAGAGGATGGAAAAAAATTTTGATTTAATGTGTGCACAAGAACCAGAAACCTCAAAATATTTTTTTACCTTATCCACCCCCACTACCACCCTCTATCACCACCCCCACCCCACTACCGATGTGGGGGTTTCTATGGGTTTTTGAGGTAGACGATTTCAAATATTATATTATTAAACAATTATTTCCACATACAACATTTTATCGTTGTGAGTGACTTGGATAGAAAATCTGGATGTGGAAGTAGTGATTCCTTGGGCAGCGGTTTTTTTTTTAATTGTTAAATTAGTGTACAATATCGATAATTCTATCATTTACAATTGAAATTAAAATTTTGTGGACATGCCTATTGAAAGTCGCATTTCGGAGATATGAACTTTACTTTGCTTTTTTTTAAAGGAACACTCCATATATGTACCATTTGAAACGCCATAAAAAAAGCTTTGTATTTATAATTTAATACATGGTGCTTATCTTAAACAAATTTTGTCTAATTTACTATAAATTTACAATTTATCAAATTAGCCATGGAAAACAAAAGTATGTAAATTAAAATAAACAATATGTTAGTTCTGTCTAATTTCACTTTATTTTAAATAAAATGGAGAATTTCAATAATTGATACAGTGTGTTTCACTTGAAATGGTAACACCCCAATAACTTTTTTATTTTTTTTTCCGATTTGAATCACATTTTACTTAAGTATAGAACAAATTAGTATCTATTTATGACCAGAAAAACATTCGCCTCCTACGGTACCAAAGCCACCTGCGGTACCAAAATATGTGGAGAAAATCGGAAAACCATATTAGGCATTTTTTTACGGAAAATTTTGTTAATAAAACTTGTTCAGAATTGCCCAAAATGGCCAAAATTTAAACAAAATTAAAAAATGAAAAACTTGAAACTTTAAAAATTTTGAAAATAATTATTTAAAAAAAAACTGTAAATTGCTTTACAACTACCTGGCAGCTTGCGTTTAATTTCAAATAAAATTGTCATAGTACAGTTTTCTAAACGAAAAAACCCATTAAAATGATATTTTTGGACTTGGACATTATTTTAATAAAAATTTATATATTTTTTATTTTGATTAAATTCTGGACTTAAGGTTTCTGAACAATTCTGAACAAGTTTCATTGACAAAATTTTCCAATAAAAATATGCCTAATATGATTTTTTGATTTTATCCGCATATTTTGGTAACGCAGGTGGCTTTGCATTTGTAGGCGGTGAATTTTTTTCTGGTCATAAGTAGATCCTAATTTGTTCTATACTTAAGTAAAATTTGATTCAAATCAGAAAAACAAATTAAAAAGTGAAATACACTGTATATATTTTTCGGATTACCATGACTTAATGTAAGAAAATATAAAACTTCATATCTACTATAGTTTTTAAGAAAAATACTGTGTCATATATCATTGAAAAGATTTTTCTATGGCCTTTCAAATGGTGTAAAAATATATGGGGGTGTTCTATTTAAAAAAACCAAGGTAAAGCTCATATCTCCGAAATTCGACTTGTTCGAATTGTTTTGCTGAAATAATGCTTGGAAAATACATGTGATATCTCATAACTTTTATTTTTGAACTTATTTACGTAACTCCAAAAATAAAGAAGTTAAATGAGGTTCTAACGTTTGCACAACCACCCTGTACTGTTGACTATAATAAGGAACTTTAGTCTAGTTAATATAAAAAACACGTTCTCAAATAAATTAAACATGTTCTGATAGAACATATTAATAATACAAATTTTTTGTTTTTATGTCTTTGGTGTTTTTCAAAAAAATTGCCGCCCTTGGATTTTGCCTCTATAGCCCCCCCCCCGCCCTAAATCCGCCACTGACAGCGCTCCGTCAGAAAATACCTACATGCATGTTTGGAGCATATTTAATGTCCGATATATCAAAAAATATTACAACTAGATCTATCAATCTTTATATGTTTGAAATTGGGGATAAAAGATCTAAAAGAATATGTAAAAATATACAGGGTTTTCATTTAAAAAGCAACCTTCATTGTTATATCACGTGACATATGCAAGCAATTGTTTTTTAATTGCATTTAAAAAAATATGTATACAACCCTACAACTCTTATACAAAACTTTTTTTTATCTCCAATAATAACATAAATAAAGGGGGGTCAAAATATAGTTATAATTCGCCCGCTGTCTTGGATTCCTAAATTTTTACCAAAAATTCGTAACCCGCATCCCCGAAAACCTCCAGATATCGATTTTCAGTCGAATAGGACCACAAATGACGAAATTCATCCGCCATCTTGGTTTCGTAAATTTTGACCAAAAATTCGTAACCCGCATCCCCGACAACCCCGAGGTATCGATTTTCAGTCGAATAGGACCATATATGACGAAATTCGTCCGCCATCTTGGAGTCTTAAATTTTGACCAAAAATTCGTAACCCGTATCCCCGAAAACCCCCAGATATCGATTTTCAGTCGAATAGGACTATAGATCGCGAAATTCGTCCGCCATCTTGGAGTCCTAAATATCTTAGCAGTATGAGATTCCTCGGAAAACCTACGTCAGACTGGATTTTGAACCATAAATCCAAACCACGTGACTTCCAACATGGCGCTGAGGGCAAACATCCGGCAATCCTTTATTTTCATTCGTTAAATGAGTTTTTTTTTCGGTTGCCTTGGCTACGTTTCCGCGAGTTAATTAAAATAAACCCCATGTTTGCCCTCAGCGCCATATTGAAAAATAATTTTGACAGGTCGTTGGATTGCCTAATACAAATAATCCGCTAATTATAGGTTAGATTCCTAATCTGCAAAAAGTATCTTATTTTATTGTGACAAACTATTTAAAACTTCATGAACATTACACTGAACTAGATTTTGGTTGAAAGTACAGAAACCAGGCAAAAATCTTAATAATAGCTACGTGATACTTGTAAATCTTAAGAAATATATATTTTAGAGGTTAGCTGTCAAGTCACATTAAATTTCGATTGTCGCCTGATCAGCATCTGCAAAGTGACGTAACGCGAAGCTCCGCCCCGTTTTCGCGCGGTCCAACTTTGGTAGTTTATTTAAGGGCTTAAACGTCCTAATAAAAACTTAAAAATTTGGAAATTGTCTTAAAAAATATCCCACTTTCGATTTCTAAAATTTAAAAAAAATGCTGAATCGTTCAGCATTTTAATTGAGAATAAAGAATTATTATTATTTCGGGTAGCCCGCTGCCGGACAGGACTTCCGTGGCTTCCGACACCTCACGGTAGCCACGCCGGCAAATTCCTTACAGCCACTCTCCACGACCTGTGGAGTTAGTGACTGTAAATACCTAAATCGTGTGCCCTAAGTAGACGAAGGGACCCAAGATAATCGCCTACTGCATCTGGCCTGCCAACCATTCTACCGAATTCTGACAGGCCGGTATGATCTTCAATTCTGAGAGCAGCGAAGGCTTCATCCCTCCGAGTAAGCCGATTATTAGGACGACCATCTTGACCGAGTAGTCTGGGTACAGCACTTGGAGCTCATACCGGAGATCATGATATTTGGTCCGTTTTTCCCCCTCCTTCAAAGCGATGTTTGTCTCAGCAGGTGCTGAGAATTCGATTACAAACATCACTTTGTTCTGATGGTCGAGGAGGACTATGTCAGGCTTGTTGGCTTGAATTAGCCTGACGGTCGGGAACGCGTAGTTCCAATAAATTCGGCACCTCTCGTTCTCGACAACGGACTCAATCTCTCCGGGGATATAAGGCAGCACTGGTGTTTGGTCTACCCCATACGAGTGCCGTAGATGGTAGTATAGCACTCGTAAAGCCGCGTTATGGCGGTAGATGTAGGCCGAAATCGCGTATACCGGGCAGGCTGAAAGCAAATGCATCAGCAATTCCGGCGCCTGACGGCAGGTCCTGCAGTTGGTATCAGGGACCTCTACACCCATTACGCGGCTCCGGTAGACCAAGGTATTTATTACACCATCCTGACAGGCCACAATGAATCCCTCGGTCTCCGACTTAAGCCCAGCTGACCTTAAAAAAAGGCGAATGTCAGCCTAGTCGATAAATCCAGTGTTTCCATGTTTTTGTAGTATACACCGTACATGGGTTTATCGACATGCTGCCTAAACAGACTCTCCTGTTAGGCAGCTTTTATTTGGGCTTTCAGACGAGTTGGCTGATGCTCAGTGACTGACTCTGGGTCAGCACTGTTAAAAACCAGTCACCCTTCTCTGTGGCTCCGACCCTCACAGAGGGGAGCTGGAAGTACCGGCAGCCACTCCCCACACCCGTGGGGTAAGAGACTACTGGGTCCGGGAATCGTGTGCCCTGAGCAGACGTAATGAACCGAGAATAAGTGCCTTCTGCATTCTACTGGCTAAGACCTCTGCCGAAATTCGGCATGCCGGTATGATCTTAAGTTCCGAAAGTGGTGTGTGTCTCGTTCCACCGAGGGCTCCTCTAGTCAGTACCACTATCTTAACAGTATGGTCTGGATACAGTCTGCGGAGTTCGAAGAGGAGATCTCGATATTTTGTCCGTTTTTCCTCCTCCTTCAAGACAATGTTGTTTTCCGCAGGAGCCGAGAACTTCACGACAAACATTGTCTTGAGTTGATGGTCGAGGAGCACTATGTGAGGCTTGTTGGCTTGAATTTGCCTGACGGTGGGAAATGAAGAGTTCCAATAAATTAGACACTTCTCATTTCCCACAACGGACTCAATATCCCCCGAAGCGTAAGGCAGCACTGGTGTTTCGTCTATCCCATACGAGTGCCTTAAATGGTAATAAAGCACTCGTAATGCTCCGTCGTGCCTTCGGATATAGTCCGAGACTGCATATATCGGGCAAGCTGACAGAAAGTGCATAAGAGTCTCTGGCGCCCTGCGGCAGGCTCTGCAGCTGACATCAGGGACCTCTATACCTATGATACAACTACGATAGACGAGGGTGTTAAATACACCATCCTGGCAAGCCACTATGAATCCCTAGGTCTCAGACTTCAGCCCGGCTGACCTTAAGAAGGCAAAGGTCACCCTTTCGGATAAGCCAAGGTTTTCTATATTTTTATAGAAAACTCCATGCATTGGCTTATCCGTGTGAAGCTGCAGAAAGTTGTTGTATTCTGCAGCTTTAATTTGGGGTTTTCGCCGAGCAGGTTCCAACTCGGTGACAGAGTCGCGATTTACCCGCTCGACGTCGAAGGACAGACCAAGTTCATCGGCTGCTCTCTGCGCTGCATTTTCATGATCCCGGACCATGCAGAGGAGGGAATCCGAACTCCTGATGACCTTACAGGCTCCATCCAGAACCATCCTATTATGGAGACTCTCCAAACTCAAGAGTCCACGGCCTCCCCGATGTCGTGGGAGGTATAGCCGTGGAACGGACAATTTAGGATGCAAACTCCTATTGAGATACATCTTCTTGCGGGTTCCTACGTCGAATTGACGCAATTCTCCTTGAGTCTATTTCACTACTCCAAAGGAGTAGAGAAGGATCGGAACGCCAAGCATGTTGGTAGCAGACACCTTGTTCTTCCCTGACAGCTCTGAAGACCAGATCTATCGGAGTCGGTGCTGATAATTGCCGCGGAGAGCGTTTTTCACTACACTCACTTCTTGGGTGGAGCGTTGCTCGACACCCAAGTAAGTGTATGACTCTCCGGCATCTAGACGATGTAATATGCTTCCGTCCATGAGCTGCGCATCCTCTCCGTAGTTCACGCATCATCCTCTCTTGAGATGGACCAGTGCACATTTGTCTAGCCCGAACTCCATGCCGACAGCCTGCGTGTACTCTTGTACCACTCTGAGGGACTGTACCACTCTTGTACCACTCGGTGTAGGTCCCTCTCTCCGGAGGCATAAAGTTTAAGATCATCCATATAAAACAGATGGGTGACCTTATGCCTCCTATCGCCGGGGGTACCGCAGTTGTATCCACCGGAGCGAAACGGATAATGGCAGTACTGAGATGCAAAATAGAAGGGGGCTGAGGAAGTCTCCCTGAAATACTCCTCTTCTGAATGTTACCGATTTCGTCTGGACTCTATAATTACCCGATGTGATGGTAAAGCGAGTCCTCCAGAGCGGCATCAGTTCTTCGATGCATCTCACTACGGGACCAGGTACCGCAAGATATCGGAGCAAGTGTATAATGAGCTCATGCGATATCATGTCAAATGCTTTGTGGTAGTCGATCCAGGCCATGGAGAGGTTACGCTTATACTGCACGGAATCCTGAGTGACACCTGTCAATCAGCAGGTTCTCCTTGCAGCCAGCGACACCTCTCGTTGAAACTCGTTGCCTCGTGGCTCATATATACGCTCGTAAACCAGTTCAACTGCGTGGAGCACTCGCATGTACAACAGGTTATCGGCCGGTAGTTGGGTTAGACAAATCTCCGTTCTTCGGGATCAGCATTGTCCGCCCCTCGACAACCCAAGAAGGAATTTGCTGCTCCTCATTCTGGCTAAATGGTGGTGGGTACTGGATAATTTTTTCCTCCAAAAGTTATTGATCCCGTCGGAACCTGGAGCAGCAAAGTTCTTATAGCCCTCAAGAGCTCTTCGAACCTCTTCTGGGGTGATCGGTTGGCACACATTTGTGGCTGCTGAAACCTTTGGTAAAAGGTTTCAAAGTGTACCAGGGCTGGAGAGTCTCTGTTGAGTGGAAGCTTCTGTTCGTACAACGTTTTCCAGAAGTTTTCCACCTGATCTGCAGTCGGCCGATTTTCAGCAACACGCTGAGGCGGTTCGAAAAGGCTTTTTGCGGAAAAGTTGATTTTCCGCTAGCCCCTGTCTTGAGAAATAAAATAAGCGACCAGTTCATATGGATATATTCGAGCATTATCCATCGCCTTGAACGCAATATTTACATTTGTTTGTCAATTTTATCAAAAACCCGAGAATATTGTCTATAATTTGACTCAAGTTAAAAAGTGACAAGATAACAGAAATAATCTGGTTGTGTAGACACTCGGTATATTTTGTTCTTCTTGTTTTACTCCAAAAACCTAATTTTAAATTAATCTTCATCATAATAATAATAACATTACATTTAAACGAGGAAGAGAACTTAAGCAACTTCATTATAATTTTAAATAACGATAATTACAGTTACAGAACGTTGTAGATTAAATAGTTTTAAATTTTAATTGTCAGATAACTGATGTGTAGCACACATAGTAATAAAGGAGCGTATTTCAAGGCACCTTTGAGCTGGCTTCATATAAAAGATAATTGCAGTGCAACAGGAAACTGAAATAAACGAAGTAGCTTGAAGCAAGTGAGAAGATGGTTGGAGCGAAAAGCTAATTAATAGTACGTGTAATAAAGTGATTTATTAAACTTTGTTTTATTTCTGAATATATTTTATTAATGGTACGTACTAAGTGAAATGGAAGAAAAATACGCTTTTTTTAAAACTGCACTAAAAAGAATAGTAGATTGTTTAACGAGTAATGAAAAGTGGCAGTTTTCTAGGGAGTGTAAAAGTTAATCAAATCAAATCATTTATTGGTGTTAAGAACACTGTATTTGTTTCACACAAGTCAAATACACAGAAGCATAATACATTAAATTGTAGTAGTGGCAAAAGCATATCTACTGCAGACCGTTTGGCGGGTGAAGGAGCAAAAACTTTTCTCTCTGGCTCGGAGCCAGCCTTCGGTCTGCCAAGAAGTCTGATTCAATCATAGCTGCAAGACTCAGCTATGGCACAGTTTAAGAACTATTAGGCTCAGGCCCCGGAATGAGGCAGTCCAGGCTCCATATAAGAGGCCTTCGTAAAGTGGCTGCTTGGGCTCGATGGAGAACGCTTCAGATGGATAGTAGGCCTGATAACAGGACACTGTCCTCTGAGCAAGCACCTGCATACAATGCGGTTGAAAGATGATCCTACTTGTAGGAGTTGTGTAGTGGAGGATGAAAGCATCATTCTTATTCTATGCCTTTGGGCACCGATAGGAGCGTCAAACACAAAATAGAAATAACATTCAAAACGGGGCACAGCTCTTCGGAATCCAAAATCACAAATTTCTCTAGAAAGTCAAGGAGGATACGAGATCCTATGCCAGGACTACAATAATTAGTACATAGAATATACCAACAGACAGATAAGTCTAAAAAAGGACGACCATGTAATTACAGTACGAAAATAGGGAATAACATCGTTCCTAACACAACATGTAAGAGCTACACGACATAAGACTGACTTCGACAACACCAATATAGCAGTCAGTATCGAACACTACATATCAAGAATCACCAGAGAGGCCAGAAAAAAAACCGCTGCCCAAGGAATCACTGCTTCCACATCCAGATTCTCTATCCAAGTCACTCACAACGAAAAAACTTTGTATGTGAAAATAATTGTTTATGGAACTTTAATAATATAATATTTGAAATCCTCTACCCCAAAAACCCATAAAACGATACCCCACATTGGTAGTGGGGTGGGGGTGGTGATAGGGGGGTGGTAGTGGGGGGGTGGATGAAGTAAAAAAATATTTTGAGGTTTCTGGTTCCTGTACATGCGCTAAATCACATTTTTTTTTCATCCCCTTTAATAAGGAGGTGGGGGTGGGAATGGGGGTGGCTAGTGCCAAAAATTTTTTTGAGACCTCAGCTTCTCTTGTATATACTAAATACTAATTTCATGGACTCTTACCTGCTTGATTTACCCATTTACCCCAAATTTACCCCAATTTACCCCCCAACCCTTCGACGGAACAAGATGAAAATATAATCTAGTTCTAGATCTCGTTAAAGTACATATGTGTACCAAATTTCAAGTCAATATCTCAAACGGTTTCAGAGTAAACGTGCGCACAAAAAAAAAGTTACAGACAGACAGACAGACCGACAGACAGACAGACCGACAGACAGACCGACAGACAGAAATTTTTTTTTCGCTCAAACTTAAAATCTCGACGTTTCATGACATTTTAAGCCTATTTGGACAATAAAAATTTTTAAAAATTTGTTTGTCGTTACTATACTTCCACTGGACGTGGAAGTAAAAAGACAAATAAACCAAAACAAGCGAGATGACATTCAGATATTACCTATTTCATGGAAACCAGCACTCTTCGGCAAACATATAACGCAGAAAGAGCGTCTGGGATGTGCTATATCATAGCGAATACTAATGAATAACGTAGACACACGACAATCTACGAGAATAAGACCAATCCTGCAGAGGCGTAGTTGAGTACCGGAGTGCTAGACAGGTAATAACTATTCATTACTTGTAATCGTTACTCAGTAGGATCCGAAGTACCAATTACTCGATTTACAGAAGTAACCGTTACTTTTTCATTTTGATTACCTACTACCATATACTTATTAGAACCTACATACCGACACCACATATCTAGGTATGTGACCGACACTAGTTACATATTGATTAATACATTTCACACTTTAAAGTTCTAATCAATTGTATTTAATTAGGATTCGTGCAGGCTTTAACTCAAACATAAATTTACTTTAAGTAATAGGTGCCAGACTAACCAGACCCATTCGGTATGAATTATAGAAGTAGTAGTAGTGAGTACTTATATCTCAATTTCATCTCATTAATTATTTTAATTAATTTAATGCAACAAATGGAGTAATTTTGCGAATAACTTTTTGAAAAAAAAATATATACCCACCTGTAATAAAAGCTCATAATTACTAAAAATGACGTTTGTTTGTCTGGCAAGTGGAAACAGGAGCATATAAAGAAGATGGAGGTTTTGGGTTGCATGTGTCTTAATTCCTGCAGGGCGAAAATAAATAATAACACAACTCTACAAAACAACATAAGGTCTTATCCTAAGGTTCTAATCTACCTTTACTGAAGTATTTTGATGTGCTGAAGCCAACTTTGGACAAACATTTTTTTCTTATCTTGTCAGTTTTCCTCTGCAACCCCTTTTGTCCCTTAACAGGATACTCTTTAAATGGATAAACTTCAAATACTCTTCTTATCATACATAGAGTACCCCGAGGCTCTGTCTTAGGGCATTTGCTTTTTGTTATTTAAACCAACAATATTCAGATACATTTTTCCTGACCCTTGTGTATTAGCTGGGAAATGGTACTCTGCAAAATTCCTAAATCTAAATACTACCCTTATATATTATTTAGGCTGTGTTTTCACAAAATCGACTCCTGCAGGCGCACCAGCGGGTCAACGCCCGACAGGACTTTTTTTGCTCCTGCCAAAGCAACTAAATTTTAAACATTTTAAAAACCAACTAAACATTTTTTACTTTTCCATTGTTTTTAATCGGTTGTTAAACATATGGACCTCCTCCTCATTTCGACGTCTTACCATATTTTAACCTGATACTACTGTAAACTTTTAATTTAATTTTTATATCACCAATTGGTTATTTCTTTTTTTTTTTTTTTGATTGGCTACCATGTAAAGCTATGAAATAAAAAGTTGAAGTTGAAGTATATATAAGGAATAGTACAAAATGGAGAACTTGCGGTACTGTATTATTATTCGTTCCACATAATTGGACTTCATTGTCTTTGCATTCTGTATGGTACAAAAAAAATAGGCGTTATTTACCTGCTTACGTAATTGCTGAGAGTCTTCGAGAAGAGAACACTATCGCGAGGCTTTCACGATTTTGTGGTCACGAGCCCTGTCCTATGTCAGCTCAAAAGACAAAAAACGAACTTGGGACGCGTGCAAAAATGACGATAGGGCGCCTTTATGTCATTTATGGCAATTTCACTCCCGAGTGCCACCTCCAGCTATAAAACTATTAAAAAATTAGAAGAGTATACAGTGCCCATACATGGTGTTACAGATACCCAATTAGGAAGTTTCCTATTTTAGGAATATCATGTACATTCAACCTCATTTAGTAGTCTTTCAGATAACTAGTCAAACAAAAAAAAATTATCTCGATATCTGAAAAACTCACGAACTTATTCAATTTCTTATTTGAATACTTCGCCTCGGCTGAAGTCCACCGTGACGTCACAATACACAACGCGCTTACTTGCCATGCCGGCGGCGCGCCGTATGTTCCCTTTATTTAGTGTATGTGCTCGATTTTCTGAAATGTCACAAAATGTCACTTTTGATTCGTTTGTGCCGAGCCGAATTTTCGAATTTCGCCGTGCAATTTACGATCAGGTTTATCTGGAAGACTTCCTCTTTACGTCGCGACATCATACGGCCGTCCCAATGGCTCTCAAATGCAAGCTGGCTATAAACTGCCGGTGCCTGCCAGCGAGTATAAAGGTGCCCGCGCCCGCTCGCTGTTGGAGGAATCATCTATTGTGACGTAATCGAGCCTCAGCCCAGATAATCGCAGTGTTTTAAACTTGGAAGGACCATAACTTTTTTATTTATAGAGGTAATTTAAAAAAAAAATTACAGATATTTTTTAGATTTTTACGACTATTTATTACGAGAAAATGAGAAAAATGGAAACTTCCTAATTGTCGATTTTGATTCAAAGCACGTAAACGCCAGGTAGAATACAGCTCTGACCTATTAAACCAGGCGTCCGCCGACAACTAATTGTGCGTCAGGTTTACTCCCAAAATATATATGTGAATTGTTGTTAATTTGGTAGATCACAGAAATGTCCATGCCAGCCCTTTTTTTGGTACAGGGCGTACGGCAGGCCCCCAAATGTGTAAAAAATATAAAGTATCACTTGTAAAAGTTAAAAAAAAAGCCACAAATAAGTCATAGGTTTGGAAGGAATTGTTAATTTACCCTAAAAATCATGAATCCAGTCTCCCATTCACTTTGGGAGGTTCAAGGAGGCGCTACGCTTGTCCAAATTTGAAAAAAAAAGTCAGGTAAAGAAAATGATAAGTTTATGAATGGCAATTAGGAACTTGGTAAGTATGAACCTGTGAAAAGACATTCGCCATCTTTGAAAAGTGGTGTGAATGTGTTGCCTTTAACGTCAATTGACGGCGTGTGGCTCTTCCTACCGCATGTATAGTTACCCTTGTAATTCGATAAATATCATAAATTTACGACTCCCAACCTCCTGAGTGCGAAAATACACTCGCCATCTTTAAAAAGTGGTGCGAAGGTCATGCCATTCATGGTAATTCGTGGCGTATATTAGTCTGCTACCGCATGAACTGATTGCCACTTTAATTCGATGAATATCAAAATTTACGACTAGCAATCAGATACAGTAAGTATGAACCTTCTGATTCCGAAAATACGTGCGCCATCTTTGACAAGTGGTACAAGGGTCTTGCCTTTCACGATAATTGACGGAGTATCGGAGCTTAATACCGCATGAACAACAAGTACATGAATTACAGTGAATGGCAAGACCTTCGCACCACATTTCAAAGATGGTGAATGTATTTTCGCACTCAGGAGGTTGATACGTATCTGACTGCCAGTCGTAAATTTATGATATTCATCAGGTGAGGATGGGGGAAAGTTTCGTTTGGGGTGGAATCGATTAAATATTGTTAGTAGATACTAAAAAAATGTTTTTCACATTATTTCTTCAAGAAATAAATTAGGCCGAAAACCGGTCTTAGAGACCCTCCTCCTTTCTCCAACCCCCATGCGTAAACCCATGACTTATTTGTCGCTTTTTTTTTACTTTTACAATTCATATTTCTTACACATTTGGGGGCCTGCAGCACGCTTCTGTTCCAAAAAAAAAAAAAAGGACTGGCATGGACATTTCTGTGCTCTACTACCCCAAATTATCAACAATTCACATATTTTGGGAGTAAACCTATGACACACAATCAGTGGTCGGCGGGCTCCTGGTCTATATCGAGCTTTACAGAAATGGGGGTGAGTTAATAAAGCAGTGTGGAATGATGTTCCTAGTTTGAGATTGAGGCCACATGAGGCCACCATTCTGGACTAAATTGCCAGAAATTTCTAAGACGCGTAAGGTACTGGACAGATGTGGCTATTTTTTCGAATGCAGACTATGCTCTGCATCTTCTTAAAAAATATGTTGCCTTGCTCCAGAGTTGCCGAAAGTGTAAATGTGAATGTGAAAATAGAAGGCATTAAATAAATCAACGCAAAAAGCGATTTACTCATTGCTATAGATTAATCCATAGCCAATAATATAAATTAATACCAATTCATCTGTTCTGTTCCAGCCATTCCATCTGTTCGCCTTCCATTATACCTCAAGGATCCTCTTCTGTCTAGAAGATCTAGTTTATAGTGGAATCCGAACCACTTGGAGAAAATTTACTGTGAAAAATTTTTCTTCGCTGTGTGGGGCTCGCACCCACTTCGCTAGGTACGCTCAGAGTGCAAGCTAGACGCAAGCAAGCAGAACAGATTTATTTTAAATTAAGCATACGCTAACCACTGAGCTACCGACCCCCTATGGATCCACAGATATGATAGAATACCGATAAAGATTAATATTATCACTTTCTTGTTATTGTTCTTTTACTTTGAACAGATGAAAGAGTAAAAAGTGATACCTCACGCGACTAAATACAGTGCACAGCAAAAAAATCAATTTTAAGTTCAAATGGAGCCCAATTTTCTTGAGATATGAATTCGTGGTGTTTTCATTATATTCACCGCACTTGAATTGTGAGAAAAATGTCTAAACAGATTTGAAATAGACGTATTTAAACTTGAAAAACAATAAACTTGAATTTTTCAGAAATGTCCACCATTTCGAACCCCAAGGATTGAAATGACGGATGCTGCGGGTCAAACCGTTTACTTGGAATTTACTTGGAGTTTACTTGAATGAATATCTACACAGGACTGTGAACTTTTCAGTTAATTTATTTTACTTTTTCATCTATAGGTAAATTGACATGTACAAATCCAAATTTCAGATTACGACGAAATGGACTTTCTGAAATTTTTAACATGAGATCTGAGAGGTTTAAGGTAAAACTTTGTTGAATATTATTGCAATCGGTGCACCAGGGGGGCTCCAGGCAGAGCCTAAAAACAATTGTCGGATCTAAAAATATTTCAAATAAAAATTATTTAGTATGAGAAGTATCACTTAAAAGTGTATTTTAGTGCACTCAGACAGGAATTTATAGTCGTATGTGATAAGGAAGTACTGTCGAGGTGAATCTAACCGAACCTGATTTGTACTTATCTTGTACCAATTATTAATTTTTATAATATTGTGTTTAATAACATAAATGTATACATATTTCAATTGATTTTCAAATTTTATTAATTTTAAAATACAATGTTGGCAGATAACAGAATCCATATCAAAATAAAAAAGTTATGAAAAATGAAAGATAATATAACAAAATTTAATTCTTAATTAAAAATATACACTATACACTTTCTTCATCTAATTCAAATGTATTTTTATTGATATAGTTGACTACACAATTCTTATGCGTGTAAAAAATGTCGGCGTCTTTAATCTTTACCGCATCACCAGAGAAACAGACATTTTTTACACGTATAGGAATAATTGTGTAGTCAACTTTAAGTAGTTTTTTATTTCTTCTGAACGAGGAGTTCTTGCAGGACTTTTTCCCCATGCAGGAGCATAAATAGATGCATGGCATGTTCTTTTTTTTTACAAGAACAAACCTTACTGCCTCATTCTAAAAGAAAAGAATTTTTAAAACATCAAATATCTAACGACTTGTATAAGTTCGTAATACTGAATTAAGTGTGCGAGTAGCGTTCTTTTATGTACCTATATGTATATTTCCCTTTCCTTTCCTTTCCTTTCCTTTCCTTTCGTTTCCTTTCCTTTCCTTCCCTTTCCTTTCCTTTCCTCTCCTTTCCTCTCCTTTCCTCTCCTTTCCTCTCCTTTCCTCTCCTTTCCTCTCCTTTCCTCTCCTTTCCTCTCCTTTCCTCTCCTTTCCTCTCCTTTCCTCTCCTTTCCTCTCCTTTCCTCTCCTTTCCTCTCCTTTCCTCTCCTTTCCTCTCCTTTCCTCTCCTTTCCTCTCCTTTCCTCTCCTTTCCTCTCCTTTCCTCTCGTTTCCTCTCCTTTCCTTTCCTTTGTCAGTAAATGTAATTTTAAGTAGTCTACTGATCTGTCTCTTGGACTTACATCGGTACAGTTCTAAATACCTCTCATACTTCTCATACCATGCCCTTTTTGCTTTAAAAAACCTTTCTCAAGAATTTTACATATTTTGGTAAATGCCAGATCTCTTCTGATTTTACGTTTTCCACTTTTATTTTTATTGTTAGATAGCATTTTCTATTACGACTTAAGAAACATGAAACATGATATTTAGTTTCCATAGCTATTAAATCGTTAGCACCAATTGTTTCGAAAATTATTGGATTTTATTGAGCTGTTATTAGTCTTATTTTTCTTTATGTATTCGTGGTTATTACTTGAGAGACCAGTAGAGTGTTTATACCGGAGCTGAGCCTCCCCCCACCACTTTTCGTGACGTCATGGGTGGTGGGGGGTAATTAGTATGGTGGGGGGTAATTACTGTCGTAGGGGGTAATTACTGTGGTGGAGGTAATTGGTGTGGTGGTGGGGGGTAATTGGTGTAGTGGGAATAATTAATGTGGTGGGGGGTAATTGGTGTGGTTGGAGGTAATAAGAGTACTGAGTGATTGAGTAATTGATGTAGCAATGAGGACTTCATGATTTGTGGTTGCAATCTTATTCACGGGAGTGGGGGCAACCCATCCTTATAAAAGCAAGAGAGGAGTTGACACATGATCATTAAATAGGCTAGACTCCTATAGTAAATTTAGTATGCCTTCGTGTACGTCTTGTGGTAAAAGTTTCACACGTGGCGACAATTTACGTCGTCATGAAAGGCAGTCATGTGGGAACGATGGACCTCTCGCGAAGCGACCTAGGGTTGATTCAACGCCTTCAACATCATGTACTAATATGCAAACATGTGATTGCTGTAACGTGACTTTAACAGCGACTCAGATGAAATCACATAGAAGAACTTTGCAACATAGGACAAATTCATGTGCCCCTATGGTGGATGGTGTAGCTATTGTCCAAACAGCTTTTAAAAATAGGATAATTACATATCGAGTGCATTGTGAAAATAATTATCTAGATTACGCCATGTTTTTCAACGAAATCAGACCAAAGATTCTCAATCTACTCGAAGAAGTGCTGCGTATCCATAAAACAGTGAAAGTAAATATGGAATCGTTCGCCAAGTACATTTTACCGACTCAAGATCTAACTGAAATGAAATCATTTAATACCTCCAATAGGATTTTGGATGAATCCATGGATCTGAATGATGTTTTGAATAGTTTTGTGGATTCAATGGTTACGCAGAGTACTGAGTTTCAGGAGCGTGATTCAGGTATACTAATATTTTTTTAAATTATAAAACATAATGATTAATCATTATCTCTTTTTTAGGTTGGGCCCTCGAACGAATTGCTTTTGTTGAAATTAACGTAAACAAGTATAGCCCTTTGGGTGGTTCATCGTACATAAAATTACCGAAATACATCGAAAATAAGAAGGCGGTGGTGAATGTACAGAATCAAGATCAATGTTGCTTCGCTTGGGCTGTGACGTCAGCGTTATACCCCGCAAATGGCCATGTATCGTACACATCATCATATCCACATTTTTCAAGAGTATTAAATGTAACAGGTATGAATTTTCCAATAAAATTACGAGATATATCGAAATTTGAAGAAATGAATAATATTTCAATTAATGTGTACGGTTTAGAAGAGAAATTTGAAAATAATAGGGTTAAATATGAAGTTGTTGGACCTTTACGTTACTCGGGTAAGAAATTGTATACTCACGTAAATTTATTGTTAATTTCAAGTGAATGTGTTGGCGATGAAAATCACCACTGTAATAATGATTGTGCTAATAGTCACTATTGTTGGATAAAGGATTTGTCTAAGTTAGTTTCCACTCAAGTTTCCGCTAGCGATCATAAGAAACATTTTTGCGACGGTTGTTTACTTTACTTTAATACTGAACGTCACTTATTTCAACACCAGAGAAATGACTGTAATCATATTTATACAACAGCACCAACAACAAAATTTCGTATTAACAAATTTGGAAAAGAAGTAGCTGAGAATATATTAAAATTTGAGAATATCGAGAAACAAATGCGAGTACCATTCGTAGTATATGCAGACTTTGAGTCAATTTTAAAACCTATCTATACGTGTCAGCCAAACCCCGAACTCTCTTTCACGAATAAAACCTTTAAACATGAGCCTTATTCATTCGCATATTACATTAAATGCTCTTTTGATAATTCTCTATCTAAGTTTGATTTATATCGGGGGTGTGATGCAGCCCGAGTGTTTATAGAGCATATAGAGACAGATTTAAGGAATGTATATAATAGACATATGAAAAATATAGTCCCAATGGCTAAACTCACAGCGCAAGAAAACCTAGACTTTCAGAATGCGACCGTGTGCGGTATATGTGGGGGGCCTTTCGAGGGGGAGGATGTTAAAGTTCGAGACCATTGTCACTTAACGGGCAAGGTAAGATTTGGTGCCGCACATTCTGTATGTAACTTAAATTACAAGTTACCCAATTTTATACCTATTATATTTCACAACATGAGTGGATACGATAGTCACCTATTCATCAAAGAGTTGTGCAAATACAAGGATAAAGTTGGTGTAATAGCACAAAATAAAGAAAAATACATATCCTTTACGAAACATCTGTATATGCACGATTATGTTGATAAGAAGGGAGTTACAAAAAAGAAATATTTACAACTGCGATTTATCGATAGTTTTAAATTTTTATCGGCTTCATTACAAAATTTAGGTGCGAATTTAGATGATGATCAGTTGGGGACAATGCGGAGTTTTTATAGCGAAAATGACAAATTTAATTTAATGAGACAGAAGGGTGTATTTCCATACAGTTTTATGGATAGTTTAGAGAAATTAAATAGAACTGAATTACCATCTAAGGAGGAATTTTATGATAATTTAAATAAAGAGCACATATCAGACGCTGATTATTTGCGGGCTAAGAATGTTTGGGGTTTGTTTGAATGTCGCAGTCTAGGTGATTATTCAGATATTTATTTGAAATCAGACGTGCTTCTTTTATGTGACGTGTTTGAAAATTTTCGCGCAATTTCTTTGGATAAATATGGACTAGATCCAGCTCAGTATTATACAGCCCCGGGGCTATCGTGGGACGCTATGTTGAAATTAACCGGAATCGAGTTAGAATTGTTAACGGATATCGATATGATCCATTTCTTTAAAAGAGGTATAAGGGGTGGAATAAGTCAGTGTTCAGAAAGGAAGCATATTGCAAATAATAAATTTCTACCTGATTATGACCCTAACGAGCCGTCATCATTTATCACGTATCTAGACGCCACGAATTTATATGGACATAGTATGTCTAAGGTGTTACCCACGGGTTGTTTCATGTGGTTATCTGAAAGAGAAATAAATGATTTAGATATTATGAATATCTCGGATGATAGCCCACACGGGTACGTCTTTGAAGTAGATATACATTATCCGGAATACCTGCACGACTTACACTCAGATCTCCCCTTCTTAGTTGAAAATATTGTGCCTCCTGAATCAAAATCAAAATTAACAAAGTTAATACCAAACCTGAACGATAAAAAAAAGTACGTCGTACACTATGTAAATTTAAAGCAGGCTATTAATAACGGGTTAGTGGTTACGAAAATACATAGAATTCTTAAATTTAATCAATCGGCGTGGTTAAAGAAATATATTGACTTAAACACCGAGATGAGAAATAAAGCTACAAATAAATTTGAAAAAGATCAATACAAATTAATGAATAATGCGGCGTTTGGTAAGACGATGGAAAATGTGGACAACAGATCAGACATAAAGTTGGTTACTCATTGGGAAAGTATTAGACGTAGTATGGGTGCAAATGCATTAATATCTCGTCCAAATTTTAAAACTTGTTCGATATTTACTGAAGATTTTGTAGCGATCCATATGGCTAAACAAAAGGTGACTTATAATAAACCAATTTACGTGGGCTTTTGCATCTTGGAATTGTCAAAGACAGTATTGTACAACTTTTTCTATAATGTAATTAAAAGAGAGTATGGGGATAATGCCTCTTTACTGTATTCTGATACCGATAGTCTGATTATCAAAATTTTAACAGAAAATTTTTACGATTTTATAATAGATAACCGAGACAAATTCGACACTTCAAATTATCAGGATGGTAATATATTTAATGTACCCAGAGGCCCACCGGTTTTAGGTAATTTTAAAGATGAATTTCCGGCGGACCCAATAATTAGTTTTTATGGTACCGGAGCAAAAGCTTATTACGTACAATCCGTGGGGAATGAATTAAAAAAAGCAAAAGGTGTAAAGAGATCTGTCATTCAAAAAGAATTATCAATAGATGACTATAGGCAAATCGTTGAACAAGGTGGCTTAATATTCAGAAAGATGAATACATTTCGAAGTCAATTACATGATATTTTTACCGAAGTAAAGAAGTGGCTCTGTCTCATCACGATGATAAACGCTTTGTCATCCCCAATACAACGAAAACCCTAGCGTGGGGTCACTCTGACATACAATTTTTTCAAACTGAGCTAGAACAAAATATGCGTTGGTTAATGTCTGCTGCTAATGTTGTTCAAAGTAGTACTGTGGAAATTGATAAAATAGATCATTTACTTGCGGCAATAGCAGAGTTAAGCCAGTAATCGTTATTAAAATATGAATGTTTGTTTGACGTAAAGGTCCAGAATATTATAAATTAGATTTAGTTTATTTATATATTTCTTTGTAAATTAAGTAGAGTATTGTAAAGCAAGTAATTTATATTGTCATTAAAAGTGGGTGTTCGTTTAACGTACAATTCCAAAATATTATTAAATATGTTAAGTTTATGCATCTACTATTCTGTAAAGACACTGTAAGTTAATTTTATACTTTATATGTAATAATATGTAATTAAAAAATATATAATAATTAATTGGAGAACTATATTGTAATAAAGTATATGTAGAAAAGAATAATTATGTGTTGTTATTAAGCTTTACAGCAGAATTCCTGTTTTAAAGTAAATAAAAGTGAGCGTCATTTATGGAAGGTACTGTACCATAGCTTCTATTCGAGGCATGTTTGTAACAACAATTCCTATTTTAAAGTAAAATAAAGCAGCATTCTTTATGGAAGTGCTGTACCAACGTATTTATGGAAGTGCTGTACCACATTCTTTATGAAAGTGCTGTACCACATTCTGGGTTACATACCGATTAGAGTGGGTCATGTGGCAACAACGCTGGCGTCTATTCAAGGTATGTTTGCAAGTTGTGAGATTCAGCGTGGGTTAAATGGCAACAAGAATTTCTTTGTTGAAGTAAAATAAAGTGGAATTTCTTATGGTAGGTGCTGTACCACAGTTTGGGTTATTGTTCAGAGTGGGTAATGTGGCAACAGTGCTGATGCCAAGTCGAGGTGACGCGGCGTTTGGGTTTGGTGGTGTGACACATTTCAACCAATGAGGAGGCCGCATTTCCACCACTCCTAGAGTAGGGATGATGGGGGGGGGTTAGCGTGGTGTATTTATACATTGTGGACTCTTCAAACGTTCTCTTTACCTTCAACTTTCACAGTGTGTAGTTGTGAATTTTATGTTCTGTGTTTTGTGTTCTGTGCCAAGTTTCAAGTTTAACAATTTGTAAGTTTATTATTTTTTTAATTGTTCGTAATTCGTAATTCTCATAATGGTGAGACATATTGTATCTGGTGGTGGCCGTAAAACGACGAATGTATCGGAGGCTACTAATGCTCAGAGGATGTTGCAGGGTGTGGCCATTTTGTCAAATTTTATGTCGGGCCCCGCTACCACGGTAGGTGCTCCTGTTAATACAACGATGAATATTATTTATGCGGCAGCCCCAGCGGCTCAATTCGTTGTGGCCGGCGTCGCAAATAATGTAATATTAACACCTAGTGGTAGCGCAGCAGGTCCGACACCCCTAGGACCTGGTGCTGGAAATATGGGCCCGACATACAGCATCGCAGGTAGGCCGGGATTAGGGGTAAATATAATATCGAATGTTCGAATCCCGGCTACGAATACAACAACGCTTAATGTCACCTCTAATGCAACTTCGACAAATAGCACGATACATGGGTCAGTTTATGGCAATCAACAGACGCACGCTGTTGACCAGTCTGATGCTGACATGCATCCTGTAATTCACATCTCCGACGACGATGCTGGAGGAATTAATTCCAATAGCACCGAAGTCGTAGATGGATTACAGGATCGTGAAAGCGAATTCCGTGATGCTGAGGAGCTGATTCGTTTAGATGGCAAAGTAAGACCATCTAAAAGGGCAGCTTCTGCATCGAGGAATCAGAGTGGGCGTCGCGTCACCTTCCAACCCTCGTCTGCATCTGTATCGTTGGTCACTAGTGATGACTCTGAGGACGACTTTGTGAAACCGCCAGTAGTCAAAAAGCCTAAAGGGGCAGTTATTCACAGTGATGACTCCGAAGATGACTTTGTTGTTAAGCGAAAAACTTGTAAAAAGAGCGTCAAAATTGAAAAATGTAATAGTCGTAAAACAAAGTCATCATCGGCGGCATCGGGGAGTGGCAGGGGTAGGGGCAGGGGTACTCGTGTTGTGAACCCCAGCACAAAGTCGTCATCGGTGGCATCAGGGCGTGGTTCAAGAAGGGCGGCTACTCAACTAACACCAGACTTTTCCGATGCTCCACGACATATTATTCAGTATATGTTAGATTTAAACCAAAATTTACCTGCGCCGTTAACCCCTATTCTGGAGGATCCTCCTAGGCCTGTAATAAAAACTGTAGGCAGAGGCATGGGAGGAAAGGGAAATTTAATGAGCCTTAACGGCGAGGTAAATCGCGACGCGAATGCAAGTCCGGTTTTAGTTGGTAGATTTGACGACACCGCATTAGAACAACCAAGTTGTTCTAATGCAGTGCCATCATCACCACCCTCAGGTGGCAACGACGCACTAGAAGAAGCTGGCACTTCTAATGCGGCGGCGCCATCACCTCACCGAACACCAAGTCAGAATTCTACACATTCTGACATGGTGTTGGGTGCGGTACCACCGCCTGAACCTGTGGCAGAAATCGCGGAACTAGACAATATAAATATTGACGATTTATTACGTTTTCCATCACCAGTTCCACCGATTCAGAATCCCTCAGATTCTGATTCGGATTGTGATTTTCTGTCACAGGAGAATGACCGCAATTTATTAAAAAATGCAATTGCGGCATTAAAAAAACTAAGAAAATCAAAATAGGAAAAACACGATGCGGATGTATTGGCGCGCATTAATGATGATGTGCTAGAACGGCAGGCTGAAGCACAGGAAGCCAATGCTCGAGAACGCCTTCAGCAGGCCGAAAATCTAAGGTTAGAAATTGAAAGGCTAACCTTAGAGAGAGAGCAAATCATTATTAATGCGAATGCGGAGAGGATTGATGCCCAACAAAAAATCGAGGGTATCAATAATCGCCGCAACGCTGAGGCTAAGTCCCGTCGGGAGTTGGAAGGTGTTGAGAAGAAATTAAAAGATCTTGGCTAGAACGCATGAAGGTGAAGAGGTAACATTTTATTGTTTATTTTTTATATGTACATAATTTGTTTAGTTATAAGTATTAGTGTAAGTTCTTGTATAAATAATTTGTAGTTATATTGTAATAAAAAATTAGACTTAAAAAAATAAATGTTAGGTTAGTTTACGTTAGGTTAGGTTGTACAGTTATATTGTAATCAAAAATTTACTAAAAAAAAATACAAAAAAAAATATAAAAAAAATATATAAAAAAATATATATATATAAAATATAAAAAAAAAAAAAAAAAAAATACAAAAAAAATATAAAAATACATAAAAAATATAAAAAAAAGTTACATTAGGTTAGGTTAGGTTAGGTTAGGTTAGGTTAGGTTAGGTTAGGTTAGGTTAGGTTAGGTTAGGTTAGGTTAGATTAGGTTAGATTACGTTAGGTTAGGGGGGAGGCGTGGGTGGCGGCGAAGCCGCCACTACGGCGGCGGAGCCGCCGTCGCTGCGACGAAGCGGAAGTTACGGCGGCGGAGCCGCCGTCACTAATGTAATAAAATGTAAATGTAACAAAAATAAATAATTATACAAATATGGTCTTTTTATAAATATATAAAACAAAGAAAACCAAAAAAAAACAAAAAAAACGAAAAAAAAACCGAAAAAAAAAATTTAAAAAAGTGGTATATAAATATATAAAATAGAAATCAAAATAGAAATCAAAATAAAAACCGGGAAATAAATCCCTGCTTCTCTCCCGCCCTCCACTCCGGAAGCGGGATTGATTGCCCGGCGGATCAATTTACATTTTCAATCAATGAAGTTGATCTGCCATGTAATTAATCCTAAAGTTCTAGTAATCATATAGTGGCGACAGGTTTCGAACCGTCTACACCCTCGACGATCAACCCAAAGACCAGCGCTTTACACTATGCGGCCACCAGAACCCTGATTTTTTGTTGTTTATTATTTAATATGTACTTCCAATATATTTGATTTTATTCTTTTTTATTCTTAAAACTGCTTTTTCTTTGTTAATATTTGTTAATTTGAAGCGAATAAGTATTTAACTAATTTTTAAGTGCAAAAATATTAATTTCTAATGTTTCTTTGCTAATATAATACCACACCTACTGACAATATATTTAACTGTAGGCATTTACCGGTTTAAAATTTTAAGGGTTTCCTACCTGCCGTTTTTACCTACCTTATGTGTACTACAGAAAACATCGACAAAGCATATTATTTAAAATTCTATATTCATCTAGATGGAGCTAACAGTATTGATTTAACAAACTAACAAAAAATATATTATAGATACAGGGTAGGTATAAAATTACATCATATTTTTCTTAAATTAATATTTCTTTTTCTTTTGCATTGAATTGTTACCGAAAAATATTAAGACTGCTGGATGACATCAAAATGTATATACAGGGTGTTTATATAGTACGAGACTACTGATTACGTCATATCTTTGTTAAATGTATGTATTTCTTTTGCATTAAATTAGTGCTGAAAATCTTATAATTTCGGTCCATGGAATTAAAATATATATATACAGGGTGTCTATATAGTACAAGACACTTGATTACGTCATATTTTTTTGTTAAATGTATGCATTTCTTTCTTTTGCATTAAATTAGTACTAAATATCTTAAGATTTCGATCCATGGAATTAAAATATATATACAGGGTGCATATATAGTACGAGACACTTGATACTTTTTTATTTTCTGCATTTTTTCTTTTGCATTGAATTATTACCGAAAATATTAAGATTTCAATCGTTGTCATTTTGGTAATGTCATTTTATTATTATTTAATATATCTTGTGGTGAGAGAGAACACTGTTTAACGTAGCTTGTAGGTATCGGATCATCAGCTGGGGGATTCACCATGTTGCTTCTTGAGATGATTGCGCTATATTGGCGATTTTTATAGTTTAAGTAAAAATTTGTGAATAAAAAAATAATTTTCCAAATACTGATGTTTTATTTCTTACATACTTAATATAAAAATATAAATAATAAGTTTCCAAATACTGGTGTTTTATTTCTTACATACCTAATATGAAAATATAAATAATAATAATAAACAAGTACAAAAAAGACAATATAAAAAATACGTACAAAAAAAAAACAATATGAAAAATATCAATCGGAGTCCGAGTCCGAATCGCTGGCATCCATTGGCACCGTCTCCAGCGACCAAGCTGACGGTGAAGATGGCCTGCTGGGTAGCTCTTCCTCGGAGTCCAAGTCGCTGGCACCCATTGGTTCTGTGACCATAGACCAAGCTGATGGTGAATATGGTCTGCTCGGCGGCTCAGCTTCCATGGACCAGCTACCACTGTCTGGATCCCCTTCACGCCCCAGATCTCCATGGCTGGGCACAGACACCACCCAGCTACTGCTATCTGGACCATCTCCATCGTATGATAGAGCAACCTTCACGTTGTACTCCCAGAAGGACATTGTTGTTTCCGTGGAGTCGCTCGAACTGACAATATTGTCTTGAGTAGCCATTTGTCTTTCAGTTTTGCAGTTTAACTGAGGACCAAGCGGTGAGAAGTTTCTTATATAAACACATTCCCACTCCACCACAACCAACATAAACGAGAGTGGGGTAGTAACTTTCTTATACACGTACCATCAATGTCACCACCCCCATAACCAACAGCAGATGAGTTTCTTATAGACTATTTTAAATTTCAGAATCCGTTTCTGCGTCGGATTCAGATGGATCACTTTCAGAGGACACTGCTTCAGCTTCTGAGAATGTTTGTCGGTATCCATTTGTAGTGCTATCGGCCGGACCAGGTGGCTCCTCTGTAACCCACGATAAATATGAACACCACTCGCCGGTTTCAGGATCCTGATACCTTACTTCTTCATACCATATCAATGGTACAAAATTCGATAATATCGAATCACTGGTAGAGGAGACTGTTGGATCTTGGATTGTGACCATGTTAAATGCACAAACTCAAATGAATAAGAGTTCATTATTTCTTACTAGGTATATAAGTCGATATACCCCCACTTTATTTTGCACTTAAAATAGATAGTAAAAACAAACATTTTTCATAAAAGGAGATATATTTATTTACAAAAAAAAAAAAAGAAACATATTTATATAAATTATTTAAAAATTAATCTAAGGACTAATCACTTATACAATTACTTAAACTAAACTATTTACAATATTAAACTATTTACATTTTAACTTTTTTTATTGTTATTGCAAATGTTGCAGATCTCCACAGGTCTAATTTGATGGAGTGGCTCCCTGCAAGATTTGCAATAACCCCTTTCCCCGTCTGTCAGGCGCGTTGTGGAGTGAAAGTCTACGTGCCGATGCAACGCCAGGTCGACACGTCGTTGGTACCCCATATAACAACCGTAGCACAGTTGATACTCTGCACCATCCCTTGCGTCGACAGCCACATATGCCATAGTGGTGCAGAATATTTCATTCCTGGGGTGGTGTCCTCTTAGGAGATACTTATCGGTGAGCTCCATTTCTTCTTCATCGTCTGATGCGTCTGCAACTATGCCATCGTCAGCAGTATCAAGTTCGACTTGTTCCAGTACGACAGCATCATCACCTTCCTCACCGTCCACATCTCCTGGAAGAACACCCTCCTCGACGTCAACAACTTCCACTCCGGCTCCAACAACATCCCCTTCGGCAGCTATATCGGCGTCTCCTTCATGGTCGTTCCACATATTGTTAATGCCGTCCACTTCCGCCAACCAATCCAAAAATTCTAGATTGGCACATCCTCTGGGTACACCCATCATAAAATTAGGAACAGCAGCCATTATAAGAGTAAAAAATTAGTTCGTAAACGTAGAGTGTCGAAAATCAACTGAATCGTATCAAGTCTCCTCCTTATTTATATGCAACCGGTGACGTCATGACCCCCACACCTTGGATGACATCAGCACCCTCAACATTACTTAAATGCGAATGAATACGAAGAGGAGCACAGTTATTTTTCTGCTTTCGTACTGCATATACTATAAAGTATTAACAAGTGTTAAAATGCCTTTTCCAAAAGAATGGGAATCCAAACCAACCATCGCTGCATACCCATATAGTACGCATAACCAAATTGTGTGTCATAATTGTTACGTGTCCTGGCCGAAGGAGTACATAAATTCATGTACGGGATTATGTAGAAAATGTAGAGATGCGAATCCTGTGCCAATTAAGAAAAGCCAAGGGGTTCAAGGAAGAGATTCAGGCGAGCGCCAAGAAAATGAATGCCGCAAGTGTCTGCAGCTGTTAACTCGCACAAATTTCGGAGTAATCAGAGATGTTTGTGATGTGTGCAAGGTGGAACATCCATTAAGGCAGCGGTGTCTCTCTTGTGATAGATACAAAGACGATTGTTGGAACAATGTGTGTAGGATGTGTAGAGGAGGTAAAATATTGTGCGAGAATGTTGGTCATTTTTATGGGAATTTTGTGCATCACGAAAGAAAATGCTGGTGTGTTAATCAAGAAATCCAGTTGTTAAGGCATGAGATTATTTCATGGAATTAAGGCATGGAATTTTATGAAGATGTAAAATTTCTTTCTTTATTGTATTTGGATTTAGAATAATTTATATTTTGTCAATAAAATATATTTAAATTAATTTGTTTTTTTTTCTTCTATTAACTTACTGAAATATAAAATGTAAATAATATTACAGTGAAATAAAGCTATTCAATAATGAATTTTAGACATTTAAATAAAACACATTAATGTCGTATACATATTTTATTTCTATATTACTGATACACAAGTAAATATATTGATTATGTATATTTTACATTATTCAAAATTTAATAAATTACACAACATCCTTTTTGTCAATCCAAGAGTTGTGTTCTTTGGAAATTCCCATCCATTTAACAAATATTCTGTTTCTTTTTTTCCTTAACACCTTCTCCACTAGATATATATCGGGATATTTAGTTTTTTGTAACTCCATTTCATAAAAACATCCTTTAATTGGTTGGGCATTCATATCTTGAAGCTGATAAGTTGTTGGGTTAGTTATGTTTATTTTCACAATTTTAAAAAGTTCAGTTAAAAAATTGACTGTAAAACCTTTCTCAAATACACCTTTGTATGCACTTATTCGGACTACGTCACCAACATGAAACTTAGGTTTTAAAGCAATCCTAATATTGTCATAAACACTCAATTTTGTGGTTGGTTTTACATCAGCAGGCTTCATACCAATCGTACGATGTACTTTGTTGTTGTACATATTTGTAATGTTGGCTAGAATGTCGAACCATTTGTATTTACCTCTAGCTGAGAATTCTTTATATAACCAATTTTTCAATGTCCGTATCACTCTCTCCACAACTGCTGCTTTCTTTGTACTATACGTCGAGTAATGATTAATGGAATGCTTCTTCATTAAAGTGGAAAAGTGTTTGTTGTAGAATTCGGTACCCTGGTCGCTTTGAATATTCTTAGGTGTGTAGTTTGATTTTTGCAAAATGCTTCTCATGCCCTTCGTAATTTCAATTGCCGTTTTATTTCTTAAGGGTCTTGTCCACACATATTTTGAGTAGCAGTCAATCACTACGAGAATATATCGATAACCTTTATTCTCATTAGCATGTGGTTGCATTTCAGCCAAATCAATTTGCCATAAATCACCGTAACCCTTGATGATTGTTCTTCTTCTACGAAAATTTTTACGGGGTAATCTGTGCAGCTCCTCCACAATACCCCTTTTTGTTCTACTAATTTCCATGATAACTTCTTGGCTCCAATGCGAAAGATACACCTAACTGATAGATGTTTGCAGACAAACTAATTTCTAATAAGTTAATTCTTCTAATTTAACAAGTTTCTCAATTAAATTATTAATCTGTTTAGTGTTTAGAGAAACTGCATTTTCAACTTCTTTATGTTTTTTATCAGTATCTTTTTGTATTTGTTCATTAACATACTTTTTCATTGCTGCAATAACTTCTTCTTTTTTTCTTTGCATTTTATCATCAACGTACTTTCTCACAGCACCACTAACTAAGCCAGCTTGATCATTAACTTTATGCATTTGCTCATTAACATACTTTTTCATAGCTACACTACTTAAGTCAGATTGACTATTGACATAATTTTTCATTGCTGCAATAATTAAGTCACTGATCTCATCCATAGCCTTGTGGATGTCTGCAAAGAATGTAGCAAATCGGTTTTCAACATAGTTACGTGTTACACCATCCTTACTATCTACCGGTTCTCCAATGTTCTTTAAACGTTTATTCTGGATATCAAAGTGATTATCTGTGGTGAGGTTAAAGCCAAGACCTGGTGGACCGCGTACGACTAATGATTTATTAGCGCCGCCTCTTCTACGTCCAAACTTGTCAATTGTGTTGTGAACAGGTAGCATTTCTGATTACATCTGATCTGATTTAAGTATTTCACAATATATTATACTTCCCAATTAGATATATTCACAAGAAAATTTAATAAAATCAATTTTTCTTTTTTTTATTTAAATTATTACTTCCTACGTTGACACTCCTTACTGGAATTAAATTTAATTTCGCTAATAGATTATTTTTTCTTCTCTCATTTCCTCCAACAAACTAACTATTTCATTGTTAACACCACTGTTACCTGCCATTTTTGAACTATACTGCAGACGTAGACGATCCACCAACTCTTTCGGTTTATTCCAATAAACATAATCCACACCTCTACTATTGTATAATTTCTTAATAGGCATACCCGAACCTATTCTAGATCTCGTCGTTACTGTAGGAGATAACAGTGGTTTTATAATTTCACTGAATTTCTTCCATTTCTTTACTTTCAAACCCAGACTTATATCATAGCGGTTATACGGTGCTTTTGTCTTATTTAATATTTGCCGATATATTTCACGCTCATCTCCAATAAAAGTTTCATCACTACGTAGAACTGATGGATATTTCATAAATATTACATCATACAACTTAGAACTGCCAGGATACTTTCCCACTCGCTTATTACCACGCCACAAGGTAATATTTCCACCAGAAAAGCGTATTTCGCTATTACCTATTAGTAGTTTATCTGTGTTGGGATCTAGACGCACACCGTATACACTATCATATTTATGATTACCAGACTTTACATTTTCTACATGTTGTTTGATCACATCACCCTCTTTTTCTGCACTGCTAAGGATACTTTCTGAACCTGGGGTACTCATTAACGATGATCTCGGTGGTGTCTCCATAAAATATGCTTGACTTGCATTATTCTCATCATCTTTATCACTAGTTTCAGATGCTGCTTTAAATGCACTGGTACTAGCTCTTGCACCCCCTGGTGTTTGTGTCTGTGTTGGCACATTATTTTGTGATTTTACCTTTGAAGCGGATGATAAGTCTTTTAAAGGTGTGGTTATAGGTTCATATATCTTCTCCAACGTTAATTTATTCTCAGCATCTCTATTCTTGAGAGAATTGAATTTCTTACGTACGGAGTCGGTAGCCTCAACTAATTGACGTTTCAGACTTATTTCAGCTCCCACATCTCTATCCATATTAGCTTTCTGCTTAATTTCGCCGATGTAATACCGACGCTGTCTGCAGATCGATTGAAGTCCTAATTACAATTCTTTATGGATATATGAAACTATCAAGTCCTTTCCTGTATCTCCCCTCGTTTACTTCTCTATCTTTGTCAATTACAAGAAACCCATATCTTTCTTTCCAACATTCTGCACACATTTCTTGAAATTTCTTAAAAGATACGTCCGGCGAGACATGATCAGAGAAAATGTGGTGTAAATTCATGTCATCCTGCTTGAACAATGCTATAAAATTTGCGTTGTCTCTTACTAACTGCTTTGGCACGCGAGAATATGTTTGTGCCAGATAAAAACAATCTACATTTCTATGGCGACCCATTGAGAAAAACGCACGAATTACATCTTGTTTTTCACATATAACATCATCAAATATAAATATAGAATCAAGTTTAGCATCAGATGGCTGCACTATATCCGCATTATTACTGAAGGTGTAAAATCCTAGTCCCTTAATAGGCTCTAATATCTTGCGCAAATACTCGTACTTGGGTTGATATAGAGACTTTGAATATAGGTAAATGTTTGCAAAACGAAGTCCAAGTGGGTGAGTAAGCAGAGATATCAGTAAATTTGTCTTTCCACAGGCACTTGGGCCGATTAATAGCCCACGAATAGTTGAGGGAAGTAATGGTCCATGGCGCGATTCGACTTGTAACCCACATCCAACTTTTTCGTCTAAATTGTCTACAGCAAACTTCTGTCTCTGCTTCACAATACGCATTGTAGCACGGTTGAAGACTATATAAATAGATGTATGCATTACAATTGTTATTTAAATGTTGTCAGTCAAACAGCACACAAGTAAAAACCACCATCGGTTAAAGGCTGGTAAAGGAGTAGTAAATTCCCTAATAAATAAGCTTCCATTTGAACTGCATTTACCGGGAGGTTATCAGTACTGTGGCCCCGGTACTAAATTACAAAAAAGATTAGCGCGAGGTGATCCAGGTATAAATAAGTTGGACTCTGCATGCAAGCAACACGATATTGCATACGATCAAAAAACGAACGATTTAGCTGCCCGACACAAAGCAGACTATCAGCTTGAACAAGCTGCTTGGAAACGAGTTAAATCCAAAGACGCAGGTATAAAAGAAAAGGCTGCAGCGTGGTTAGTTACCACCATAATGAAGGGGAAACAACGTCTCGGTATGGGATGTAGGTCAACATCTCGTACTACAAAAAGAAAAAATATGATTAAAAAGAAGAAAAAAAACAGGAAGAACGTTAAAAATGTAGCGTTCGGTGCTGGAATAGTGCGCAAGGTACGTGATGATCTACGCAAGGCCGGTGGCAAGCGCTCTATTGCTAATGATACAAAAAAAATTGCTCAAATGGCGCTTCAAGCAGCACGGCGTCATATGAGGGCGGCTGGTGGAAAACGCAATATTCGTACACCTCGCATAATACCGATTCCGAAAGTTGGTGGAATTCTACCTTTAATACCTATTTTTGCTGGATTATCAGCGTTAGGTAGTTTGGCTGGAAGTGCAGCTGGTATAGCCAAAGCTGTAAATGATGTTAAAACAAGCAGAGAGGAATTGGCCGAAAAAAATCGTCACAATAGACACATGGAAGCGATTGCTCTAGGAAAAAGTGGCAAAGGATTATATTTGAAACCGTATCGTAAAGGACTGGGTCTTTATTTAAAACCACAAAGTTCAAAAAACTACTAGACACCCTACCTCGAAAACCTCTTACTGATATCGATCTTAAATATTATGCTGAGAAGATGAAGGTACCATACTTTCGAGGTATATTTATGCGTGACAATCTACCAAATTCTGGACCACGTCATAATGAATCCGTCATCATAAATTTGGATAGTGTAGATGGCCCTGGAACACACTGGGTGGCATTTAAAAAACGCGGCAGTTTAGTCACATATTTCGATAGTTTTGGCGATTTACCCCCACCAAGAGAATTAGTCCTGTACTTGCGCAACGGTTCAATGTCTGTAGATAAAATCTACTATAATTATGAGCGCCAACAAAATTTCAACACAGTGTGGTGTGGTCATTTGTGCTTAAAGTTTCTTTCCTCAAAAAATTAAGTAAAACTCTTCAAATGGAATCTGTAACACCATCAATGGATCGAGAAGCAATTAAACGGATGGGCCACTCCTTGATTGCTTTCTCTAGACTACGCAGCTTATTGAAGATGAGCAAACAGCAACTTTCAGATATGCCTAAAGAAGTAATGATTGCGTGTGCCCCTAATGAAATTGCGTTAGTTTGGGATAAGTTACCTACACACCTTCAGGATGACATTGATATTTTAAAATATCAGTACTGTCAAGAACATTATTCTAATGATGAAAATAATATTGATGTTAATGATGGCTCACCACCTCGAAAAATATTTTGCTGCTACTGTAAAGTTGACGAGGTGAATGTGGTGTCAAATAATGACATAAATGTATCTCCATCACCCCCCAAAAAAAGAAGATTAATCCACAACAATTGCTGTAAATCACAATAAATTCATGCAGCAATCTCCAAAAAGATCAGTCATGTCACACACCTTCACTTTATCAAGCCGCTCAAGCGTGCTCAGTGCAGAATTTTATCCACCCATTGAACTAGATATGGGTAGTCGATATGGACTGGGATTAATTGGATTTTATTCATACAACTCTATTTTTAATGTAGACGAGACAAACAATCGTTTTTGTTATAGAGAGCGTCCAAAACTACCCCTCGTATACAAGCATATACCATATGGAGCATATGAAATTGATGAAATATATCGAGCAATACTGAAAGCTATACCGGCTGATACAGAGGAAGAAAAAGAAAAATTATTCCGGCTACGAGCAAACAACAATACGCTGAAGTGTGAAATTTGGTCAAAATATGGAATTGACTTTTCACAAGCAAACTCTATTGGTAGTCTGTTGGGATTTGAACCAACATACTTACATCCAAACCAGAGCCATGAATCAACACTCCCTGTTGATATTATGAAAGTAAGGATGGTACGTGTGAATTGCAACATTATTTCCGGAGCGTATCTGAATGCCCTAAAATCCCACACACTCTTCGAGTTTGATATTGATGTTGAACCTGGATACAAACTTACTAAGGAGCCAGCTAACATCATATATTTACCTGTTAGACCAGAAGGACGCCAGTTTATCGACAACATTACTCTGCACATATTGGATGACAATGGAGATTTAATTAACTTTCGAGGTGAAAAGATTATTGTGAAGCTAGAATTGAAACAATTTTAATATTCTGAGCAAAAATGGGCTTTCGATATAATCAGAAACGATTGGCACATTGCCGATATAAAGTGTTTAACGATAAAAAGAAGAGTGATTGTAGAAACCAATTCATTCAGCGTATACCTCTTAAACAGTTAAGACATAGATTGTCGGCTAAGGACCGTGCATTTCTTCAATCTATTGGATTAAAACTGAGAGAAAATTAAATAATAATGGCAGCTTTTACATCTAGTGAAAAACTTGAAGTGTTCGACGAGCCCGTGTTTGATAAATCACTTGCTAGTTTACATGAGCATACGTATAAACCATACGGATCACCGTATTATAATAACTCGGATGAAATACGCATTCCTATCAATTTTCAAGACCTTATACTCGACATTACAGAGAGTTATATTTACATAGAAGGAAAATTTACTCCTAGTGATGTTACCAAACGGTGTTATTTATCCAATAACGCACTAGCCTTTCTCTTCGAGGAAATCAGATATGAAATGGGTGGCGAACAAGTGGCTGTCGTTAGAAAGCCTGGTATCACTACTACAATGAAGACTATGGTATCATATGGACAAACACATCTCCGATCACTTTTAACTGCAGGTTGGGGTCTGACCCAAGAGAAGCAAGAAATTTTAGATACTACCAGTCACGTATTCAGTGGTAGGCTGCCTCTTAAATACATCATGGGTTTTGCAGAAGATTACACAAAAGGTGTTTTAAATGCAAAGCAGGAATTAATTTTAATCATAGCTCGATCCTTTAAAGATAGTTACATTGGTGAAGTTGATGCAGATCTAGAAATTAGCAAAATTGAGTGGAAGATAAAACATATTGTGCCTGAAGATAAACAAAAACTTAAACTATTAAATAGAATTAATAAGGGCGGTAATTATGCCATAGTAAAGATGGCTTACCGCATGTGGGATCTCTACGAGCTACCTACTTTACGTGATACATCGTCTGACATATGGGCTGTCAAAACCACTAGCAGCCTTGAGAGACCTCGATACATCATTATCGGATTTCAAAACAATGGCAATTCTAATGATAGAACCAAGGACGTCACACAGTTTATATCTGCAGATATTAATAATATTCGACTATATCTGAACTCTGAAGTATTTCCATATGAGCGCTGGAATTTGGATTTCGGTAAAAAACTCGACTCTGCAGCATACTATGCATACGAGAACTTTCAACGTAGTTACTATTACAGAGATATGGCTGAACCATTGATGGATCTGGGAGAATTCAGAAAATCCCCATTATTTGTCATAGATTGCTCCTGCCAACCGGATGCAATTAAATCATCCACTGTAGACATAAAAATAGAATTTGAAACACGAAAGACGAAGTTCCCCGCACAAACTCGTGTATATGCGCTTATACTCCACGATACATATTTAAGATATAGTGCACTGGATGGTTCAGTTCAGTCTGGAATTGCCGGCGCTAAATAACACTTTCTTTTGTGATGTCATCTTTAAGCAAGGAATTTCCTACTTTGATTGTTGACTTACAAGGATTTCAATATAAAGAGAATGTGTTTACAGTAAAGGAATTGGCTGTGGTGTGCTGTAACACTAACCAGCAAGCACATTACTTTTTCAAGCCACCATATCCTTTTTCATCACTAACCCGAGGTGAACAGAATCAATATCGATGGCTACAGAACTACTATCATGGCGGTGTAAAATGGAGTGACGGATATATTCAACTATCAGAATTTCCAATGATACTTCTACGGCTTTGTCAAAATACAGCTAATAATTATGGATGTAATGTATCACCACAGGATGTTATAATTTTATGCAAAGGCAGACTAAAGAAAAACGTTCTACTGCATCATCTAAGATGGAATAAAATCATAGACCTAGATGACTGCTCCCCCTGTATACCTAGTCTCAAATCTTTGAGTGTACCAAGATGTATGGAGCATTATCAGCCCAACAATAGTCACTGTGCTCTTGCAAATGTTCACTATCTTAATAAATGTATTGTAGATTTAGATATAAAATTTGAATAAATATCTTTAAGTATATTCATATTTAGTATTAATAACATAGGAAAATAAAAAATATAATCTAGCAATGTGTGTTTCATTTATTTCATTTTTTACCCTTACAATAAAATAAATATAGTTCAATAATACATTTTAATGTACATCATCAATTACAATAGTTACATAATTCTAATTATTATAAATATTTCAAAATGAAAAAACAATAAGTGATTAACTACTAATTCAATTGTCAACAGCTTCTTCATCAGATAGGTCGAGTTGATATCTGTCGATAATTTTTTTAGGTAGATATTTTTCTATATCATATAGAAAACGTTTTAAACCTATTTGTACCATTTGCTCACAAAATTCTTCTAAATTTAAAATACCGCTGGAATATTTGCCACACAGGTTAGCGCCGGTATTATACATTTCAGAATCCGCCTTAAGACGTTCGACTTGTTCAGCATCGAAGCAGAAATTTAGATCATAGTTTATAGCATGCAGAGAATCCATACTTAGGTCACTCAGTTGACAAGACAGTCTATCAATGGCTGAATTAATGTCTTCCGCCCATGTCCACCTTTGTGCCGAATATTGCATCCACATATTTTGTTAGTAATGGTTGAACTAAAAGCAAACAAATATATTAAAATGCATACAGAAAGACTAAATCAATTCACTTACTTACACAAGGTGCAAGCGTAGTTTAAAAACTGACGAAACTATTTTTGTGCAAACCAAGTTATTATCGTTTACCAAAACAATAACGTTCTTATATTTTCAAATGAGCTACAATATTGTGTTTTATAATACTCCTACTACCCTTTCTAACTATATTCTATGTCTAGTAGAAAATTAAAACTAGGAACTAAAAAGTAACTAATACAATTGCTGTTTATAAATTAAACACCAAAACGTATCATTGCACTGGATTTTGCACCGATGTACGTCGGTGGACGCTGACCTAAATATGTTAGTGTGTATTTACCACCAGATGAATTAATCTTATTGATTACATCTTCACTTATATTTTCTACAACTCGTTTGGGTAAAAACGATTTGAAAGTTGTTATTGTACTTTCCTCAAACAAATTTACGATAATTGATTTTCCAAACCGCGTATTGACCACTGACATTTTCTTTATGACATATGCTTTGTCTTTAATTAATGATGATATAGGCTTTTGCTCTAAAACTTCACTACTTTCACTTATCATCGCATTAAGTGCTAATAAGTCTAGTTCCGAAATTGCCATAGTTAAAATGGGTGTCTACAGTGAAAGAGTCGTAAAAAGTAATATAAAAAATATTGCTCACTTGAAATAATTGAGGTGGTTGTGCTACACTCACTTGTTAACTCTTGAGTAATCAGATGTGGATTTAATGTTTGTGATACTGTCGCACCCCATTTATAGTAATAGATCCACCCCACCACAATAATTTCCCCCACCATATAATTTACTAACCCTAATTACCCCCCACCACCACACCAATTACCTCCACCACAGTAATTACCCCCTACCACAGTAATTACCCCCCACCATACTAATTACCCCCCACCACCCATGACGTCACGAAAAGTGGTGGGGGGAGGCTCAGCTCCGGTATAAACACTCTACTGAGACCTTACTTACTGTTGATGCCTTTTGACAAAAAATACATTTCTCTATAAAAAAAAAATAATTTTACGCAAGGGCACACCTGAAGAAGTTGATGGACAGGCACTGGATCCATCTGAACTGTTTTCAATTTCTTTCTCTTTTACTATTTTTTGCTAGTAAAACTAGAATAGCAATTTCGGTGCCAAACCAAACCGTCAAAACTGTTTGTTTTTCGAAATGATATAGTTCGAGAATATAGATCGTCTTCTCTTTGGTTGCTTATTTTTTTTTTAGAATCTTAAACAATCAATAAATGTTGCAAATGATTTCTCAGAACCGTTGATTACAGGGGCTGGTTTCCTACAAAATTTTTTACTACACTAAACTTTATTTTTGTCTCTACCTCACTTTTAGAACTTGTGACGTCAGTAGTACTTTCCATTTTAATTTCTTCTGAAACGCACATACATCATAAGGTCGAAACTTTTACTGAAAAAATACATACCAGCTGAAAATATCTTGCAAACAGTAAACTAAGGAGTTTCTTATAACGTGTTAATCTATTACATACAAATTTTATGTAGGTCAATATAACACTGAATTAATATAATCAACAAATACTTATACCGTGCGTGTAATTTCCCATTAGGCATGTACATTCACGTAGCGCGAGAGATCTGACAACACCGACAGCCGTAAATTCGTCCATCGGTGGACATACCAGCTCTGTTATTTCATTTCAGCCAGCTGGCACCCGCGATGTTGTAATTCTACTCCCCATGCCTAGCCCGCGACTACACACACGGTATTTATTCCATATTAATCATTGTCAAGACAAAAAATTTAAAAATATCACAAACCACAAGTTACAATGCGCGTGTCTATTTAAAGTCAGGCCTTTGCGGGAAGCAGCGCGGGTTGTTGAAACAGCTTTAAAGTAGTGGGACAGCGAATATCTCCGTGACGTGACGCTGCCGATATGCTTCGAAAATTGACATCACACTACATGTTATTAAATATCTCGGTTATTAGATTCTCAAAAAATCTTATTTAAGAACCTTAGTAATCTGAAAAACCGCTGCCCAAGGAATCACTACTTCCACATCCAGATTCTCTATCCAAGTCACTCACAACTAAAAAACTTTGTATGTGAAAATAATTGTTTATGGAACTTTAATAATATAATATTTGAAATCCTCTACCCCAAAAACCCATAAAACGATACCCCACATCGGTAGTGGGGTGAGGGTGGTGATAGGGGGGGTGGTAGTGGGGGGTGGATGAAGTAAAAAAATATTTTGAGGTTTCTGGTCCCTGTACATACACTTAATCACAATTTTTTTTCATCCCCTTTAATAAGGGGGTGGGGGTGGTAATGGGGGTGGCTAATGCCAAATTTTTTTCAGACCTTAGCTTCTCTTGTATATACTAAATACCAATTTCGTGGACTCTTACCTGCTTGATTTACCCATTTACCCCAAATTTACCCCAATTTACACCCCAACCCTTCGACGGAACAAGATGAAAATATAATCTAGTTCTAGATCTCGTTAAAGTACATATGTGTACCAAATTTCAAGTCAATATCTTAAACGGTTCCAGAGTAAACGTGCGCACAAAAAAGAGTTACAGACAGACAGACCGACAGAAAATTTTTTTTCGCTCAAACTTAAAATCTCGACGTTTCATGACATTTTAAGCCTATTTGGACAATAAAAATTTTTTTAAATTTTTTTGTCGTTACTATACTTCCACTGGACGTGGAAGTAAAATATAGCGAATATTTTATAAAGAATAATTTTTTTTGATAAATATAATAGTTTGGGAGATATCGTCGTGGGAAAGAAAAAGTGTTCGAAAAATAATTAATTTTCTGCTGCAGTCGAACGGACAAAATGAGGATTTTTGTTATTTACTGCCATATAAGCCAACGTAAAAGATCATTTATATATTTATTTTAAAAATAGAAATTCTACAGAGAATTTAATGATTTTTGGATAAAATATGCTTCATGATTGGCTCTATCACGTGGTATAATTAGTTAGAAAATTTTGATTTTTGACCTTTATTCATTACGATTTTTTTACAAGTGGATTCCTAATCTACAAGGTGTCAGCTACATATCTGGCAAGGTCATACATTTTTCTCTAAAAGTGCCAACGGGAACAAAAACTAAGCGACTTTTGTCAACGCGAGCACTCCACTATGACAGCTTCTGTGAGAAGATGTCCCGTCAATTGGACGCGTGCGACAATTGGATGCGGTAAAATAGGACGTGTTACATTGAACGCGTTTATTAAAAATAATCATATTGCATAGTCTTGTCATGATTACAAACAGTGGTTGCTGATTATGCGAACAGAAGCATTTTGGACTACTTGCGAGGAATTGCTCAACTGCAAGTGTAAATAAATTATATTTTATAATTTCTATGTTATTATATTTTGATAATTTTTTTAGATGATTTTTCATGGTGAGTCTGTTTCTATGTTGTATTTGTAATTATTATTATTTCGGTTTGGTTAGGTTAGGTTAGAGTATGTATACATGATTTCTTTTTAAAAACGCGTCCAATGTTACACGTCCTATTTTACCGCGTCCAATTTTCGCACGCATCTAATTGTCTCACGCGTCTAATTGTCTCACGCGTCTTATTGTCGCACGCGTCCGATTGTTGCATGTCCAATTGTCTCTCCCCAATATGCCGCGTCCAACCGTGTGAGAATTCTGACTGTTTTTATTACTAATCTAGATCAATGATGACACTGTAATTGACCTATTCTAAGCAAGGCTGTTTTTAGGCCAATAACGACAAAAATACATACATATCTAAATTTTTTCATGCTTACGGCGTCCTTCTGCTAAAATATATATATTACCTCACAACTTCTAACAAAGTCATTTAATTCAAATTTTTTGTCGTTTCGGCATTATTAAAGATGAATCAGAGAGAGTAAGTAATTAATAATTAAAGAGAATCTTTTATTCTATAGAAAATGTAATATTTATGTTAATAGAATCTAGAAATACGGAGACTGAGTCAACTTTTTCAATTTAATAAAGACTAACTTTAAAATATGCATTATTCAATCCACAAATTTCTCAGACAGGCATTCAAAAATGTAGATATTAGAAGTAGTAAACTTTAACTGGGTAATAAAGAGGCATTAAAAGAGACATCACAGAGAAAATCATAGTCGTTTAAACCAAGTTTAATTATGCCTTTGCCACTTGTGTTTGTTTTAAATTATCCGGATAAATTTACATTTCCAGCTTCATTACTTGAAGATAGAATAGCTGATTAAGTGATTATTTTCCATTCGGAGATATATTTAACAAAACATATTGCTTATTCCAAAATAATAAAACCTTTTGCATTAATATAATCGTCTTCTTTAAGTGCTGGCAAATGTAATATTATATGTCGTTATGCCGAGAAACTAATCCCATTATTTTCAATTATAGATGTTTGTTTATTACATAAAGATAAAAAACCTGTAAATAAAATGTATCTATGCAAAATGAAATATTTCACATCAGTACCTTATAGTATCATTTTTAAACAATCTGTAGATTAGAGCGTCTACAGTTTTATTATTGTAAGTCCAAGGATGTGGTGATGGTTAAAACCCAATGATGCTATCGCTATTTCAAATGGATCACAAAACGTCTTGCAAAACTATGTGAATAATAGTAATAAGAAGATACTTGTATATATACCGTCTTCTTCTTCAAAAATGTCTGAAGACATTTAAGTTCTTCCTCAGATACAATCAATAAATTGACTTAAAAAATTAATATATTAATTTTTTAATTTAAAAAGCATCCACTTGTTGATCAAACATTTCAAGAGGTCACTATTTGAGCTCAGAGAGACAAACTAGTTTTGAATGTGAATAAGACAACTATTATGAACTTTACTTTGCAAAAACAATTGCCGCATGGTTTAATGTTGCACGTCAGTATTATTTTATCAGAAAATGCAAAAATGCTTGGTATTCACTTAGATAGCAAATTGTTGTGGAGGACACATATCGATCTTGCGTGGTCACAGCTTAACAAGGTCTATTTGCTATATTACAATTGAAAAGTACACTTGATGAACTGGGGTTATTGAATGTATACTACGCTCTTGCCTATTCACATATCTGCCTCAATGTCATCGCTTGGGGTAATTCGAAATGTAGGCTAGACTTATATTTCGAATTACTCTAGGTATTCATTAGCCAAAAAAGACTTATCAGGCTTATATTTAGAACGCTGCGTAGAGATGTTTAAATAGAAGAAAACTCTGATTTTATCACGTATATTCATTTTAAAACGTTTGACATACACTAAGAAAAATATGGCATTATTCACTCAAAGAAAAGATTGTCATTCATATAATACTAGACATGGAGATCTGCTTAGTATACCATTACACCACACAGGCAGTTATAAACATTCTCCACAATACAACTGCATTTTGCTTTTTAATAGTTTCTCTGTAGAAATAAGAAATATGAAAAACTACAAAAAATACAAAACTATGGTTAAAGACATTTTAATGAGAGGTGGTTTTTATAGTCAAAAGGACTTTTTAAATAGAGAATATGTGGCTTTATCTGGACTTTAAATTAAATCTGTGATATATACTTCTTGTACATAATTTGAATGTTCTTTATTATATTTACTTTACTTGTGTGTACGTTATATTAGCCTCTTTATTTTATTTAGATATTTTACCCGATATTCATATAATGTAAAATTATATTATGCAATACTGTTATTTTACGAATGACTTGCCATATAAATATTTGTATCTGAAATGCTCAATAAAATATTATTTTTATTACTATTCTTTAAATTAGAAAAAAATAATTAGGTAAATAGATTTATTTTAATAATTTTCCTATAAAATTGGGTGTTTTAACACTAAGGAATATTCCCCCAAAAAAAGCCATAGTTTTAACTGAAAATAACTACCAAGTATATTAATTATTTTTCACAAAGAGCTAATTCAAGGCCGCAATACATTTTTCTTAAGATGTTCAGACTCTAGACTGATTACAATCGTTTTTCATTACATTAATGAGCAAGATCTTTATTTATGATGAAATTTTATTCCATATTTTAAAATTTTAGTGAAAGGCTTTCGCTTCATCTTCTTTGACATAATTTAAAAAGTTATTAAAACAATTTCAAGCGTTTAGGGAAAGAAGAGCCAGAACATAAGTGCCATAGAGACAATTAAAAACATTAAGAGGTGCCTTTTATTAAACGTTAAACGTTAAATGCGTATTTTCGCAGACTGTGGCCGTGGAAATAGGAATAAATGAAATTAATAAATTACACTTGCCAACGCGTTCTATGATTACAGTTGAACAAATAAAATTTTTAGTCCAGGTTGCTAATATAAGTTTAAAATGTATACCGCACATTACATTTTTTTGTAGACAACGTTTAGCAATTATTGGTGTAAACAATGTTCAACTGTACAGGGTGTTTGGTACATCGATAGAAAATTTTAAAGGGGTGATGAAGGGGGTCATTTAGAACTTATATGATTATATACAGAGTGGAATTAGTTTCATGTCATTAAAAAAAAAACTGCTGGCGGGAACGACTAGACAAACAAAAAAACCTTATATAACATATGATCTAAAACCCATAGTTTTGAAGAAAAAATAAATAAATAAAAATTTCGAAAATTTAAAAAAATATTGTTTGAGAACTGCTGAATATTGCAATATGCTATATCATCGCTTCTGGGCGCGGTTGATACACTGATATTTGTGCAGATATGTGTAAAATGTTGGCGTCTTTGGCGGTTCAGTAAAGATCAAAGACGCCGACATTTTTTGGGTGATTATTAGATCTTGTTACGGTTCTGTAAAGTTTTTATTAAGTGTTAAGTGTTTATATTTAAATTCTACGATTTTTAAAGATTCAGTTTAGGATTATCGAGACACCTGTTGGTGAAGATCATAGGTTAATTTCACGAGACAAAAAATTAAGTAAACAACATAGTTGAGTTTCCGAGGCAGCACGTTTAAGACTAAGTGGAGGAAACGGCATGTAGAGAACTGAAGAAAGCTGGTTTTAACGGCAAAGATGGCCGCAACGTGTGCATTTGGGAAAATCACCGTGGATAATTTGCGTATTTATACAGACAGTTGCACATGTTCGCACTACGAGACGTCGTCCATTGTTTGGTGTTTTTGATCGATGGTATCCTAGGGTTTACGGCGCCGTCTTGGTCAATTTTGGGATTAGTCACCTGTTGCATGTGTTTGAAACGCTTCCATTTTGACAAGATTGTCGCAATTTGGAGGTGAGTGTCATACCTTTCAGAACTTAATTAATGATCTCTAAACTAATACCAGGTTTTGTATTTTTAGGCGTTTTTTTTATGGTTTGTCTTTTTGTTTCGTTTTGGTTTTATATACCTCCTTTTATTTTTGCTGTGATCGTTCTGACTTACTGACATCGATATAACGTAAGAGTTGGAATATACCGGAACATAGATTTAAGGAGGAGTATTGGGCCTCGATCAATGTAATTTGTAATCAAGCTGTCGCCTAAGTATCAACGTGGAGAACCTCATACCTTTCTGTAAAGTAGCATAAACTCGCCTGTTTCGCTAGGAAACTGAGGAAACCCGTGTGAGTGAATTCTGCAAGGAATCACCCGCTTTTTCACCTGCGAGAGTCGTGGACACAAGTATTATGTACCACCCAGTGGAAAAATTATTACTTTTCTTAGTTGTTTTTACTTCCACATCCAGTGGAAGTATAGTAACGACAAAAAAAAAATTAAAAATTTTTATTGTTCAAGTAGGCTTAGAACGTCATGAAACGTCGAGATTTCAAGTTTGAGCGAAAAAAAAAATTTCTGTATGTCGGTCTGTAACTTTTTTTGTGCGCACGTTTACTCTGGAACCGTTTGAGATATTGACTTGAAATTTGGTACACATATGTACTTTAACGATATCTAGAACTAGATTATAATTTCATCTTGTTCCGTCGAAGGGTTGGGGGGTAAATTGGGGTAAATTTGGGGAAAATAGGCAAATCAAGCAGCTAAGAGTCCATAAAATTGGTATTTAGTATATACAAGAGAAGCTAAGGTCTCAAAAAAAATTTTGGCATTGGCCACCCCCCATTACCACCCCCACCCCATTATTAAAGGGGATGAAAAAAAAATGTGATTTAGTGTGTGTACAAGAACCAGAAACCTCAAAATATTTTTTACTTTATCCACCCCCACTGCCACCCCCTGTCACCACCCCCACCCCACTACCGATGTGGGGTATCGTTTTATGGGTTTTTGGGGTAGAGGATTTCAAATATTATATTATTAATGTTCCATAAACAATTATTTCCAGATACAAAATTTTTTCGTTGTGTGACTTGGATAGAAAATCCGGATGTGGAAGTAGTGATTCCTTGGGCAGCGGTTTTTTTATTTGCCATAAGTTGTATTTGATTATTTATACGCCATTTCGTTGTTTTTTTTTCGGCATCTAACAGTATTAACGTAGTTTTGAGCGATCAATATTAACTATAACTTGATTTAATATAAGTGGATTTGGAATTGACAAATTATCATATGGTACATGAAACCACCTGGTTTATATATTATTTGGTGTCCAGGTAATATAACTATTTAAGACTCTAGTAATTTATGATACCTCTTGCAAGAGCGGATATTTTTGAGTGCACTCGTAACCATAATTACACATATTTTATTAATCAATAAAGAACTAAACTGAATTTTATTGTATGTAACACACATCATTGTCCGTTTATATCGGTTTTTGTCAGTATTTATTAAATTTGTAGTAAATGTTTAACGGTTTTTGTTACTATAACCACTAACCTTTGGCTCTAGGGTATATATTGAGCTAATAAAATCATTTGGTGTCCTTTTGTGATTTTATGTAATATATAATTTTTTTGGGAACAAAGAAAATACAACAGTAAAATTTATTAACCCACGCCCGGCCAGCCCCCACTGAGAAGCTAACCAAAGCAAGCTAAAATATAAAGTACAATACTGTACTCCTTGTGCATATCATTTATTTTAAAAGCAGGGTATCAATATGAAGACAACTATACTCTCCCGCGTGATATTCTCAAGCATTATTTTAGTTTATGCCGTTCCTTGGCTAAGTACACTTCTGTGCAACAAAATCCCGTACACTTGAAAAATCAAGTAATCCAGTTTTTACTAATAATAAGTGATGTGAATCAGTCTTTTTGGAATTTAGATTTTTTATTATCATACAGGTTATAAAAAACTGACATTGATTGTGAAATGTCATAAGCAAGGTATTTGGAAAAATGTTAATGATTTAATGATTTCGATTTATAACAAATGTAAAAATTGACGTTGAAAAATTTTGTCCGAGATAAGGCCAGATTCTGAAAGCTCAAAACATTAAAAAGCGATTTTCTGCATGGCTGTGTTGCACGTGTCTGCCTGTGATAATTTTACTTCCACATCCAGTGGAAATATATTAATCTACCATTATCCATGATACGCCACGCTACATCAGGGCCATACACGCTTCTCCATGCCCAAACATCAAAAGAAAATCGCCCGGACCTGTTCCACGGAGACACGTAACGTTTGTGAAACCTGGTATTTGCAGGACGGTAACCCGAATGTGTCCGTCATTACAAGACTGAAAAACTTTTTCATCGGCAAATACAACATTGTTCCAAAACTCCAACGGGCGATAGACATAATTTAAACAAAACAGAATGCGGGCTTGCTTATGTTCTTCTGTTAATATGGTCTTCTAGGCACTTAGGCAGTTTTTTAATTCCGATTTTCCTATCCTTCGGTTAGCTGTTGACCTCGATGCTGGAAAATTTGTCATGGACACAGTGTCTACTGCTGTTTGAAACGGATTTTCCCTCAAATAGCCAAGGAGCGCTTCATCTTGAGCGAGATTTGAACTTCTCGGTTGGCCTGAACCGTCTTTTCCCTTTATGATACCTTCCTCCTCCCACCTTTTCTTCACACTCATAACGGTACTTTTATTTAAGTGATAATGGTTAGCAACTGCTCTGATAGACCATCCATCTTCAATTTTAGAGAGAATTATGATTTTTTCATGTTCAGTTAATTTCGGCATTTCGAAAATATCACTGACACTGACAAATAAATAAAGAATGATTTAATATAGCGAAAAATAGGGATTTTATTGCACAGAAGTGTGTACATACACACGGCCTACCCGTTCGTTGTTTTTGTATATTGCTTTTGTTCTTTTTGAATTTTGGGCCACTGTATTTTCGTTAAAATTTATTTTATCGACTTACTGTTCAAGTCGTTAAGTTCTTGGTTACGTACAGACACAACTTACTTGTTCGTTGGAGGTAATTTCGAACAAATTATGTAAATCAACATAATTTATTGGTAAGTTCTAGATTTGTCGGATACGTCTGTCCACCGCACTGTCACATCGCTGTCACTTTCAAATCAAAGGCTCTGCTGGGTTGGGTATTTGAACTTTATTATTATGAGCAACTTTTGTGGTTTTGTGACAAATTCAAAAGAATTGGTCTGTTATTGGGTGCTACCTATTTGGCAATAAAGGCATTATTATTATTATTATTATTATTGGCTATTTTGTTCTGATTTGTTTATTATTGTTTACATTGATTTCCATAGAGACCAAAGGCTCGATTTTTAGTTTTCGATACCTGATTGGAAAAAATTGTGCGCAATTTATTAAAAAAATCAGATTTTTCCTAACTTAAAATACATATAACTATTTTCTGTCAGCATATCTCGGACGTCTAACTGTTCGTTTTCCAATTTCATGAATAATTACTCATTTTTTAATCTTATAACACAGAACAATTATTTGTTACAAATGTTAATAAACCATATTTAAATTTTATAAATTATAAACAACAATAAAAGCTCCAGTAATTTTGTTCCAAATTAAAAAACACACATAACATTTAATCAAATCCTCTGTTTAAACCCTGCGGTGATCCTGTGCTTGCGGTTGTGTAGAAAGAGATAACGAATTATTTACATTTTTATAATTGGTATAAAAAGTTCGTTCAAGCGGTCCCATCATCAAAGTATCGCGCTTCTTGCTTTGAGACCGCGCGGTGCACAGTGATGCTTTTTTAGAAGACGGGCGTCAAAAATCGGTAACCTAGACAATTTTGGATAAAAATGTACGAAACTTAGTAGAGTTAAATATTTGGATATGCTAAATTCAGTTTTGCTCCAGAATTTTTTTCTTCAATATGGCGGCTTCAAAATTTGGCTCAGAAGAAGCAAAAAAGATGAAAAATACAATCCCAGCCACAAAAAAGTCCTGATACTGGAACTCGACACTGAATTCGAATACGACCTCAGAAAAGCCCAAACACCTTCAAAATTTTGAGCTAAAGCGAAGAAACACTTAGAATAGGGTAAAATCACCCTTCATATATGGTGACAACAAGTACATGCAAAAAGTACTAAAGTGCAATGTTTTTGAGGTTGCTGATTTCAAATTTCAACATGCCAAAAGCCAAAAATTGATTCTTGGGGTGAAAATCGAGTAAAACAGAGGTTGAAAATGGTGTAAAAACGGAAATTTGAAAAACAAATTTTTGAGGTTGACGATTTCAAATTTCAACACGCCAGAAGCCGAAAATTTATTCTAAGAAGAAGAAGAAAATTGAGTAAAATTGTGAAAAATGAAAATTTTACAAAATACGTAATTGTCATTCCAAAAGTATATGTCTAGGGGTTTTTGAGGTTGTTGATTTCAAATTTCAACATGCCAAAAGCCTAGAATTTATTCTTAGGTTGAAAATAGTGTAAATTAGTGGTTGAAAGGAATGTAGAAATAAAAAGTTGAAAAAATACGTAATTCGGATTCTGAAATTATATTCTTAAGTGTTTTGAACTTGTTGAGTTCAAGTTCGAATCTGATCTCAGAAAAGCCCACGTGCCCTCAAAATGTTGAGCCTTTAGCGAATAAAGTACTCTAAAATAGGGTAAGTCATGCCTGATTTGTGGTAACAATAAATACATGCAAAAAGTAGTTAACAAGCGCAAACGTATTGTATTTAATTATAGATTTTTGGTATATGGCAAAGAATTTTCTACTCTGAGGTGGCTAAGCAACACCTAGATAGAGGAAAACCACCCTAATATAAAAATAAAGTTCATGAAAGGGGTTAAAGTCACTTTAGTTTCTATTCAAAAATTTATAAATCAAAAACATTTTCCATATTTTAATGGTAATCATGTATTTTATTTTTATATAAGGGTAGTTTTTACACTCATATGTACTTTGAGAAAAGGGGTGAACTTTAAGTCACTCTAGTTCTACATAATACTAAACTTAAATCCTCATTTTTTGTCATTTTTTAGCATTTATATAGTCTATGATGGTATGATGGTGTATATTATTTGCAAGAACAGGGGTATTTTTTAGCTTAACGTAAGAGTAGTTGTTCCGCCATTATTTAGGGAGATGACTGCTAAATAACTCTCTCCCTTGTTTTGATATTCTTCACCAATCATTCACGTCAATTTATAAATCCTGAAATGTGGGTTAGTTTTGCCTCGTTTTAAGATGGCTTCTTTCTATTTTGGAGGTTGCTTAACCACCCCAGAGTAGAAAATCCTTTGCGATATACCAAAAATCTATATTTAAATACAATACTTTTGCGCTTGTTAAATACTTTTTGCATGTATTTATTGTTACCACAAATCAGAGAGGACTTACTCTATTTTGGGGTTGTTTATTCGCTAAAGGCTCAAAATTTTGAGGGCACATGGGCTTTTCTGAGATTGGATTCGAACTTGAACTCAACAAGTTCAAACCCCTAAAAATATAATTTCAGAAGTAATTGAATCTTTGAAAAAACTTTTTGATCTCATTTCTTTCCTTATGGGTTGCAGTGCCGAAGCCCCGCTGTACTGAAGCTTAAGCTTATTGTACCCCATAGTCTCTTTATCCCATTAGTCCCGTTCCTCTCCTAAAAGAGAGTATACGGTCAATAGGAGCTCTGGCTATTTCTTTCGGGGTTACAGTTAGTTCCCCGAAGTATGAAAACCTCCCAGCCACCAGTCATAGTATCTTTCACACCTATGTTAGTTAGGTGTCTGTTCAGTGTGCAACGTCCTGTTAGGATTCCCGCTGCACATCTCAGCTGTTTTCTGCTCAGCTTTAGCAATTCGTTAGTCTTTGTCTTGGATGGCCTGCCGGTGATGAACATGCGTGACTGTTTCATCCCCGGAGCGCCGGTCCAATACAAGATATGTTTCTGACTCAATAGTTCCTTTACCATTCCTCTTGCGGTATTGTATGATATCCCGCAGGGTGGCTCAGGTTCCATCAAGGCTGATTTTGCACCTTCTTTGGCCAGCTTTTTCGTTGCCTTCATTGCCCTGGTGTCCTCGCGTCCACTCCAGTTGTATACTGTTGTGTTCCGCCAGTTTTGCCAGGGATTCAAGGCAGTCTTTTACCGTTTTGGAACGTATCTCTACTGCATTCAGAGCTTTGATAGCTGCTTGACTGTCAGTGATGATGCGGATTCTTTTGTCAGTATATGACCTCCGTATCATTTCTTGTGCACAGATATCTATGGCTCTGACTTCTGCTTGGAACACCGTTACGGTACTGCCCAGGTTCAGGCTGATGTCTGTCACTGGTTGATCCCCAGTAACACCTGCTCCAGTACTTCTTGACGTTTTCGATCCGTCAGTATACCATATGGTATCATTTGGATGTCTTCGCAGTTGCCTTGTTTCTTCCTCTTCCCTATCGGGTATGTATACCCTGAAGGTCTTTGTGAAGTTGTGGCTAGTGCTGATTCTATCTGACTGCATATCTAATAGTCGATTTTTTTCCATTTGTTGAAATATTTCGGTGTGGTATCCTATTCTTGGAATGGTCATATGTCCGTTTATTTTCAGCCTGTTCGCGGTCAACAGCGCCTCACTCACAACTACTGACTGTAGTGGGGGCAGGCAAAGTAGCGCTTGCATGGCTGCGGTAGGCGTTGTTGACATTACTCCCGTTATGCCTAGACATGCCACTCTTTGTACTTTCCATAGTTTTCTCATTGCCTCCCCTTTTCCGGCTTTATGCCATCAGATCAGGGAGGCATAGGTTATTATTGGTACTCCAACCCTTTGGTACAGCCAGTGCACCATTCTTGGTTGTAGTCCCCAGTTTTTACCTACCATTCTTCTGCTGGCCCATAAGGCCCGCGTAGCTTTGGTAGTCACACTGTCTAGATGTGCATTGAAGTTCAATTTGGTATCTACAGTGTGTTTCACTTCTCGTGAAGACACCCCTGTATCTTTTTTATTTGGTGCCGAATTAATTTCAAATTTTTATCAGCCATGCAAGTCCATAAGGTGACTTTATTCAACATATAAATGCCGTCTAAATCTAAAACGCCGGCCTACTGCGATAAAAAGAAAATGTCAATTTTCGAGAAATCATAGTAGGCTTAGAGATAGACAAAAATTTTGTTAACAAAAGTTGTTCGGAATCACTTGATATGTAAAATTTTGTGAAAATCGGAATATTTTCAAAAAAAAATTTTTTGTTTTACTTCTCGTGAAGACACCCCTGTATCTTTTTTATTTGTGGCCAGATTAATTTCAAATTTTTATCAGCCATACAAGTCCATAAGGTGACTTTATTCAACATATAAATGCCGTCTAAATCTAAAACGCCGGCCTACTGCGATAAAAAGAAAATATCAATTTTCGAGAAATCATAGTAGGCTTAGAGATAGACAAAAATTTTGTTAACAAAAGTTGTTCGGAATCACTTGATAAGTTCCCCTGTAAAATTTTGTGAAAATCGGAATATTTTCAAAAAAAAATTTTTTGTTTCGCTTCTCGTGAAGACACCCCTGTATCTTTTTTATTTGTGGCCGAATTAATTTCAAATTTTTATCAGCCATACAAGTCCATAAGGTGACTTTATTCAACACATAAATGCCGTCTAAATCTAAAACGCCGGCCTACTGTGATAAAAAGAAAATGTTAATTTTCGAGAAATCATAGTAGGCTTAGAGATAGACAAAAATTTTGTTAACAAAAGTAGTTCGGAATCACTTGATATGTCCCCCTGTAAAATTTTGTGAAAATCGGAATATTTTCAAAAAAAAAATTTTGTTTCACTTCTCGTGAAGACACCCCTGTATCTTTTTTATTTGCGGCCGAATTAATTTCAAATTTTTATCAGCCAAACAAATCCATAAGGTGACTTTATTCAATACATAAATGCCGTCTAAATCTAAAACCCCTGCCTACTGCGATAAAAATAAAATGTTAATTTTCGAGAAATCATAGTAGGCTTAGAGATAGACAAAAATTTTGTTAATAAAAGTTGTTCAGGATCACTTCATATGCCCCTCTGTAAAATTTTATGAAAATCGGAATATTTTCAAAAAAAGAGAACACATAAAGAGAACTTTTTCCAACAAATGAAAGTTGTGAACAAAAATCAGCATTCAATAAAACACTAAAAGGGCTTTTTATTTTTACATATCAAGTTGAATGTAATATCTTTTCTTTTTTTCTTTTTATCTCTCTTCTGGAGGAGTAACTCTCCATCATATCCTTCCTCCTTATCGGCTCAGAAATTTAGGAACATGGACGGTTTTATTGCGTTGAATGTAAAGAGTGCCGTGAAATTAACTGTCAATATGTATTGTTTTATTTATGTCGTCATTGCTTTCATGACAGAAGTGATTGTTGTTATTTTCTGTGGAGTTTGTTAGTTTTTCTTGTTTTAATAATTTTATTCATACTAAAGTTTCCTTATTTCATATCTTTTCTCATAATGGTTAGAATACTTTTAACTACTGATGAAAAAATTGAAATAATAAAGATAGTCGGTGAAAATGTACGGTCTTCAAGAGAAGCAGCAGAAGAATTTAATTTAAGACATCCTCTAAGACAACCAATACACCATGGTACCGTAGCAAGAATATGTCACTTGTTCAATACAACTGGCAATGTGCTTAAACCGAGAGTACATCTTAATCGAAATCACGGAGATGATAATGTTATATTAGCGGCGTTTAACGCCAATCCCACTACCAGTCTTCGAAACATGGCTCGTGACCTTAATTTGTCGGCATCAAAAATTTGGAGATGTTTAAAACGCCATAAGCTACAACCGTTTAAACCAAAATTTTTACATACCTTGGAGGAAGGTGATGAAGAGAGAAGATTAGAATATTGTTTATGGATCCAAGGTAATTATTTAAACAATAGAGACTTCTTGAAGAAAGTAATTTTCACAGACGAGGCAACTTTCTCCACCAACGGGGTAGTGTCATCACAAAACTCTAGGTTCTGGGCAGTAGAAAATCCTGATTGGATAATAAATTGTAAAAGGCAATATTCCCAGAAAGTAAATGTGTGGTGCGGAATTTTTAACGAAACAATAATAGGGCCGTTTTTCTTTTTTCAAAATATAAATGCGTTAAATTTGCTAGAATTTTTAAATAATGATCTTTGGAATGCAATTGTTGATTTTCCTTTGGAACAATTGTATTTTCAACTCGCCGGAGCATCTATCCACAATTCCGTAGTAGTGAGAGCATGGATGAATGAACATTTTCCCCAAAGATGGATAGGACGAAATAGCCCTTTAATACATTGGCCACCCAGATCACCTGATCTCACTCCAATGGATTTTTATTTTTGGGGTCACATTAAAAACAAAGTTTATATGACCAGACCTCAAAATATAGAGCAGCTTTGTGAGAGGATAAGGCAAGCATGTTTAGAAGTTACAGCTCAAGAACTGCGAAGAGTTGTAAAAAATAACAGAAAACGGATTGAGAAGTGTATTACACTTGAGGGTGGGTTAGTGGAAAGGGGCGCAATATAATAAATAAGTAAAAAAACCATTAACTTCTTTTATTTTTGAACTATTCTAACACTGCGGCTTTTGCTTTATCTGTATTTTTTTTCCGACAATATTATCATTCATTATTAGTAGTCTTCTCTGTAAAAACAACGGCCCTTTTCAGGGCCACCAATTTAATTCAAAAAGAATTCGTTATATGACAGCATCCTACCAACCTACATATTGTTGACAGATGTTAAAACTCATTAAAGTAATTAGATTTTAATTTTAATTATTCTAAGGCCGGCATTTTAGATTTAGACGACATGGGGCGTATGAAGTGATCCTGAACAACTTTCATTAACAAAATTTTTGTCTATCTCTAAGCCTACTATGATTTCTCGAAAATTAACATTTTCTTTTTATCGCAGTAGGCAGGCGTTTTAGATTTAGACGGCATTTATGTGTTGAATAAAGTCACCTTATGGAGTTGTATGGCTGACAAAAATTTGAAATTGACATTTTCTTTTTATCGCAGTAGGCCGGCGTTTTAGATTTAAACGGCATTTATGTATTGAATAAAGTCACTTTATGGACTTGTATGGCTGATAAAAATTTGAAATTAATTCGGCCACAAATAAAAAAGATACAGGGGTGTCTTCACGAGAAGTGAAACAAAAATTTTTTTTTGAAAATATTCCGATTTTCACAAAATTTTACAGGGGGGCATATCAAGTGATTCCGAACAACTTTTGTTAACAAAATTTTTGTCTATCTCTAAGCCTACTATGATTTCTCGAAAATTGACATTTTCTTTTTATCGCAGTAGGCCGGCGTTTTAGATTTAAACGGCATTTATGTATTGAATAAAGTCACTTTATGGACTTGTATGGCTGATAAAAATTTGAAATTAATTCGGCCACAAATAAAAAAGATACAGGGGTGTCTTCACGAGAAGTGAAACAAAAATTTTTTTTTGAAAATATTCCGATTTTCACAAAATTTTACAGGGGGGCATGTCAAGTGATTCCGAACAACTTTTGTTAACAAAATTTTTGTCTATCTCTAAGCTTACTATGATTTCTCGAAAATTGACATTTTCTTTTTATCGCAGTAGGCCGGCGTTTTAGATTTAGACTTCATTTATGTGTTGAATAAAGTCACCTTATGGACTTGTATGGCTGATAAAAATTTGAAATTAATTCGGCAACAAATAAAAAAGATACAGGGGTGTCTTCACGAGAAGTGAAACACACTGTAGAATCAGTCCCAAATATTTCACTTCATTGCTCACCTGCAATTCGTTTCCCCGAAGATATAATCTTCCCAGGTTGTTTCCTCTTTCTTGTGAAGGCGATTACAGTGGTCTTCCTTGGATTCACGGAAAGACCTTCCTGGGTACACCATCTGTCTACCATAACGAGGGCCCGCTGCATCTTTTCTGATGCAGCGCCCTCGTGTTTTCCTGTTACCAGGATGGCGATATCATCTGCGTAGCCTCGCGCCTATATTCCCCGCTGTTCCAGTCGAGATAGGAGCTCGTTCGCAACCAGGCACCATAGGAGAGGAGATGAGACCCCCTCCCGCGGGCAACCTCTGGTCACGGACACCTCCTCTGTCGTGGATCCTAGCGGGGACTGAATTTTCCTAGTTCTGAGTGCTGAGTCGATCCATCTTTTTATTGACTTTTCGACTCCGCGCCTCTTCACTGCATCACTTAGTGAGTCGAATGAGGTATTGTCAAAAGCACCCTCTATGTCCAAGAAGGTTCCTATGGCAGTTTCTTTGCTGTCTAGGGCCCTTTCTATTTTTTGAGTAAGCTCATGTATTGCTAACTCACAAGATTTTGGTAGGCATACTGATTTCGATGTAGAGGTTCTGTACTCAGTTTATCGTTCCTGATATGCCTATCAACCAGTTTCTCCAGGGTTTTCAGGAGAAATGATGTTAGACTAATAGGTCGGAAGGATTTGGCATGGGCGTAGTATCACGCCCTGGTTTTGGTATGAATACCACTTTTATCTTCCGCCAGTCGGTTGGCACATAACCCAGGGCCAGACTGGGTAGGGCTTGCCTTGTTCGGTTTAAAAAATAGTGAGACTATAATATTTAACTTCACCTTTAAGAAAATATAAAGAAGAAATGGTAAAAATTACACCCGATGATAAAAAAAAACAAATAAAATAAGTGTATAGAAAAATCATGAAACACAAATATCGGACCAGCTAACACCCTAGTTTTCTCGAGAGTTTGTTACCTCTTTGAAACGAATTTAGATGTCAGACGAATGACGTATTGATAATTCCTTACCATTTCTCGGTTCCAATTAAATGTCTGGTTGCTTCAAAGGTCCAAATTGTTGAATGCGGTGTAGAGAACAAATCGTTTTCAAATAATTGCCTAATATCTGTGTAGCGAGGAGTCAAAAAAGGTTGTGGTAAATAAGGTCGCTACTTGTTCCTGGAGCAGGTAGAAGTTTATCATTTTGCGTTCACTTTATTGTCTTGCAAACGTTCGGCAGTTATTATAAAAACTCCCAGCTATTTAAAGGTGTGTGTAATCTGTAAATTAAGTCGAAAACTATGGCAAATGTGGCTACTGGTATTTTAATTTTTTTTTTTATAAAATACGTTAATAACAAATATTATTCTAGTCTTTGTCCAACTTTGAAGGCAAGAAAAAGCAAAGGCTAAGAAAGACTGCCATAAAATAACAACCATTTAGAGTAAACATTTCGGATTATGTTTATGTATAAATTATGGCTCACTTTATTCAACTTATTTTTTTATTAGTGTATTAGCGTTGGAGGGCGGCATTATAAGAAAGGAGTTATTTTACCTTTGGAGGAAACGAAACTGTGCTACAAAAGTTAGTTGAATCGATACAATGACGGCCTTAATACATATGCTATTAGTCTCTTCGGATCTGAAATCGACAGTCTTCGTATTAAATGGGAAAAAAATCTCAGTCTCATATCAAACCCAAATAATTATCAAAACAAACATATAAAGGACGACGAAGATAATAGTGATGATAATTAGATCTTATTATTGTTCATTTTATGTAAAATAAATAAATTGCATTTTCAAATTAACTATTATAAAGTATTTTATCTATACCCAAAATTGTTTTTCTTATAATATTGGGCAAAAAAATCCATATGGAAAAAATTATCCAGCATCGTATTCTACAGCACTGTATAATTTTTTGGCTACATCAACCAATGAAGCGCGAATATACAACGCTCTCAAGACTTTGATGTTACTGATGAGAGTGAATTTTGATGGAGTCGTATACTTCGCAGACAACTGCGCTGGTTAACGCAACGCTGTAAGACGTACAATACAACAACTAGAATAATTTTTGCATCACAGGACGTCTGTCAAGACGTTCTAAACACGAATCATATTATTAATTATAAAATTAGAAACAATTTAATCAACCAATTTGTAGAAGGGCATTCTGCATCTAGTGCTTAGATGCATCAAAATGGTTGCTTCTTATATTCTCTTTGTAGAGCCACCCTCTATTTACTAAATTCATATTTTTGTTCAGTAATGTGCACGTTTGTTTGCCTGGATCAATTTGGGATTAATGCATAATATGCAATTTGGCATGTTTGTAAGCGTAAGAGGATTATAATCAACTTAATTAATGCTAGGCTTGCGTCAAAAACTTTGAATCCAGAGGTGTTAAGGAACTATTATTAAAACAAAGTTTCCATTTAACACCGAGTATTACGAGCTACATTCAAAGTTGAATATAAAGTCCCCTGAAGTAACAGTCTTTAATGTGATTTGCAACATGACGGAAAGTATGTTTTATCAAGTAAGAAACAATAGTAGGAGTGGAAGGACAGATAATAAAGTTAGGTAAGCCCATTTGCGGTGCGAGTGAAACGTACATGCTCTAGTATCCCATGAGAAGACCTGCCCTGGGCTACAGTTTCGAGACATTGATAAAAACGGGGGGGTGGATGAAATACCAAACTTCTTGCTTGTTATAGTCTCTTCTCGCTTTATTGTCCCCTTGGAGATGGAATCTGATTTTCCGTTCTGCTTCGTCCATATTATATCTCGGACCAATAGTTATGATATTATGTTGCTTTGCTTTGAGACAAACCGCTGACACGATAGACTCAACAATCTCCATCAACGGTCCTTCGAGCTGTTTGCTTTCCTTGGGCCAAACAACGTTTATTTGCATCGTATATCAAGTGCTTTTCTGCCACTTGACCGACTCTCTCAATTGATAACAAACAGCGGCCTCTCAAGTATAACTAGTAGGTAAAGAATGGGATATTGGCATTCTATTAAGATAAAAACATAAGATGAAAAACGGTGACAAAAAATCAACCCGCATTTTTTGTTTGTTTTTCCAAATAGTTAATCAATATTTTCGTCATAATTAAATGAAATAAGAAAGTAGAAGGAATAGTGGAAATTTATGAAGCAGCCAAAATTATTACCTTTGCACCACGAATTTACAAATAAAATGTTCTTGTGCATAAATGAATAATGATATATGACATCCATTAGACCAGTACAGAAAATGGTATCGGATTCGTCGACTGTAAAACATACAGAAAACAATATGTACGACATAAATCATAGACTAGTAAATATAATCTTAGACTTAATGTTAAAAGATGACATAATAAATAATAAATATATAAACACGCATATTTAAAAATTAAAGTTTAAAAATTCCTGACAAAAGATAAATAGAAATTAACAAGTTAGATTGTCCTCGTATACCATAGCTGCGATTTCTAAGGAGCCATTGAATATTTGGTTTTATAAGAGTAATAATTACCAAAATGTATATACAGGGAAGCGGAAAGGTTTTCAACTCTTTGAAGTATAAGGTTCAGCTCCTATTATATTTCTTATTGCTTTTTTTACTCACTCGATGTGACTTGAAGTACTCCAAAACTCTAAAACAAAATTGTATATAATAATATGATAGTAAAACTTCTCTGTTAGTAATATTTCTTAATTTGTATAACGCGAAACATGTAGGAGACAAATTTTTGCATAAAACATTTTTGTGATATTCCCAGTTAGGAGAATTATCTCAATGAACACCCAAAAATGTTGTGATCTTCATCTGTTGGAAGGACTTACCATTTATTTTAAGTAAATGAAGTTTATTACAGTTTAACAATCTCGCTGGAAATGTATGAAGAGTTTCCTCATTTATCAGCAACTTGTCACTACAAAAGTAAAATTAGAAAAGTCTCCTTGTCAACAGCAGGTAAGTCGTCTATAAAAAGTGAAAATAGCAACGGCCCAAGAACTTAGCCTTGTGAGACTCCACAGTAAATAGTTAATATACTTGATCTCACACCATCTCTCTCCACAAACTGCTTGCGATTAAACAGCTTACACCTACGCAACTGCAAGCACAGGATGGCAGCAGGGTTTAAACATAGGATTTGATTACGCATTATGTGTGTTTTTTAATTTGGAACAAAATTATTGGAGCTTTTATTGTTGTTTATAATTTATAAAATTCAAATGTGGTTTATTAACATTTGTAACAAATAACTGTTCTGTGTTCAAAGCTTAAGAAATGAGTAATTATCTCATGAAATTGGAGAACGAACAGTTAGACGTACGAGACGCGATGACAGAAAATAGTTATGTATATTTTAAGTTAGGAAAAATATGATTTTTTAAACGAATTGCGCGCATATTTTTTTCCAATCAGGTATCGAAAACAAAAAATCGAGTCTTTGGTCTCTATGCAAATCAATGTAAACAACAGAACAAAACAGCGAATAAGAATAATAATAATGCCTTTATTGCCAAATAGGTAGCACCCAATAACAGAACAATTCTTTTGAATCTGTCACAAAACCATAAAAATTATTTATAATAATAAAGTTTAAATGCCTAACCCAGCAGCGACTTTGATTTGAAAGTGACAGCAATGTGACAGCTCGGCAGACAGGCTTATTCGAGATATCTAGAACTTACCAAAAAATTATTGTTGATTTACATAAATTGTTCGAAATTACCTCCATCTGCATCAATACACATTTCGGCACGTCGAACTAAGGATATACGCACTACTTTCAACACAACTCACTAAATTATAAACTAACGTTGTCACTAAACAAAAAAAAAATAAGAAAAGGAGAAAAACTCGGTCCAAAATCCAAAAAGCCACACAAAAAGAACGAACAAGTAAGTCGTGTCTGTATGTAATCAAGTAATTGACGACTTGAACGGTAAGTCAATAAAATAAATCTTAACTAAAATACACACTGTTTTAGTTGTCGTACAAACTATTTATTTTCCAATAACTTTATAATGTATTAAACACGTAACTATACAGATAACAGTCCACATGACTATGTAAACCACAACTATAATACTGCCCTACTACGCACAGAGGGGGTAACTGCATTTTTTTTGCAAAATGAGATCATGTCTTCAAGTAACTCTAGTGTGTCTTTTACACCTAATAATAAAGGTTCTAAGCCGTATCTGAGCTGGAAATACTTAATTTTTAATAAAAAAGTTAGGGGTATCTACATTGAGATAGTATTATATTAAACAATTTACATAGAAGTACAATTATCTGGACAAAACACAAAATGTAGTTACCCCCTCTGTGCTTAGTAGGGCACAATAAACAATCGATTAAATAAATAACAACCGTATTCAACATTTTCGTATATGCTCCGATCTGCTCGATCGCCACTCGACTATTGACTCACTCCAGCTTCCTGTTATCGCCTTATCACACCGGTCTTCACAAAAGTAAAATTGACATATCTCTTTATGGGGCGAGCGTAGAGGCGACTTCAATGTGAATGTTAGTCGATATTCCGTTTAAGCAACGTCGAGCGCGGTTAGTACATGGATGGGTGACCCATCTTGGGAAATACAGCGTTCTCGTCCCACCTTCTAGCGGCTTGTATATCAGTGTATACGCGGAAGCTACGTAATTTCGGACGAGGATTACGTAGTGGATATACCATCCTTCGGAGGGGAGGTAAAGCAGGCGGTCCCTTGTCTATTAAATGTTAGGCAAGTAAAAGATCCCTACTCTTCTTAAGGGAAGAGGTTCGGCAAAATTTCCAGGTTGGGGGTAGCTCGTCTCCTGGCGTCGGTGATAGGCCCTGGTAGCGGAAACAGACCGACGTTAAATAAATAGATAAAAAAACATACATGTAAAAACACACTGCATAATATATAGTTTCGATATCTTGTATATTTTCGTATTTTTGTGCGCTAAATTAAAAACCTTCCTAAAATTTTGCTCTAAAATTATACTATAAAAAACTTTATACAAAAATCTTAGTTTGCAAATCTCTGGTGATTGTCCTGTCCTGTATGACGGATATTGTCCAGTTTCAAGGGAGTATCCTATGCTACTACAGCCAATTTTTATTCGAGATTTCAGCTTATTATGAAACGGATGTCTGTACAAAAATTTCGCAAGTAGGTTAAAGAAATAATAAATCATTTAAATTATATCAATCTGAATTACTTTTTTCGCGCTCACATATCTCATAATAAATCTTAATTTATTCATTCACGTGGATCGACCAAAAGAGTTTTATATGCAGGCAACATGAAGAAATACAGCACTGTAATAGACATAAAACTAAAGTTTGCTCTTAATTAATGATTGTCTTGATCATAAATTAACTCTGAATTAAAGCTAATGTAACGTGATGAACTTTTCCATCAAGTGAAATAAGTTTAATTTCAATTATACTTAGGTGGATTTAGTATAAGACTTTTAGTGAATTATCCGTAACATTCAATAAAACTTTCTTGTAATTCTCATATTAACATTATCACGTCTGTGCAAGTTTTAAATCGTTTGAATTCATAATTGGGTTGCTCATGTTTAATGCGATTAGTGTTCGGAATTTAAAATTTGTACTTCAAGAAAAATAAATTTAAAAAATGTATGATTAAGATAACTTAGTTTGAATTTCAGTACAAAATCACGTACATCATGTATATTATATACCGTAATTATTTCACAGTGTAAAACAGCATTGATGTGTTATAATTATAGCAATGTACATTAAAAATCACTTTTTTATCGTAATTCTGTTAATTTTGTCTTTTACTTATTTTACATTTCATCTTACATGTTCTCTAGATATGTTTATCTTATTATATATTGTAACATCCTATGTTACAGTCTTGTAAATTCTGTAGAAATATAAAATTGATAATATTTTTAAAAATCATGCGTGCAGACAGTTATACTTTTTCCGAGGGGGCAACCGCTGAGGGGAAATAGTGTACAAATCGGAGGAATTAGGAAGGAATTGAAGGTATTTCGGAAGGAATTATTAGGTATTAAGGGAATTACAGGGGAATTTGGAGGAAATAAATATTATTACGAGGTATTTAGAAGGGAATTAAGAGGAACTAAAAGGTATTCGGAGAGAATTAGAGCGTAAAAATATTGAAATGGAATGTTTATCTTGAAGAATTACATACCAATTCTTATATAAAGGACATCAGTGTTGTAAAAACATTAGCGCAGAGATTAGCGCTAAAAATATCTAGTAAAGAAAAAATATTTAATTTAATTAAACTACCGATGATACTATGGACTTCTAGTTCAGTAATATATCGGACAAAATTCATAAAGTTTTGAAAATTGGTAGAAATGTTAAGGATAGCATAAGAATTAATAAACCGAAAAGTTTCCACCCCTAAATAGTGTCCTTCGTCCCTAGGACGCCGCTTTCACCCCAATTTTGAGGGTTTCTAGATTATCTCGGGAACGGTGCACTTTTTGATCAATTATTCCTTATAAAATTCTCTATAAAAAACGTCTCTACACTTTTTTTCCTAAAGTTAATAGTACCGTGGGAAATAAGGCGCACACATAAGGGTTGGTTCCGGTCAACACAATAAATTGTAATCTTTACTTATAATCTACTTTAAAGTTCAATGCTTAACGCTAAAGCAGTAGCTACTGAACTCCACCTAAAATTATAAAAAATGTACCACTTCCACCCTCTCACCTCTATAAAATAACGCGATTTTTAAAGAAACGAGAATATTGAATATTGTACTTGTTTCCATGCCACACTAGAGGTGAAGTACTTGGCGTGTGGTGTCCCCTGTAGGCCAAATCCACTAATTATCAAAAGGTTACCTACGTTAATTAATCTTCATCGTCTTCCATAGTTCGACATTCATGCCTGCTTGTCCATGGTAATGGTAACACATTGTGGAGCAACGTAAACCTGCTCTTCTGCAACTGCACCTGTTTTCGCACCCTAATTCGCATGAACAAGAAATTAGTGTTATAACAGATTCGGGAGCCGGTTCTTTTATTGTCATAGTTCGGGTTAATATACCGCCAACTTTTTCCCTCCCCAATCAGTAGCTTCTAGCGCAACGTTTTTCCATGTTTGAATTTGGTAAAAAACGCGATATGAGTGTTGCCGAGCAGCAGCAGAAGTTGTTGGTAATTTTGATAATATTACAGTATTGTTCGCCTTACCAATAAATTTGATAAAAGTCATGAATCTGTATACATCTAGACCTTTTTCTGCGGAAGTAGAATTGTATAAAGCTAGAACAAATCGCTCTCCTACGTCTACAATTTCCCCATGACTAGCTTTTTCATTATTAAAACTGTGCACAATGTCTTGTAATACTTCAGTAATATAACAGTTAAAATTGTAATATATGGGACAAAATTCATAAAGCTTCAAAAATTGCGTGCTTCATCTCCTAGAGGACGTCGTTTCCACCCCCTATTTTGAGGTTTTCTAGATTATTTCTGGAACGGTGCATTTTTCCATAAAAAAACCTATATACAGAATTATTCCTTATAAAATTCTCTATAAAAACTTCTCGAAACTTTTTTCCTGAAATTAATAGCAGTTTGGTAAATGGGGCGCAAATGTAATCAGCGCAGGTTATATAATTCGCTGAATATCCGTATGGCTATTTCCAAAGCTGTCTTTACGCGAAAAAAGTATAAATATCTATACACCACCACAATGTAAAAAATTTCAATTTCTCCCACTACATCTCAGACGACCCAAGGTCACTGCATTATTGTAGAGCTTGCTGTAAACGCTGTTATTGTTCAGGGCTGCCAATGTGCGGGATTTTACGCAAAAACCGGTTATTTTAAACCCACTTTCGGGTAAAATCGAAACCGGAAGTCGGCCATTTTGGTTCTTTACATTATATAATTGGATATTATATCCCATATTACTACACCAAATTTGAAAAAAATCCATTCGGCCATTCAAAAGTTACAACAGTGTCCCTATCGGCTGAGCGACCCGGTATACAATATTCTCGCTTCATCAAAAATTGCGTTATTTTATAGGGGTGAGAGGAATTTATTTTAATTTTAGACAGGCTTTAGTAGCTACTGCTTTAGCGTTAAGTATCGAACTTTAAAGTAGATTATAGTAAAGATTACAATTTATTGTGTTGACCGGAACCAACCCTTATGTGTGCGCCGGTACTATTAATTTTAGGAAAAAAAGGTATAGAGACATTTTTGATAGAGAATTTTATAAGGAACAATTTTGTATATAGGTATTTTTATCAAAAAGTGCACCGTTCCCGAGATAATCGATAAAATATTAAGGTATTAGGAGGAAATACAGGTATTTGAGGAATTAGGGGAATTACAAGGAATTAAAGGGGAAATAAAGGGTATTTTTTTAGAATAGGTATTAGATGTACAAAATTTCGCCAGCGGTTGCCCCCTCGACTTTTTCATAGCAAGCTTGGTATAGGCGGTTGCCTAAAATGTCAGCCCATCTTTGTTATACCTTTCGTGTTTCTTCAGATGTATTATTATATACAAGTTCTACATATAATTAAAAAAAAAATAGTTTAAATAAAAATGGAAATAAATATAGCACTGGTTGCAAAGTACTGATAAATTAATTAAATTAATTAGGTACTTTGGACACCTCGTTAATCCTTAAAAAGTGATGTGATGAGACTTTATCTTAAATTTCATAAATATGTGTTGGATACGATGCCACTTCATGTGCATTTGTCCTGGATAGTCAAACAACGATTTCTTGTTAATTTTCGCTTGATTTTCTTTAAAAGAAGTATGTCACTTTCAGCGAAAATAAATAATATAATCTAAAATCTGTTTCAATTCTTGTTTCTCTTTTGAATTTTATCGGGTGCGAGTCAAGTGACAGTTGATTTAGCTTTTATTGTAAGTCTAATGTTAAAAGTGACACACCATCAGAAAGATGGATTTAAGAAGGAAACATTTTATTTTATTAAATGATGTACGTTTACAACATAACATATTACGAGACACCCTGTATATACATACAAGCGAAGAAAAAGAAAATAACTGTAAGAAACATTAGAATATTTCTTGGGACTACGTAGATAGCGATAAAAGCTTTATAAAAATAACACAGGCCGACAAAAAAAGGGAGTTGTTCTTTTGATCAAAACCGTCTTATTATATCCTATGTTTTTTGATACCTATGCTGAAACCGATTCTGATATTAAAAAATCTACCGCATCAGTTTTTGTCTATCACCCCTTTCATCCCCTAAAAAGGGCAAAAAAGATTTTGTCCTAAGGTTCTGGTATAACTTTCATGAAGTATTTTGACGCGCTGAAGCCAATTTTGGACAAAAAAAAATTATACTTATGCCACCTTTTTTTTTTCCTAAAAGGGGCTAAAAAAGGTTTAAAGGTTTTGATCTAACTTTTCTGTACTTTGAGCTGCTCAAGCTAATTTTAGGCAAAAAAAATTATATCGTGTCAGTTTCCCTCTGCCACCCCTAAGAGATAAAAGGGGGTTGTAGAGGGAAAGTGCCATGATAGAAAAACATTTGTTTGTCCAAAATTGGCTTCAGCGCGTCAAAATACTTCAGAAAAGTTAGATCAGAACCTTAGAATAAGACCATTCTTTGCCCCTTTTAGGGGATAAAAGGGGGTGGTAGACAAAAACTGATGCGGTAGATTTTTTTTTAATATCAAAGTCGGTTTCAGCATGTCAAAAAACATCAGATAAGATGGTTCTGATCAAAAGAACAGCCCCTTTTTTTGTCGACCTGTGTGATTATTATAAAATGTCAGCCAATGAAAAATCAGAATAGCAGATTTCAGTCACTATTTTTTTAAAGTTTTTTACCCATAAACAAAACTTCTCGCAAAGTGGCTGACACGGTAAAATAATATAGAAGCGCTTTTCCTTACCCGATTTTTGAAAATTCACCCCCTTTAAACGCAACAGTATAATACAAGTGGCTGAAGTGTGTTTTATTGTTTCTTATCACTTTGCGAAACTTTTGATATGAGGTAAACCGACAACAAAATCACTTAATTTTTCACGGTGGCCTACAACCAAATTTAAATCAAAGTTGCTGCCACTCGGATTTTGTTTTACACATTTTTGGATATATATAGAACCAATTTCCACGATATTTAAAATCATTCATCGCAGAAATTTTTTTTACAAATATTTTACTTTTTTTGTTAAATGACACAGCCACACAAAAAAGGTCTAGCCTGCGGAACAAACCAGTGTGTCCTTATGTATATTGCCCTCTGAAACCGAATCCGAAGTCAGAATTGTCAGATTGGCTCGTTTTTCACCCTTAACCCCAAAAAAACACCCCTCCCCCAAAATGGTCTGTTCGGCGAACCATACCAGGGTATCCTTATGTATTTCGACCCTCTGAAACAGAATCCGAAGACAAAATTGTCAGATTCGCTCGGCTTTCACCCCCAACCCCAAAAAACAACTCCAAAACAAAAAAAGTGGTCTGTATGCGGACCACACCAGTGTATCCTTATGTATTTGGTCCCGCTAAAACCGAATCCGAAGTAAAAATTGTCAGATTGGCTCATTTTTTACCCCCAATCCCAAAAAAACACCCACCAAAAAAATGGTCTGTCCGGCGGACCATACCAGTGTATCTTTTATGTGTCTGGTAAGGATACATTGGTCTGAAAAACTGAAAAATGAGCCAATCTGACAATTCTGACTTCGGATTCGACTTCGGTGGGTCCAAATACATAAAGATACACTGATCTGGTCCGAAGTTCAGACAACTTTTTTTTTGCTTTGGGGGTGTTTTTTAGGGTTAGGGGTGAAAATCGAGCGAATCTGACAATTCTGACTTCAGATATTCGGTTTCAGCGGGTTCAAATACAGACCCCTCTTTTTGGGTGGCTGTGTCATTAAACAAAAAAAGTAAAATACTTACAAAAAAAAAAATTCTGCGATGAATGATTTTAAATATCGTGGAAATGGTTTCTATATACATCTAAGAATGGTCTAAAAGAAATTCCTAGTGGCAACAACTTTGATTTAAATTTGGTTGTAGGAAACTATGTTTTAATATCATATCATAAATTAATAAATAAAATGAAATTGCTAAAAAATGCAGACACAGATTTCAGCCAACTGCATTTATATCAATGTCATGTTGACAAGCAACGTTTAAAACAAGTGGCTGATAATAAAATCGTATACTAGCGTTTTTTTATTGCATTATTATTTCACTGTTGATAATTAAAAATTCAGCAACGTCGGAATGACTGAAATGGTTTTTCCTACTTATTATTATGACGTCTTTACACTTTTCAACTTCAGTCACACAATAAGATCATATAAAAATGTCTGCCACCAGCTCCCTAGCTATATAGGTAACTTGGATTAAGACAATTAATTGCTGTTGTCATCTGCTTCATTATGTAATCTATTTTGTATTGTTTTCAATACGATGATGAAGATGACAGAATTGGGGACAGTCCTGAAGACCAGAATAACCAAATGTAGTTGGCGTCAATGAACCAGTTCATCTATGCGATGCTGGGCGCTGATTAGGACAGATTTCGGCAGTTCAGCTGGGCGATGAGGAAAGATTATGAATTGAGTCATTCATTGCCTAACCTCGATGCGTGTCACATGGCTTAGCTTAGTGCCATACATAGCGAATGAAATTACGTAATGAGTGTTGTAAGAAGCAAAAGTTACGCACGATGCCGCGTAGCGGCGAGTGCGTATTTCCATGAGTGCGTAATTGCTTTACAACTCGAATTATGTACTATACTTTACCTATGATCATATTTATTTATTTATTTAGTAAAAATCTGGATTTAGTTTACTAGTCTTTACTACTGTTTAACAAATATTAGTCAGTTTTGACAGCGTTTGAAAATTACGTAGGCGCATTTGTTTTTTAAACCCCGCGTTAGCGATATAAGCCATCTATAATGGCGTGTACCGTGCGTTTTGTTTACCGTGCGATTTGTTTACAGTGAGTTTTGTTTACAATATGTAAAATTCAACTTACATAGATAGCAGGTAGTGTGTTTTTTACTATTTACAGTAGTGATCGTAGGTAAACATATAAATGTTTTTAAATTGAGTCTGTTTTCTTAAGGGTGGCCACCCGCATTACACCTATAATATACCCTGCACTGCCCTTCAATGCATTAAATAATAATTACAATTAGAAAATGACACCGTATTCAAAAATGGTTAAAAGCTACTAGTCGCATGAACCAAAGAAGTAGAGACGGTCATAATAGTTTTTATTTTTTTAGCTATGGTGCACGGCTTCAAAAAATTTTAAAAAAATCGACAATAATCAACTCATAACAATATATATGCAGTAAAAAATTTGTTCACTCGTATCATTATTTTGATGCATAAATAATTTTATTAATTTATTATTTTTTTTATTCGAATGGGGTTGCAATATCAGTCCATTTTTTTTTTCCTAAAGTATATTTAGATGACATCTATATTCCTAATTTTTTCATAACAATTAACTCGCAACGTGCAGATAAAATAAATCAAAACAGAAAATTATATTTATCAGGGTTAAACGACGACGGGGTTAAAACTCGAGGAATACATTCATTTTCCTATTATTAATCTACTTTTACAATTGATTAGCTTTTATTTATTTGCTTTCGTCATGATTAGAGAATATTCTTTAGGTCAGTGGTTCCCATCAAGACTTTTTCAAGGACCCCCTCATCGGTCGCTATACTGACAAGGACCCCTTAAAAGCTTAAATTCTTAAAATGAAGATAGTGTAGAATCTACCACAGCAAGTCAAGTAAAATACAAAACAATTGAATATCTCAGTGACATTTCGCAGACCCCCAAGACATCGTCCGCGGACCCCTAGGGGTCCGCGGACCACCTGTTGGGAATCCGTGCTTTAGGTAATAGGCAAATCATAACTAAAGGATATTCTCTAATCTTAATGAGAGCAAATAAATAAAAAATAATTAATTGTAAAAATAAATCAAGAGCAGGCTTGTAAATAATGAATTAATTTCCATACTCTACTACTGATGAGAATTAATGCGTCCGAAAAAACTTGTACCACTTTTCTAGATTTGAAAGAGAATGTAATGTTCAATAACTGTTGTGAATGACTGAATTTCAATAAATGATTTAAGTATTTTCAATATGTTTATGCCTTAAATGCTAGGAATCCTATCATGTAATTCAATTCGTCAGTATTAGCTAGAAGAGTAGTTGTTTTGATTGGTTCTCAAATGATGAGAGTTTTAAAGTGTTTTCCTAAGTAGCATATTAGCATGACCAGATTAAGTTACCAATATACAAAAAGTAGATAATTGATATTAAATGAAAACGTGTGAATGACTGAATTTAAGTAAATGATTTAATTATTTTCAATATATTTTCTTGCATTAAAATGCCAGGAATGCTATCATGTAATTCGATACTTCGTCACTATTAGCTAGAAGAGTAGTTGATTTGATTTGTTCTCCAATAATGAGTATTTTACAGTATTTACTTAACTGGTATATTAGCGTGCCCAGATTAGGGCAACAATATACAGAAAGTAGATAATTTTATAAGAAATATAAAAAATTGTGCAACTTGTGATTTGATTAATACCTAAGAATATTCTCTAATCAATCTACTGACACATAATTTGGTCCAGAAACTTCTGGGGCCATTTTACCTCAATAATCCGGCTAGATTCTTTAGAAGACCTTATTTCGTTGTTTATTAATAAACTCAATTCACTAGACATGGCGTAATATTATGTCCTGTAAATAATTTAGAATTGTAAATTACTCATTATACTGTCAAATATTTAAGTTCGAGGTAAAACCTTCTTTATAATAATTTATTATAATTGTTAAAAATTGTGATTATTAAACATTATTTTTTTGAACCATTGTAATTAGATTAGGGCCATGTCCTTAACCTTACCGCTACCGGTTTTGTTTAAGCAATTTTTTTACTTTCGGTGACGTGACTCTAGAGTTACTCTGTATGATATTTATTCAATAGGGTAAATATCTTTAAATGGTTTTAAATGTGTTTGTCTTGTTTTACGCTACGATGCCAAGTGTGCAATTGCTATAAATTTTTAAGATAAAATTCTAATCACCTTTATATGTTTATATAACTTTAACTAGCTGATGCCCGCGACTTCGTTCGCGTGGAAGACTTCTTGTGCGTGGAATTAAGAACATTGACATACTGACTTATGCCTATAAAGGAGTACTACATACTCACTGAGTACTCTTATAGTCCTCAGGAAGAACACTCGAGGAACCCACTTCGCATCCATGGTACCCGGTGAAACTCATTGCGCATTCGTTGTACTCAAGGAAATCTTCTGCGCATCCATAGTACTCGGGGAAACCCAGTGCGCATTCATTGTACTCAAGGAAATCCATAGTACACTGTGCATAGTACTCGGAGAAACCCACTGCGCATCCATTGTAATCGAGGAAACCCACTGCGTATCCGTAGTACTCGGAGAAACTCACTGCGCATCCATTGTACTCGAGAAAACCCACTGTGCATTCATAGTACTCGAGGAAACCCACTGCATATCCACTTCATTCAGGCAAACCCACTGCGCATCCTCTGCACTCGAGGAAACCCACTGCGCGTCCATTGTACTCGAGGAAACCCACTGCGCAGCCATAGTACTCGGGGAAACCTACTGAGCCATCGCAATTTGATAACAATTCATTATTCTATTTTCGTGTTAGAGCGAGTTAAACGAAAAAATAATTATTTAATCGACAATAAAGCACATGAACGGGCATGTATCAAATTTCATGCTTAAAAACATCCCTCTCCCTATTCGCCGTTCAGAGGTCTCTTTTGAAAACCGTCAAATACGTGTCTGCTTATTTCCTCAGAAGAGCCCTTCGCTGAAATATCACGTTTCTGACTTAAGCGATTCCAGAAACGTCTATCTACCACTCCCGTTTTCACCCCTTCAAAAAGTGAAAATCGAAATTTCGTCTTACTCGTTCTAATAGATTTCAATAAAGAGTATTTCTGCCAAATTTCAGGTTTCTGGGTCTAACCGTTTCCGAAAAGCTTAAAAACCGTCCCCTCCCCGTTCACCCATTCGGGGGGTCTCTTTTTGAAAAACCGTCGTGTCTTCTTATCTCCTCAGAAGAGTCCATTGCTCGAATAATCACGTTTCTGACTTACGCGATTTCAAAAATACGGTGCGCTTTAATCCATCTACCACCCTCGTTTTCACCCCTTCAAAAAGTGAGAATCGAAATTTCGTCTTACAAGTATCTAATAGATTTCAACAAAAATATTTCTGCCAAATTTCACGCATCTAGATCTAACCATTTTCGAAGAAAGCCTAAAATTTCAACCCCCTTTTTTCATCCTCTTAAGGGTTGAATTTCGAAAAATCCCTTCTTAGTGGTTGCCTATGTCATTCGAGGCACCTCCATGCAAAATTTGAAGTTTCTAGACACAGCGGTTTGAGCTGTGCGTTGATAGATCAGTCAGTCAGTCAGGGTATTCTTTTATAGATATAGATTCAATATACTGGAAATGAACACATTTAAAAACAACCAAATTAAATGTTCCAATTCCGCTCCATTCGCAGCCTGATAATAGCCAAGTCGGTTAATAAACCCTTTCTGAACGTTGCAGATAATTTCCGGTAATATACTCCCTTTAAATCTTCCACACTCTGGATGATTGCTTTTAAGGTATCATCATAGAAAGAAATCAGGGGGCCTCAGATCTGTCGATCTGGCTGGTCACCTAATTGCCACCCTCCTTGCCCCTATACAACGATTTGGAAATACCACATTTAGATAGGCTCGGATAGGGGTTGGTGTAGCATTTCAAATTTCTACATTTGAATTTCTATTCATTTCCGTATTGGTGTTGTGAAATTAATGATGTTTTTGGAGTATATTGTAAGTGTGTGTTCTGGATAGTTTGCGTATCTGTGGAATTCAGTCTCTTGATTGTTAAGTTCTTATATGGTGTATTTACATTGGTAACACTGGTAGAATTTTCCTAGAAGGTTTTCTCGCTTGATCGTCAATCCGTGTGGACGACGTTTTTCTCTGTAAAGAATTCGGGCTCTGTATCAAGTTAACACATTTTTTCGGATTTGTAGTTGATGTCCTGAGCGATTACTCATCGTTCTAATCCATACCGCAGGCGTTTTGCTGATTTAGAATTTAGCAGAGATGTGCAGACGAAACTTTCCATATTTGATAAAAGTCTGTAAAAGTCATGTAAATAATATAATTGTATGCAGTTATTTGGTGTCAAAATGAAGACGGAAAGTTTCCAGGAAGTTTTCACCTATAATACACTTAGAGCATTGATAACACCGAGATAATTTTGTCATAGAGACTGCTGAAAGCGTGATTCTTGGTAATAGCCGAGGCCGTAGGCCGAGGGCTTATTACCTTTAAGCAACACGCTTGAAGCATTCTCTATGACAAAATTTTGAGTGTTTATCAATGCTCGAGGTGTATTCGGTAAGATAATTTTTTACTCTCCATCCGTACTTTCTGATCGAAAAAAATTCTAAAAACATTTTCCACGTATCCTTTTTACTTTACTGGTGTCCTTAGGTGTAATTTCTAATACAATTTGACTAATTGAATCGTTTGCCAAACCTTTGTGACATTTTTATAAATTGATTTTCAATTTGACATTTGTTGAATTTTAATCTTTCATTTGAACATATCATGTGTGCCTTGCCTGATAATGTAGAAGAACGCACTACCGGGCGTCAAAATGACGCGACACCAATTTATTTCTCAGGGGGCGCCAGTCGCGTATTACCCCGTTCTTCTACCTCCCAGGCGGGTTCGAGATAAGATGACTTCGGTAGCCGAAAAGCGGGACCAAGGCTGCACTACCACAGATCGGAAACTACGCTCTCTCTGGACCCGAATTCCCTCGTTAGGGGTTTAGGCACCTCTTAATTTCCTGAATTTTTGCATAAAAAAATCCCAACCGAAGAATTTCTCTGCGGAGGGATTAGTTTTGGTACGCGAAAATCGCGTTTTGGTCCATTAATAACGGAATATATTTCTCAAAAAACGCATAAAAAAATCCCTATCGAACCTCCGTACAACAACCAGAAGGTCGAACGTTAATGCGAATTAACTCGACACATCCGGTTTTCTATACGAAAGTTCCAGGGATTATAGACCGTCAACAGGCCTCAAGATCAATTAAGAAACATTAGTTCAAAGAATCCGTTTATTTAACAGAATTGGTTATACAAAATTCTCAAGAAAGAATCGTGCCTTCCCCAATCAAGGTAGTGACTTTCAGACCATACAAGCGAGAGCGCTCGCGCTAACGATCGATTAGGTAGAAAAGATTCATACGTACCTTCTCAGAATCAAAATGCGAGCTTTTAGAATCATTTCAGACTCTGGGTAAATGAATAATTAAGGCTGACTGAAATTAACTTAAAAAAGTTTTACTAAATGAATTTAGTTTCGCTAGAGACTACCTAGCTTTAAAGTTCTTGTATCGTGGAAATTCACGTACTCAAACACATTCAGAGGACTTATTACTGCATAAGTTGAGTGGCGTTCGATCAGTCCACGACTTACTAACCCTTATCACAGTCGATTAATAATATCGATTTGGCAGCGTCTCACCTTCGAGCGACTATTAGGCAAAATTGAATTTTTGGATTTTTATGCACAAGGCGTTTTCCTCTATAACTTTGTCATTTGAAAAGCCCCGTTATTGGCTTTTCTACCATCGCTTTGTCTGGACTACTCAACGCGCTCGACCAAATTGCGAGCCGCTGGGTCAATCCAAACTCTTTCCATGCGAGAAACCGGCCTTGTACATGTGCATTGATTTCTATCAATTTTTGCTTATCGGCACTACGCCGGCTTTGACAAAATCTTCTATTTTGCCTTTTGGATGCAGTGCATCGTTAAAATTTTATGCTCATACTTTAGAATTGTACTTTCAATGATCGTACCTCAAAGGTCAATGTCTTTGGTTGAGGAATAAAAAATAAAAAATAATTTAAAGTATATTTTCGTGGTACTTTTTAAACTGACTTCGTGGTACTTTTGAAAAATCCAGTTTAAGACCAATTTTAGCGTACTTTTGAAAAATCGATTTTCGAGCCAAATTTCAAGGTACTTTTGAAAAACTAATCTGCGGGTGAAATTTTGGCGTACTTTTGAAAAATCGATTTTCAAGCCAAATTTCAAGGTACTTTTGAAAAGTTAATCCGCGGGTGAAATTTTGGCGTACTTTTGAAAAATTGATTTTCAAGCCAAATTTCAAGGTACTTTTGAAAAGTTAATCTGCGGGTGAAATTTTGGCGTACTTTTGAAAAATCGATCTTCAAGCCAAATTTCAACGCAGTTTTGAAAAATTAGTCTGCAAGTGAAACTTTGGCGTACTTTCGATAAATCGATTCCTGGGCCAAATTTTGACGCCCTTCCAAAAATATTATTTTTCAAAGTCCAATTTATGATACCTTTGAAAAAGTATACTATTCATAAATCTTTGTCATTATATACTTCTACTCTGATATTCTGAACCAAAAACATTTTTCCTAAGTGAAAATTCGGTGTTTCTTCGAATTTTCGCCTGGTCATTTCCAACGCCTTATAGAACCCAAAACGGTCCTTGTGGACTGATCTGCGCCTCTGCAGACTCCCAAAAATGTCTTTAAATGAAATTTTTGCCTAAGTCGAATTTTGATTATGTCTTCAACTTAGGACGATTTTGGAGAGTTCTACAACACTCCCCTCCTTTGGTTGAATCTTTTCTACTCATCGATTGCCTTTAATTTCCATATTCACTTGTATGTCTGTATGCCTTCATTTGACGGTCTGACCTATGGTACAGATGTTTAAAAATAACGGCCTTAATTGGGGCAGACGGCTGATTCGCCTATCTAACTTAAAAATAATTACATTTTTTTTTTTTAAATAATACGACAAGTTGATACAACATTTTTATCAACTTAATTACACCCGCGTCGAGGTGCGAAGCGTAGCACAATTTTGATTAGCGTCCACTCTCACTAATTCGTTGCACTCGCTTTTTCGCCCTGGTCTCGCTCTTGCTTAACTTCGGCCCTTTCTAGAAGAGTCTGTCTATATCTCCATGCCGCAGCTTGGACGGTCCTCGCCTTTGAGTTCCAGACTTCACCATGCCGCGCCCTTGCGACAGGCTGGGTCATCTTTCCATTTCTGCACATGGAAAATGCAGTTCTGCAACTAGATTGACTTTTTAGCAAGTCGTCGACTGGAACGCGTCGACTAACAAACACAATGTGTTGTTTTTAATGAAATATTTTTCGAACATGAATTTTGTTAACTTATAATGGTTAGAAATTGGTTCTTCGTAAGGTAGATTGAATCGGCTTACGATACTCGTGCGGTCATCACTACTTTGTGAAAAAAGTATAAAAAAAATTGAAGCGTCTTCTTGAGCGAAGAACGGCTTCTGAAACTCGTCTCGTAGTTTCTCCTTCGTAAGGTAGATTAAATCGGCTTACGATACTCGTGCGGTCATCACGACTTGTAAAAAAAAAAAGTATAAAAAAAAAATTGAAGCGTCTTCTTGAGCGAAGAACGGCTTCTGAAACTCGTCTCGTAGTTTCTACTTCGTAAGGTAGATTAAATCGGCTTACGATACTCGTGCGGTCATCACGACTTGTAAAAAAAAAAGTATAAAAAAAAAATTGAAGCGTCTTCTTGAGCGAAGAACGGCTTCTGAAACTCGTCTCGTAGTTTCTACTTCGTAAGGTAGATTAAATCGGCTTACGATACTCGTGCGGTCATCACGACTTGTGAAAAAAGTATAAAAAAAAAAATTGAAGCGTCTTCTTGAGCGAAGAACGGCTTCTGAAACTCGTAGTTTCCATTTGGGGTATACGTTAATTTTGTTGACTTAAAATGATTAAAATTGAAGTTGTCTTCTTGCATAAGAAAAACAGCTTCCGAAACTCGTACTGATTCGTACTTATGCCTACGTCCATTACTCGAACTTGGCGGCTCTCGCTCTTGAGAAGCTAGGCTTACCGGATCGCGCTCTTGCGTCGAGTTCGCCGTCTTTCCATGTCTGCTCATGGAGTAGACTTTAAATTTTCGATTCGACCGCATATAGGTCAAAATCGCCACTTAGAATTTTGAGAAAAAATATAAAAAAAAAAAAGCGAAAACGGCTATTAGCCGTGGTCGACCTCAGAAATATCTAGAGGTGACTCTTCTATATCTGGCTCATCTCGAGCATCTTCGGGATCTCGACTTATTACATCCGGCTCATCTTGAGCACTTGCGGGAACATTGATTTGAACTAGTGTGGTATCGCTACGTCGCTCTGACCTGGGCGCGATCTCATTGTCTGATGAGGAAGCGTCGTCACTAAGATGAGTTTCATCCGGACTATCTTCTGATTCTTCAGACAATTCCAATTCAACATCGGGGTCCCCCTTAGGTGCCGGCCTGATGGCATCGACATGTAACCTCGTCGAAGTTACCCCCTTGTGAATGAGGTAAACTTCATTGGACAATCTCTTTAAAACCTTGTGTGGCCCACTCCACGATGGTGTGAAGGTATGATCCTTCCTGATCCTTTTAGTCATTACCATATCTCCCACTTTATATACGATCGGCGTTACCGCCACTTTGGGCGCGTAACGCCATTGGTAATTTGTTTGATTTTTACGAATCTCCTTGACTCTTTCAAGGCGGGGAACGTCCGCTTGATTACGACGCTCTTGTCTATAAGCGAACATATTCCAATCACCAATCTGCGGTAATTCATAGCCGAGTACTACGAAACTAGGCGTATGCCCCGTAGCGGCGTTTTTTCTTGTTCTCAAGATATATGCCATCTGACTAACATGTCGATCCCACTCGTCGTTGGGTGAACCATATAATAAGGTTTTTAAGATCTTCTTAGCTTCTTGCACCCTCCTTTCTATTGGATTGGCCTGTTGGTGGTAAGCTGCTGTGAAGAATCTTTCAATATTGTTACGTGTACAGAACGTATCGTAAAAGCCGGAATTGAAGTGGCCTCCCTGGTCGGAAATGATGACCCTCGGAACGCCATATCTCGCCACTAGTTCCTCTTCGATAAATTGTGCTATTGTTTTTCCACTGACTTGGGTGAACGCCTTGGCTTCGACCCACTTACTAAATACATCCTCTACCATTAATATATATCGGTTATCTGCATCTTTGGTTCGCTGAAGCGGTCCGATTACATCGACGCTTAAAACTTCGAACGGATGCGATGGAGCATGGCTTCTGAGAGGAGCCTTCGGTTGTGACTGTCTGCTTTTTACGGAATTACAAATAATGCACTCATTTAAATATTTGTTAACTAGTCTCGACAAATTATTAAAATAATAGCGGCCCGAGATGATTCTAACAGTTTCATCGCGGCCGGGGTGACCTACTTCCGGTCGGTCGTGAAAATGAGATATTACTCTCATGACCATACGTTTTGGTACGTATAATTTTTCTTTAACATTTTCGCCTCTTGTCCAAAGTGTGCCGCCTATCACTTGTCTTGTATTGACGAATTTCACCTCTGCCTCGGTTTTATCTGCTTGTCGCACTAGAGTATTCCATCGTTCAATTTGGTCTTGGATATCTCTGGAGTGCGTTTGCGCTTCTCTGACCTGATCGTTTAATTCCAATGTGGTAATCACTGATATTCGTTCCTTGTACGAGAATTTTGGTGGGTACATTCTCTCCTCTTCGTCGTCTGCTTCGACGTTTGGGCCTTGAGGATTCCTGCTAAGATAGTCAGCCAATATATTTTCCTTGCCGGGACAATGTTCTATGGTGAAGCTGTATTCCTGAAGTAATAATGACCAACGAGTAAATTTCGTTTTCTCGTCCTTATGCTTATTTAACCATAGTAAAGCTCGATTGTCGGTTTTGACTATAAATGGACGGTCTGCCAAATATATTTTGTATTTCCTTATATAATTAACGACGCTCAAACATTCCAATTCATTAATATGGTATTTTCTCTCCGTCGGAGATAACGTATTACTAGCATAAGAGACGATGTGCTTCTGGTCATTATCCCCCAATTGATATAATACTGCAGATAATCCTATTAAGGATGCGTCCGTCTGCAGTATGAACATTTTATTGAAATCTGGCCGGTGCAGTCCTAGAGGTTTATTCAATACTTCTTTTAGTAAAATAAAAGCTTCTTGGGCTTCCGGATTCCACTTGAAGCGCCAGTCTTTCGAGAGTAGTCGGGTCAAGGGCTTTGTAATTATTGCAACATTAGGGATATATTCACGTACCCAATTACATAGACCAAGGAAACTCTGAAGCTGGCGCCTTGTCGTAGGGGCCGGATAATTTTGTATCTGTAATATGTGTTTTTCTAATGGTTGAGTGGTGTTGGCATTTATTTGATGCCCGAGATAGGTTATGCTTGACGTGGCTACCACACATTTTTCCGGTGACACCTTTAAATTATGCAAACGCAGGCGTTCAAAGACGGCTCTCAGATGGTTTACATGCTGTTCTATATTTTCGCTGTAGATGATAATATCATCGAGATATACTTTGCAGAAATGATGCAAGTAGCCGGTCAATACGTCTCTTGCCATAAATTTTTGGAATGTACATGGAGCAGTCTTCAATCCGAAAGGCATCACGTTAAATCGGTAAGATGCTCCATCTAATGTTGTAAACGTAGAATAGTTTTTTGACGACTCCTCAAGAGGGATTTGCCAATATCCGCTCTTGAGGTCCAACACCGTAAATAAGTTGGCGTTTCCTAGATCCTTTATACTCTCGTATATCTTTGGTAAGACGGATGCTTCGTCTTCCGTTACTTCATTTAAGTGACGATAATCAATGCAGAAGCGAGGCTTCTTGCCGGGCCTTTCAATTATAATAGGAGGCGAACTGTACTGAGCGGTACTCGGTTCTATGACCCCGGCTTTCAGCATCTCTTCAATTTGATCGTACATAACTTTTTTCTTAGAAGGAGACATGGGGTAGGGTTTGATATTGAACGGGCGGTCGTCTTTAACTTTTATTTTATGTTTCGTTGTCACCGTGGTAGCTTGGGTAGGCACCGCGGTGAACAATTCAGCGAATTCCTCGAATAGAGGTTTTAAATTATCGTTTCCGATGATCAGTTCTTCGGGAAGCCGGCATTGCTTCCTTGCTTGATGTGCCGCTTGATTCCAGAAGACGGTTATTCGCTCTTCGGTGCCGACGTAGACACATTTACGTTGATAATCGAATACGACATTGTGAGCATATAAAAACGGGGCTCCCAGAATGAGCTCTTCATTTAAATTTTGAATGACCTGAAACGTGGTCTGAAAGGGTACATCTAGTACATTAACGTTTATGGTCGTAGTCCCGAGGGATTCTACTAAACCATCGCCACAAGCCATAACAAAAGTTTGGGGAGCTGTAAGTTGATCAATGTCGTTCAAAAATTTCGGTTGGATAATATTCCTTGTCGAACCTGTATCCAATAAAGCGTTAACCGCTCGATTATTAATTATAATCTTAATGCGAGGCAGAGGGAAAGCGTCGTTAGTTTGATTGATAGATTCTAATGGAGTGAATCGGTGGGGAGATAGGTTGACTTCTTGATCCTTAAACAGGTAATTAAGGTCAGGAAGGTCATCGAAGTTTTTTAATTTAAACTTCTTGCTTCGGAGCTTCCCCGAGGGTCGCTTCGAGCCTGCTGGGGCCTGGTAGGCGGGGCTGGTACAGTTCGGCCTGGGCCATCGCCTCTGACCCCCGCTTGGTTTCCCGTATTCATATTACGATAGGGATTGTTTGGGCATTCTGCATGAAAATGCCACTGCTCCGTTGGGCAATATCTGCAAGGGCGATACGGGACTCGGGAGTTCCTTACGTCTCCAGTACCCCTTCTCGGTATATCCCCTCTAGGCAGCGAGGAAATATTATTTGCAAAATGCACCCTTGGTGCTGGCGGATTATCTCTTCTTTGAGATCCATTGAATGGTGTCCTAGATGCACCAAAGGAACTGGAGGACGGCTTCGTTAATGCGGAGGGTTCCGTTCTCCAGTTACTGCTCGATTGCTGATTCCCTTGAGCTGAAGCGGTAGAGGTGGACGCTTCTCGGTCTTTGCTTTTCTTTGCATTTTGCAGAATCTCGAATTCTTTATTCTCATCCATGATTTTAGCCATTTGTTCGGTCATCGTCACTAGTGTATTTGTATCTAGTATGACGGCACTCTTTAGGAGCATTTTCATATCAGGTCTCAACTGATTGAAGATGGTAGCCGCCTTCATCGCCTCCGGCTTAAACGGATCGATCCTCTTGAAGAGGCATACCTTCCTTGAAATAAATACTGACGTATTTTCCTCGGCATCTTGTTTCTTGCCATATAAATTAGCTACTGCTTCGGTGAGTACTTCACCTGAATCATAACGGCTTCTGAACCGCTCGAGGAATAGAGGATACGTGGTAATTAGGGTTCGATATTGTTCGAACCATTTCTTAGCATCATCTTTGAGCTGTTCTGATATTTTATATAGTCGGTCGTTATCCTGCGTAATTCGTACTCGGACGAAAAATTCCTCCATTTGATAAATGAAGGTTTCAGGGTCTTCGTGTTCGAAGCCATGAAATTCCGCATTTGGATGCTTCGACCGATACTTATGCTCGTGCGTGGCTTCGCTTAGAGCTTTGGCAAGACCTGCTGCCATTTGGGCGAACACTTGTTCTGAGGAGGGCTGTATGACTCCTTCAGTGGTACTCGGGCCAACCCCCGAACTACCCAGTACATCCTCCGCGCACGGCCTCTCTAACCCTCTAGAGACGTTGTCCATCACAGATGTCGGCTCGTCGTAAAACTGGAAAGGCGTTGATTCATCCATATCCTTTCCAGAAAGCCCTGCTGACTAACAACGCCCCACGTTGGGCGCCATGTAGAAGAACGCACTACCGGGCGTCAAAATGACGCGACACCAATTTATTTCTCAGGGGGCGCCAGTCGCGTATTACCCCGTTCTTCTACCTCCCAGGCGGGTTCGAGATAAGATGACTTCGGTAGCCGAAAAGCGGGACCAAGGCTGCACTACCACAGATCGGAAACTACGCTCTCTCTGGACCCGAATTCCCTCGTTAGGGGTTTAGGCACCTCTTAATTTCCTGAATTTTTGCATAAAAAAATCCCAACCGAAGAATTTCTCTGCGGAGGGATTAGTTTTGGTACGCGAAAATCGCGTTTTGGTCCATTAATAACGGAATATATTTCTCAAAAAACGCATAAAAAAATCCCTATCGAACCTCCGTACAACAACCAGAAGGTCGAACGTTAATGCGAATTAACTCGACACATCCGGTTTTCTATACGAAAGTTCCAGGGATTATAGACCGTCAACAGGCCTCAAGATCAATTAAGAAACATTAGTTCAAAGAATCCGTTTATTTAACAGAATTGGTTATACAAAATTCTCAAGAAAGAATCGTGCCTTCCCCAATCAAGGTAGTGACTTTCAGACCATACAAGCGAGAGCGCTCGCGCTAACGATCGATTAGGTAGAAAAGATTCATACGTACCTTCTCAGAATCAAAATGCGAGCTTTTAGAATCATTTCAGACTCTGGGTAAATGAATAATTAAGACTGACTGAAATTAACTTAAAAAAGTTTTACTAAATGAATTTAGTTTCGCTAGAGACTACCTAGCTTTAAAGTTCTTGTATCGTGGAAATTCACGTACTCAAACACATTCAGAGGACTTATTACTGCATAAGTTGAGTGGCGTTCGATCAGTCCACGACTTACTAACCCTTATCACAGTCGATTAATAATATCGATTTGGCAGCGTCTCACCTTCGAGCGACTATTAGGCAAAATTGAATTTTTGGATTTTTATGCACAAGGCGTTTTCCTCTATAACTTTGTCATTTGAAAAGCCCCGTTATTGGCTTTTCTACCATCGCTTTGTCTGGACTACTCAACGCGCTCGACCAAATTGCGAGCCGCTGGGTCAATCCAAACTCTTTCCATGCGAGAAACCGGCCTTGTACATGTGCATTGATTTCTATCAATTTTTGCTTATCGGCACTACGCCGGCTTTGACAAAATCTTCTATTTTGCCTTTTGGATGCAGTGCATCGTTAAAATTTTATGCTCATACTTTAGAATTGTACTTTCAATGATCGTACCTCAAAGGTCAATGTCTTTGGTTGAGGAATAAAAAATAAAAAATAATTTAAAGTATATTTTCGTGGTACTTTTTAAACTGACTTCGTGGTACTTTTGAAAAATCCAGTTTAAGACCAATTTTAGCGTACTTTTGAAAAATCGATTTTCGAGCCAAATTTCAAGGTACTTTTGAAAAACTAATCTGCGGGTGAAATTTTGGCGTACTTTTGAAAAATCGATTTTCAAGCCAAATTTCAAGGTACTTTTGAAAAGTTAATCCGCGGGTGAAATTTTGGCGTACTTTTGAAAAATTGATTTTCAAGCCAAATTTCAAGGTACTTTTGAAAAGTTAATCTGCGGGTGAAATTTTGGCGTACTTTTGAAAAATCGATCTTCAAGCCAAATTTCAACGCAGTTTTGAAAAATTAGTCTGCAAGTGAAACTTTGGCGTACTTTCGATAAATCGATTCCTGGGCCAAATTTTGACGCCCTTCCAAAAATATTATTTTTCAAAGTCCAATTTATGATACCTTTGAAAAAGTATACTATTCATAAATCTTTGTCATTATATACTTCTACTCTGATATTCTGAACCAAAAACATTTTTCCTAAGTGAAAATTCGGTGTTTCTTCGAATTTTCGCCTGGTCATTTCCAACGCCTTATAGAACCCAAAACGGTCCTTGTGGACTGATCTGCGCCTCTGCAGACTCCCAAAAATGTCTTTAAATGAAATTTTTGCCTAAGTCGAATTTTGATTATGTCTTCAACTTAGGACGATTTTGGAGAGTTCTACAACCACTGTATGCATGTTATCGCTGTAATCTTTTACTGATTGGATGAATTTTGTCGCATGACATGAAATGCACAATTTTAATTGGTTAATACATTGAGTAAAAAATTATCCTTATAACTTTCCATTGGATATATTGATAGGCTATTTTATGGTGAAATCTGATTCGTGATGATGCAAGCTTTATTTTGATACCAAATACCAAATACCAAATAAGTGCATACATATATATTATTTACATGACTTTTACAGACTTTTATCAAATGTGGAAAGTTTCCTCTGTACATCCCTGGAATTTAGTTGGTTGCTCAAGGTCCTGATTCTACGAGTTTCTTTTTTAGTAATGTAATGCTTTCTATATGAGTTTTTTTTTTTGGGGGGGGGGGGGGGGAGTCCATAGGACATGGTGACCAAAATGGTTACAGTGTAATATTGTAATGTGATAAGTGGCTGAAAATAAAGAGGAAAACCATCACACATTGCCTCATTGGTATCCAAAAAATATTTAACATTACCGTTATCATTTGTGAAATCAGTGACATTGGTTTGTTTAAGAATGAAAAAAAGAACCTACCTAGTCTTGTATGTAATGTCATGTAAACAGGAGAGATACACATTCCACTAGGGAGCATGTACAGCTGCAGTTTGAACTTGATGAGCATCCTGCTTTATACATACACTTTACAAGGTCACGACAGTCCTGCCATATCGTGGGAAGAGATGTCCACTTCACTAACCAGTATAAATTATCTTCCGTCCATCCCCAATCGTGTGGACTAGGAATGTACGCATGTGGATTCATGCACTGAACCCAAATATAGCCACCCTAATAAACAGCTCTCAAACTATGCTGTCGGAATGCTTCTGAGTTTGTTGAACAATTTCTCTTCGGAACTAGAAAGAATATGTCTCGCCTTATCCAGAGTCACACCAAAGAATATTTTGTGGTACATGCAAACTAAAAATGTTTAAGCTCATGGAGCACATCCTTTTGCAGTTCTGGAACTAGACTTGACATTGCAGTAAATGTAGAAGTAGCTTTATCGTAACACTCCCATGTGTTCCAGGCACTGAGTTTTCTATGGTATATGCAAATGCTGAGATAGTGCCACATCCTGTGAACGCCAAAGTTTAATGGAATCCATAGTTCTTCAAGGTCCAAAGTTCTCAATGCAAAGAAGAAAGATATGGCAAGATATGAAAACAATTTATGAATTAAACAGTGTCAATAATAGCTCGCTCTGTTTCTAATTGTTTAAATAATTTAATAAAAAGGTATGAGCGTTGTATTTTAAATAATGGTGGCCATTTTGAACAATTCTAATAGTTGATGATGAACCTAACGCTGTTGTAAATCCCTATGGCACCATAGGGTGCTTGACTACAAAATTTTAATGTCACAATGATACGAATCTCCATTTTATACGTTGGAACTTCAGATTTACAGGGTTATGGGATCATGAAGTTGTGGATGTATGATACTCAACCACAAAGATCCAAGGTCATAATCTCATTAACACCCCAATCAAGACTCCCTACTATTTTCATCGGATTCCCAGGGGTTAAGGAGTTATGGGGTTTTACGGTTCCTTTGAGTTATGGGGTCAATACTGAGTACCACAATGTTATTAGGGTGAAGTTTTAAAGTTGAATCACTTTTGGAGTCTGATTTAAATGAGCTGCGTAAACAATAATACGATCCAGCAGACTTTTTGAGTTTTTAAAAAAAACTTGACGTGCTGGGGAAAAACTAAGGTAAGATTCGTGTTCAGCGGCTCAAAATGCATGGGACCCCGTAGCCCAGACCACTTTTTTTATGACCTGAGTAATTAATACATACCGCAATTACGAAATCTTTGCTAATTGCTGATTTAACGCATATTTATTACATTCATATACAATATATACGCAAAATCGTAACGTCGTACATCATAAACTTATAATTATTGAACCGAAACCATTTTATACCACTAGAACGTCTATTTTAAGTATTACATACGAACTAGGGTAGTTGAAATCATTTTTTAGATATTTTTTTCTAGTTTGTCAAAGTTCAAATTATTTTTATTGTTCAACTATATTTTTAAAACATTTTCCCATACAATTTACACGTTTATAACTTTTTGATCGTCATATTTCTAAAACCATAAATATCGCTCGCAGAGAAAATATTTTCATGTTATTGCGAGAGTAATCGAATTCTGAATAACTTTTAAAATGTCCTTCTGTCCGTCTGTCTATCCGTCCGAGACCTTTCTCGAAAGCATGCATGATAACTAAAGAACGAAGTGTTCGATCGGATTAAAATTTTGGAAGTAGGTTAGAGTTAGCTACAGGAGGAATTGAAACCCTCCTTAAGTTCTTATGGTTATTGGTGATGATCAAACTACGATTTCATAGTTTCAATACAAAGATATTACCTTACTCTCGTGAAGAACGTAGCATCATTAGTTTACCTGAAACAAACAGTGACAATTATTAAAATGTTCATAAATTTACTAGCAAGTGCTTATCTGGCATTAGTTAATAAGCTATAATTACTATTATTACATTCGCAATCTTATTGCTATATTTATTATTTTGTCAGATTCAGGGACCGTAACCGAACCGAAACCGTAACCGAAAACCGCACCGTAATTACGATTTTTTTCTAACCGAAACCGAAAACCGAAATGAGAGATTCTGGAAAACCGAAACCGTAACTGAAAACCAAATTAACGCTGCTCTGAAAACCAAAACCGTAACCGAAAACAGAAAATGGTGTACGTTAGGTAACCGTAACCGAAAACGAGCCGAAAAAAAAAATCGATTTCGGTCCCTGCAAGCATTAATTTACTTTTAACCGAAACCCTAACAAAAAACAGCACCTAGTGGAGCGAAAAAGAGGTAAAATTGTGTCGTTTTTTTTTATGAGCTTAGAACAAGATCAGACACAGTGGGTATTACCATTTTACACATAAAAACACAAAATACGACATTTTTTAGTGGTCACAGATATTCTTATTTAAAAAAAGTGTAAAATTTAATTTTTTTTTAAATCATGTTTTTTTGTACATCCATTGCCATATCTCAAAAATGAATTGAGCTATCGATGTGAACTTTTTTTTGTTATAAAACACACATTTAAGCGCTTCTCTCTATTCATAGGATTGCTAATAAAAAAAATGTGAACATGCCAAAATCGTAGGTGACCCTGAAAGTTTAGAGAATACGCCATCAAATTTTCACTAAGCGAGGAACTTTTTTGTTTTTGAAAATTTTTTGTAACATGCTATGAAGAAAATGAAGTCAATAGACTAAAAAAGTTTTTAGAAAAAAAATATTTTCATTATTAGCAATAGTTTGCTAGTTACGAATTTTTTAGTATGGAGGAATTGTCGAAGCGTACGAGCGCCGTACTTAAGAATAATAATGATTATGTATTGTATGTAACGGAACTTTTCATTATTATTTTTTTATGTTTAGGACTGTTTTATCACGTTTTAGGATCTGAAAGGATAACTTATTTTTTCCAGTGACACATTAAGGACTAAGGTTGAAGGCAAAAAGGAATTAAAAATCTTAAATGGAGTATGCATTGCATTGGGTTCTCGGAAACGGTGAAAAATAATATAGTAAAATGGAAAAAATGTTGCGCAACTAGGGGGTTAATAAAATCCCATAAACAGAAGTTTAGGAAAAGTAATAATTTTGGAGTGTTTTGATAAAAAGTAAACTATCGAGTTTTCCTTTTTTTGCGTTATTATTGGAGCTAAATAAAAAATACAGTTTCTTAAAACACGTGGCAATCTTAATATTTGTATCCGGAATGTCATCTGCCAGAGTCCCTATCCGAAACTCCCATCATTGCATTTTTACCCTAGATCCACACAATAACATAGGTCGACAAAAAAAATAAATCTGCTCCAAGGACTAAACCTATCATGCCTTAAGTATTTTTGTGTGCTGAATCCGAATTTTCCACTTAGATTTCGAGCAAACGTCAAACATTGTCAAAAAATCGTATTTTGACGATAAAAACCGGGATTTACTCGATATCTACGCGGTAAAAAAAAAATTAAATTGAAAATTCGGATTCAGCATACAAAAATACATAAGGAATGATAAGTTTAGTCCTTCGAACAGAACTTTTTTTCTTGTAGATCTGTGGCACAGGTGCACTTTGTACACAGGTCTACAAAAAATGAAATTCTGTTCCAATGACTAAATCTATCATTCCTTATGTATTTTTGTATGCTGAATCCGAATTTTCAATTAAAAAAAAATTTTTACCGCGTAGATTTCGAGTAAATCCCGGTTTTTATCGTCAAAATACGGTTTTTTGACAATAAAAACCGGAATTTACTCGACATCTACGCGGTAGAAAATTTTTTTAATTGAAAATTCGGATTCAGCACACAAAAATACTTACGGCATGATAGGTTTAGTTCTTGGAGAAGATTTTTTTTTTGTAGACCTGTGAATTGAGTAAACGTGTTATTTTCGTGTTAATTAGTTAACAAAAAAGAAAAAAACATCCTAAATTAAGTCTTTTTTAGTTTCCTAATTATAGTCTCTAAACTCTGTTTCCATGGCTTGTGCACAAGTTTATCGTTTTCCTCTATTACTACGCCACATAAAATTCACTCCATTTTACAATGAAACTTAGATTGCTTATTTATCTTAAATATTTTTTAAGTAGATAATCCACGCACAATTCGCACAATGACCATACGTTCTACAATATAATACAAGTGGTAATAAGAGAAAGAATATCGTTACACATTTTACTTCCACATTCAGTGGAAATATAGTATGGACAAAAATATTTTTGAAAATTTTTATTGTCCAAATAGTCTTAGAATGTCATAAAACGTCGAGATTTTAAGTTTGAGCAAAAAAAATTCTGTCTGTCGGTCTGTCTGTAACTTTTTTGTGCGCACTGGAACCGTTTAAGATATTGACTTGAAATTTGGTACACGTACCATGTATTTTAACGAGATCTGGAACTAGATTATTCCGTTAAAGGGTTGGGGGTAAATGGAGGTAAATAGGCAAATCAAGCAAGTAAGAGTCCATAAAACTGGTATTTAGTATATATAAGAGAAGCTAAGCTCTCAAATTTTTTTTTTGGCATTAACCACCCCCATTACCAACTCCCACTCCATTATTCAAGGGGGCGAAAAAAATAAAATTGTCATTTAGTATGTGTACAAGAACCAAAGGCCTCAATTTTTTTTTTTACTTTATCCACCACTACTACCACCCCCCTTCCACCACCCTCAGCCTCACTACCGATGTGGCATATCGTTTTATAGGTTTTTGGGGTAGACGATTTCAAATATTATATTATTAAAGTTCCATAAAAAATGATTTCCACATTCAAATTTTTTTCGTTCTGAGGGACTTGGATAGAAGATCTGGATGTGGAAGTAGTGATTCCTTGGGCAGCGGTTTTATAATTTGACCTTCGACGAAAACGAATAACGTTGATAGTACACCGCCCTGAGACTAGTTAGTTTTAGTGGACGCGGGCGTATTAATACCCAATTTCTACAATTCGCGCGCTCTAAAAAAAATCACTGTACCTAAACTGTAAAAGACACAATAACATGTATGCTATCAAAAACTTTTTTGGTCTTTTGGCTTTATTTTCTTCGCAGCATGTTATACAAAATTTCCAAAAACAAAAAAGTTTGTAGTTTAGTGAAAATTTGACTGCGTATTTTCTGAACTTTCAAGGTTATCTAAGTTTTTAAGAAACTTAAAAATGCTTTAGTTAACAATACTATACACAGATAGAAGCGCTTATAACAAAAAAAAGTTCATGTGGATAGCTCCATTCGTTTTTGAGTTATGGTATTAGATGTTCAAAAAAACATCATTAAAAAAAAAAAAAATTTACACCTTTTTAAAAATAACAATGTCCGTTACCACTAAAAAATGTCGTATTTCATGATTTCTAATGAACATCGACCTACTTAACGAAATGGTATATATCTAGGTTTGTTCTAAGATTAAAAAAAAAACTCGAGAAGGAAGCGACTTTTCCCCTGTTTTTTACTCCACTAACTAATTTTTCCTAACTGTAACCGAAACCGAAAACCGGAATGTGAGTTTCTGGAAAATCGAAACCGAAAACCGAATTGATGTTGCTTTGAAAACCGAAACCTAAAACTAAATTAACGCTGTTCTGAAAACCGAAACCGTAACCAAAATTCAAAAATGATGTTCGTCAGTTAACCGTAACCGAAACCGAACCGAAATAAATTTCGGTTTCCTGGTCAGATTCCCGAAGGATAACAACAACTTTATTAAATAATACATTTTCTGAATGTCCTATCATTCACAAAACAATTATCAAGGAACCATACAGCATTTTAAGTGCGATCATTCAAGTAAATTGTTCATTTTCAATAGTACAAGTTTGATGATAAAATTTCACAATCCCTTCATTCCATTTTTGATTTTGTTCAAATATCAGCGAGCTTAAGAAATTCACAAGGTATATCCAAGTACTAAATTCAAAGCATCATAGAGTTCACAAGTTATCATCATTCATCAACATAGACACGCAGAAGTTTCTAAGATTTATTTTGTCCAATATCTGTCCTTTAAAATCCGAAAAATCCGTAAGGATGAGAGTGTAGAGACCTTTTCTAGTAAACAACGATAAGTTGTGTTAAACATACAATTATTATTTAATATTTTTTTACTTATACAGGGTGCCCCAAAATTCCCACATTCGCCTCTATATGCTGATTCTATATACAGAAAGGTGAAAAAAGTCTTCCTAAAAATATGTGTCCAAAATGCTTCGTAAAGGAGCTACGGTGACCTTCTGAGGATGGTGTCTAAATATGGGTTTTATTAATGGAAATAATTTGGGACAACTTTATTAGTCCAATCAGTTGTCCTGTAAAAGGTGGAATAATAATGATTTTGATATATGTTGTTTAAGTCGAGACCCTGATGAAAAATACAAGTTCTCGACCTTGGGGGGAGGGGGGAAGCGCGAGTCGCGATCTTGAATTAAAGGTGCAACATTTTTATTTTTATTTTTTCAGTATAATTCCGCAATGCTCGTTCGAGGAAGAGGACAACATTTTTTGAATATACATTTTTATTGTAAGTTTAATGTTTAAAGAGATATAGCTTCATAAAATGAATTTAAGAAAAAAAAAATTATATAAGGTACGTTTACAACATAACATATTTTATATTATTTATATTATTATAATGAAGATCTACTTGTATTGAAACTAAAGAAATATATAACTGATGGGATAGTATTACAGTGGTTTACATCATACCTCGAAAATAGGAAACAAATTATTAAATTTAATGACAGGTATTCAAAAGAATTGGCTATAAAACACGGAATACCTCAAGGGTCGGTACTTGCTCCTATACTCTTTATATTATAAATTAACGATACTTTTAATTGTTATAAGAAATGTAACCTCAAATTGTTTGCGGATTATACAGTGTTATATATGAAAGATAAAGTAGAATATATTGAATTTAAATGAAATAAATATTTAAAAAACAAAAATAAATGTGATTCTGCGATGGTATTAATGCTGTTAGCAGAACATGGAGGTTGACGTCTTCGCCAATGATGAAAACAGTGCTAAACGTTGAGCACAAGAAAATCGCTGTATTAACAATCAACACATCAGCATCCTCTTCAACCTGCTTAACCGTGAAAGCAGCCTATTCGAATTTAGTTTTCAGCAACGAAACAAGACGGACTTTATTGTTTTAATTGGCTAAAAATTTTTGATTGGAAACTTCAACCGTCATTGTTTCAAAGAGACATCCGCGGTTGTCTTCTTCGATCGGCGAAGTCTTTCTGCGGTCTTTATAATATATTTTTTTCGTAATTTTATATATATTTTTTTCTATCATCTAACGGTTATCCGTCAAAAACAACAATTGCACGTGAACCGTACATGTTGAACGTATTTCTCGGAAATGGACCCAAAAAAATCATAAGGACGCCATAGAACTTTGTGTAAAAGATATCCTCCATCAACATATCTACAACATGGATTTGGTAATTTCCGAGTTCCATGCCTTCTGGAAGTTGTTCAAAAACAGTATACAACGATGATTTCGTGCCTTGCATTCCTTTTTCTGTGAAAAGAGACAAAGGAAATGGGGCAAGCTCCAACTTATGGTAATCCTTCAACTCGTCGTCGGATTCTTTCACAATGCACATCATCTGGAATAACATTAGTGGGTTGATTTTTTTTTCGTCGGCTTCTATGCTGCTATTGATTGCTTCCAATGGTATGACTCTGTCCTTGCGTTTAAATTTAATTGTAGTACATGGTAATAAGTCCAGTACTTATGGAAAAAAGCTAGTCGATTTCGGGAAAAAAGGATGCCGAGAAAACCAATGCAATAATTTTTTCAAGTTTTCATCGTCTTGAGTCACACGTGAAGTCCTCGTATCGACATGTTGCTCGGATGTATCTAGATGAGCGTTACAATATTCCTCAATGAAAATATATATTTTTTAACTCGTAAAACTTCATTTTCCCACCGCTAGCGCTGTATCTCATTACATTATTAGACTTACAATAAAAGTGTATATACAAAATGTGTAAGGAATTTTGTCCTCTTCAACTTTGTCTGCAACTTTTTCGCATAGGAATTATTTTGAAAAAAACAATTTCTTGCATCTTTCAATCAAGATATAGTACACATGGTGCGGGAGCTAAGTGGCTTTTTCGGACACGTTACAAGCATTTTCTATGCGCTGATTAATTCTATCGAACTTAAATAACGACAAAATAGACTTCTGGCATACGTCAGCCTGTCGAGTTGGCCATGGTTCAAGATATAAAAATCAGTGAAATTATATCATCGTTACAAAGCCAGTTTTTTTGTGTGTACATATTTTATGTTTAGAATGAATAAAATAAGATCGCCGTTACACGGCGCGTGGTTTGCCGAACCACGCACCAGGTTCGCGGATCGGCGAACCACGCGCCGTGTAACTGCGCCTTAACGGACAGCGAGCCAGATGTGTCAATACGGCGCGTGACCAATGCAGATTTCGTGTGGGGTTGTGGATTGTAGGCTCGTCAACACTGCATGGATCGACTGATGACTGATCTTCAGGCGCAGTTACCGACAACTAGATAGAAGACGCGAGCTGACGCGAGCAACGTCTCCCGAGTCGCAAGCCCTGCCAAGCTGCCTATGTCACACGGCGCGTGTTTCGTGACTCGCCGAGCCAGGCTCGCCTAATCACGCGCCGTGTAACTGCGCCTTAAGGCACTGCGCGAGGGCATCGAGCAGACATACCGCTATACTCTTGTTAGCCGACCTAAGTCGAAAAATAAATAAAAATTCGACTTAAGATAAATTTAGTAAATGACAATTTAGAGCATAACCAACCATATTTAAGTCATCAGCGCCAAAAACACAAAAATGACTCATACACGTTCGTAGAGACGAAAGGCACTACCAGGTGAAAATTCGAAGAAACACCGAATTTTCACTTAGGAAAATATGTTTATGTCCAGGCTGTAAGAGTAAAAGTATATTATGGTCATGAAGAAGTATACAAAAAATAAAAATATAATTTTGGTCAAGGACAAAAATATATTATGCTTCTTCAGTGCGTCACTTTAAGAAGCATTTCTCAATGACAACCCAATGAACCAATTTAAGGTAAGAAACTTTTTGAATTATTTCTGAATTTCTGATATTTTTGTGATTTGGGGACTTATTTGAAAATTAAAATAATCACAATATTAAAATATCGCCACGAAATATTATGAAATATTTTCTTCAGTGTTTCTAAATGCCACAAAATACGTAAAGAATTATAAGAATATAGGACAATTTTACCCCGAATGACGGTATTGAAAGTACTATGTTACCATCTTCAGATAATTTAAAAATAAAATATATATAGTCTGCACGATTGTGTGTATATCATCTCAAAAACACCCGGTATGATGACTACTGCAATTTGAATGTTAATATTAAAGTCCAATTAATTATCATTGTATTGATATGCATGCAGTTCATACCTATAAAAACAATGTAAATATTAAACTGCCTAATTACCAAAGTTAAGCAAGAATGTAACATGTTAACAGCAAAACATTTTGGTATTGTAGTAAATTCTGAATATACTTAAGTGCTTCAATTAAATTTAGTTTTGCCTGTATTGTCTTAGTGTCCATGATCTATTGCAGAAACAAAACAAGGTAGAAACTATTTTTTTAGTTATAAATTTATAAATATCTGGTAAGGTAGTACATAACTTCCTCTTACGAAAGTTCAATGAAACATACTATACAAAAAGTCTAAAAGTGTTATTTATAAGATTTCGTACCGTAATCATATATCACACTCGCTAAATGAACATTTTTCTAACTGACTCAGTGGCTCAGTATTTACGTGTTAAGTTTAAGACGTCTCGGGTTCGAATCCTGGATGTTTGATGGCGCTTTTGATGTGCTAGCGAGACGGTAGCAAGGGATAGGATAAACTGAGGCTGAGCAAGACATTACGGCTAGTCGTTGTTATCTTTCCCGAGTTCGAGTCTCAGCCACAGCAGATGGCAACGTTGCAAGGAATTGTTGTTTTGTAGTTGTGCATGTGGCCTGGTTGAGTAGTGAAATAATTATGGCTAAACTCCGCCGGGACGTTAATATAAATAAGACGCTGCGAAAAAGAAAAAAGATATGGAAGATAGAAGACTATATCATCGTAATTATGTATCGTTTTCACATGGAAAACACAGCCACACAAAAAAAATAAAGTGTCTTGACCCCAGAGACTGACTAGGTAGACTTTATGTTTTTCGGGTCGCTGAATCTGAATCCGGGGTCCATTTGATCCCATGTCATCAGGTTTAAGGTCATTTGAAGGTCAAATTGAGATAAAACCGTGAAAAATTCCGCAAAAAATTTATTTTTATTTTTTTGAGGTTGCTGAATCCGAATCCGGGATTTATTTGATACCATCATGTCAGGATCAAGGTCAAATGAAGGTCAAACACATGAAATTCAATAATACAATCTTTTTTGACCCCGGATTCTGAAAAATCAGAAAATTTTACGTCAAAATACATCCTGAACGGTTCATGGAACCGATTTATTAGGTCATTTGTTGGTTATCAAGCGGTCAAATGCTTATTTTCCATTTCTTAGCTGATATATCGATTGTAAATCGAAAACTTGCGTCTATAACTAGTGACCTTCAAGTTTTTGTGGTCGCTTATCACGATCCCGGTATCTATTTGATACCATGACGTATAAACCAAGGTCAATCGAAGGTCAAATGCCATAATTCGAATGATATAAATTTTTTAACCCCGTATTCTCAAAGAACAAAAAATCTTACGTCCAAATACGTCTTGATCTGAGTCGAACCGAACTTTGGGTTTCATATGGAGGTATTAAACTATTTTGAGATGTTTTAAACTACATTTTTAAGTCCAAAGACCTAAATCCAAATCTGCTGAATTCAATAGCCTCAAAATTCAATAACCCAATAACCTAATAGCTCTAAAAACCTGATCCCGTAGCTATAAAATAGGGATTACAGACGATGAAAGCTGATGAATCCGTTTACTCGAATGACCACATTGCTCAATAATCCCATAACCGAGTAACCCCATAATTTTATTACTTAGTCTCTCATAGCAAAAATTCTGTTCTTTATAATTAAAGTTGTTGAGCTTCACAACTCCAAACCATGCCACTGTGATTATGGAACTCATTTTCTCGCTCTGCAACTTATCATGAAATTTCTTTGCATGGAACAACCTTTACACCCAAATCAGCATAGCACTTGTGTCTGCATCCAGGGCACCTCCTCGCGGTGACGGCGGGCAACGGAGTAAGCCCGTTATGATGTACAAAATCCGTTCACGCAACCTCCTCGTAGTGCACATCGGGTAACGCTAATGCTGACGGTTTCACAATTCAGTTGAAAGATTCAAAAGAAATCTGTATTTGACCTGCAGATGATCTTTCAGGGTCCAAAAAATTATATCATTCGAATTATAGCGTTTGACCTCAGTTTATACACCATGGTGTCAAATGGATACCGGGATCGTGATAAGCGACCACAAAAACTTAAAGGTCACTAGTCATAGACGCAAGTTTTCGATTTATAATCGATATATCAGCTAAGAAATGGAAAACAAGCATTTGAGCGCTTGATAACCAACAAATGACCTAAGAAATCGGTTCCATAAACAGTTCAGGATGTATTTGGACGTAAAATTTTCTGCCTTTTCAGAATCCGGGGTCAAAAAAGATTGTATTATTGAATTTCATGTGCTTGACCTTCATTTGACCTTGATACTGACATGATGGTATCAAATAAACCCCGGATTCGGATTCAGAAACCTCAAAAATATAAACGTAAATTTTTTACGGAATTTTTCACGGTCATATCTCAATTTGACCTTCAAATGACCTTAAACCTGATGACATGGGATCAAATAAACCCCGGATTCGGATTCAGCAACCTCAAAAACATAAATTTTTTACGGAATTTTTCACGGTCATATCTCAATTTGACCTTCAAATGACCTTAAATCTGATGACATGGAATTAAATAAACCTCGGATTCGGATTCAGCAACCTCAAAAACATAAACTTAAATTTTTTACGGAATTTTTCATGGTCATATCTCAATTTGACCTTCAAATGACCTTAAACTTGACGACATGGGATCAAATAAACCCCGGATTCGGATTCAGCAACCTCAAAAACATAAACATAAATTTTTTACGGAATTTTTCACGGTCATATCTCAATCTGACCTTCAAATGACCTTAAACCTGATGACATGGGATCAAATGGACCCCGGATTCGGATTCAGTGACCCGAAAAACATAAAGTCTACCTAGTCAGTCTCTGGGGTCAAGACACTTTATTTTTTTTGTGTGGCTGTGAAATTATTAAAACGTCAAGTCAATTTATTTGAGATCTAAATTAATTACGCATAACTATGATCTTCATAAGAGAAATTTATCCAGCTTCGTCATAATCTCACGCAGCACAGCTATTATCAAAAAATCATATACATTACAAAACCCCATGCAGGCCCCGCTCTAGAGGAGCCCGTAGCGGGAGATTTTGGCAAAAAACTTTTTCAAATTTCTACCCCCCGCTCATCAATTATTAAGCGCTAGTGCCCGTAGCGAGGGCCCTCCAGAGATTTTGACAAAAAAATTCTTTCCCGCTCATCAATTATTAGGCGCGGGGACGTGCCAGTGAATTTGGTACCGGGGCCCATGATTTGATGCGGGGGGGGCCTGAACCAATGTATGAAACAAATCAAATATAACAAAAAAAAAATCAATGTATTACACAGGTCTGCGAGGTTTTGTTGGGCAGATGGGGGTCTTTCCGAAGTAATTTTTCGTGCTGAATACGAATTTGATCTCAAAATCAGGATTTTGAAATATTTGAGTTTAAGTACTTAAAGTATGGCTTTTTTTGTATACTTTTGAGGATACGTATATGAATCAAAAATTTTATTTTCATTTAGTACCATCCTTCCTCTTTAAATTAAGCTTTCGAATGGTCATCTACGATATTTCCTCGCAAAGTTATAACCATTTAGAGGTGACATGAATTTGAAACCATGATCCCCTACAATTCAACAATCTTAACCAAACGACTCCAAATGAATCAAGATTTAAAGCTAAAAAAATCTCTCGCAAATGGATTGGTTAAGATTGTTGAGTTGTAGGAGATCATGGTTTTAAATTCATGTTACCTTAAAATGGCTATAACTTTGCGAGGAAACATCATAGATGACCATTTCCGAGCCCATTTTAAACGTGATGGATGGTACTAAATGATGTGTTTATTAAAAATAAGCTGAAACATTTTTTAAGTTCTATACATTACTTCAAAAGTTGCAAAAAAAGCAATTCTTTAAGTACTTAACCTCAAATATTTCAAAATCCTGAGGTGATGAGCCAGATTCGGATTCAGCACGAAAAATAACTTCGGAAATGACCCTCAGCTGCCCAACAACATTCATGACCTCTTTATTCGCAGACCTGTGTTATTGAAAATAAGTTGTTTTGACTCAGCATCAATAATTTCGTGGTATCCTCTGCACACTAAATTATTTATATATGCTATGGGTTATATAACTTCATTGCTTCTTCAATTTTTGTTAATTTTGAATGTCACCCTGCTTATTACATAAAACTTTGTGCTGGAAATAAATCACAATTACCACCGAGATTACCACAATACTTTTTCATAGGTAAAAAGAACTTTGACGAAAATACAGGGTGTTCCTTGATAACGTGCAAATATTTCAGGGTGCGATTCCTTAGGTCATTTTATGAAGAAAAGTTCATATGATCATATGTCCGCAACGGCTTAAATCGTTATTTTTTAAAATCTCAGAAAGTGCTTTAGATATTATCTTCAATTTTGGTATGTGTTAACAGGGTATAAAACCGCATGTTTTAGTTATAAAAGTCATTTTAACGCACCACCAGTGACGTCCCTGTAAACATGTCCTCTGATATTTTTTACCAAAAAGTGGTACCTACGCCACTGACATTCTTCCATCTGAATATTTTTTTCTTATAAGCCTGGTTAGTGCTACATGAAAAAAGTTTCTTGCATTTTTCTCGTCAGAATTAAAACAATTAAATCCAAATTGAAATTAATTATTATTAACATTGATAATGATACATTTTGTATTAGGGCAGTTGGTAGGTCCTGGGGTTTCTCACCCAGAATCTCCCTCTGGCTGTACACTGCTGTGATAAGACCAATGCTTTGTTACGCAGCCATAGTCTGGTGGCCCAGAGTAAGGCAAAAAACAGCAGCATCTCAACTGGAGCATGTTCAAAGACTGGCATGTCTCTGCGTTACAGGTGCGATGAAAACGACGCCTACAGCTGCAATGGAGACTATACTCTTCATCCCCCCTTTAAATCTGTACATAGAGGAAGTGGCGTTGAGGACTGCTCTGAGATTGCAATCTGTAGGCCAATGGAATATTGAGGGCACGGCTACGAGACATGCCCTTATCCAAGAGGAGGCTACAAAGCAAATTCCTCTTCTGGGAATGGGGACCGACCGTATCCCCCCTATATATAACTTCGACAAGAACTTTGAGGTGAGTCTGAATGTGTCCGGTAATGATGAGCCGGATATATCAATCTACACCGATGGTTCAAAAATAGACTGTGGATCAGGAGCTGGGGTCTACTCAGAAGACCTAGATCTATACTCAATAACACCGCTAGGCACACATGCTACTGTTTTCCAGGCGGAACTAGTAGGGATCCTGCAAGCGGTAATAGAAACCATGAAGGCAAACGTCAGTGGTAAAACGGTGCGCATATCAACGGACAGCAGAGCAGCCCTGCTTGGCCTAAACAACTGTAGGACAGCCTCGGGGCTGGTTCTGGAAATTAGAAAGGCCCTAGATGTGCTCGCACAAAACAATAGTGTCCAGCTCCGTTGGGTGAAAGGACATGATGGAATTCAGGGTAAAGAAGAAGCGGACGCTTTAGCCCGCAAGGGATCTGAGAGCGCCCTGCATGGTCCGGAACCTGCAATAGCACTCTCAGATTCAGTTCACAGTTCCCTGCTAAAGAACTATACACTTAGACGCCATGCGGACTGTTGGAGTGGTCTAAGCAGCTGCAGACATAGCAGAATGGCTTTGGCCACACCCAGTCGTAAGCTAGGCAAACACTGTCTTCAAATGTCCAGGGATAATCTGCGCATTTATGTAGGATTACTAACTGGACATTGCAGACTAAACAAACACCTCCATACGCTGAGAGTCATAGACAACCCGAAGTGTAGAGGATGTAATCTGGATGACGAGACTGCCGAGCACGTGCTCTGTCACTGCTCTGCTCTCTCAACGAAAAGAGGATCCATACTGGGGAACTTCTGGCACAGTATGGCCAGCATAGGTGGCATCTCACCTGGCCTTCTCCTCAAATACATCACAAGTGTGGGTTGGCTTGAGGAATGAGGGGCTCGGTAGACATGCCACCACTTACGGGGGCAGCACAATGGGCCCGCCTATGAGGCCTGAGTGCACATGAGCGCAAGCTCACCCCCCGCCAAACAATCCAGATCCAGATACATTTTGTTTTATAAAAATTGTTGGAAATTGCCACCATCAATTAATAGACACGCTTCCGCCCGTCTTCGCATTAAATTGCCCACTCGTTTAAATATTCCTTGCGTATTCCGTATTCTTCCATACGAGGCAACTATTAGCTCTCTTAAATTTTCCAAAGTGTTAATGGGGGTTTTATACGCCGGATTTTAAAATGACCCCACAAAAATAAATCCAAGCTATTGAGATTGGGGGGAACAATTACACTGAAATTAACAGGAGCTCCATCGTACATGTACCACATTTGATTACTTAACGCAATTGGTACGTCTTCAAGCAACACGGGTAGTTCTTCTTGGAGAAAACGCAGGTAAGATTGTCCGTTGAGGCGTCTTGGCAGAAAAAAAAGGGCCTATAAGATTATTACCAATAATTCCTACTCATACATTAACCGAAAATTGCTCTTGAAAATGGGTTTCGGTTATGGCATAGGGATTTTCGTCCGCCCACATATGATTATTATGAAAAGTTTAAATAACATTCCTAGACAAATTAGCTTCGTCTGTGAACATAATGTGTGACTCAAGCTGCGGATTTAGTGTAACATTCTGAAGGTACCACTGACAGAAGTGCACACGCTGTTGAAAGTCCCTGGGAGCAATACTTGTACTCTTAGAATATGGTACGGAAATAACAAGAAATCAACCAAAATGACAAATATTCAAAGCTTAGCAATATTCCTCGTACTCGTCTCAGGATGTTCTTCGATTTCTTGCAGCACCGCTTCCTCATTTTAGGGCGTTCTGACAGTTCGAGGTCTACTTTCCAAAGTACCTTTTTGGAAACTACAATTTTCACAAAGAAGGCGAAGAATAGTTGAAAAAAATCGGCTATCTGGCAAGGCACGATTAGGATATCTTTCCTGATACATACTTCTGGCTTTTGTTGCATTACCATCTGCCAGACCATATACGTAATGCATTGTCGCCATTTTCGCACTTGTACAATTTACCATATTTACTGAGATATTCGAATAAAAATAGCGATAGTAGGGAACCGAGACATCTGTATCTTACACCTTGTATACCACTCGAGGACATAAAAAAACTGAATATTGAAAATTACGTAAAATGACCTGCTGCGTCCGAATTTTAAGGTCGCGACTTAATTTGGGCTTGCGAAATCAGTGAAATTGAGAATTTTTTTTTCTCGAAAATCTGCAATTTCTTCATATCATATGTTTAACTTGTCGTATCTTTTTTATTAGCGATTTTATTAATCTAAAATTTTAAACAGGTAATATTCAAATATCTCTGATCACAAAGTTAAAAAATCTAAAATATTTAATTGCTCTATTAATAAAAGAAAAATCGAGAGAAAAATTAAATAACGCAGCTTTACATAATTTGTAGCAGAAAATGTAGTCGCCTGCTAACTTTTTTATTATTAAAGATAGCTAGATACTATAAGCAACAAAGCTGTAGACAATGAAACAAAGAAGTTTTTTTATTAAAACGTTTTTTTTTTAATTTTGCTTAGTTTTCGAGAAAACAGGTGTTAAGGCAACTGTATTATTTGCGCGCTGGTCTATCGCATATTTCACCCGTACGTGTCCAAGTAATACACGTTGTGACGACAGGGAAATGTAATGTGTCTACCTAGAAAGTTAGGACATTAACAGTATTATAATTTATCAGCAAACGCAGGTACATGGTTTTTATTAAATTTAAGTGTGAATAAAAGTTTGAGAACTACCAAACTATACAATATTATATTTAATATCAAAGAAAATGCCTAATCCAATGATTTTAATGTAACATAAATAACAAACGGGGTTCAAGATCATTCTGCCATAACACGTAAATAAATACATTTTTAATTTATGCTGTATAATTTATTTATAATAGATGTGAACAATAATATTTAATTTGTAGAATATATAATATACATATTACTTTCCATATAATAATTACCTAACAAACTTATCAAGGACTACCTAAATCATTTTTCCAAGAATAAATCTGCAGACATTAAATACATTAATTGACAGAGCTGGGTAATTCCTTTTGAAAAAGTAATTAGCAATTACAATTCCCTTTCTTTTTTCGTGTAATTGTAATTGTATTTAAGTACTTTTTTTTATTAAAGTAATTTGGAATTGTAATTGCAGGAAAGTTGTTACAGGAATTGTAATTTGTAATTATATTATTTGAACTATCTAATTACAAATTACTTCTCTCCCTACATTAATTATTTATTAATATTAAACATTACATTACTTACCTATATTAAAGCAGAATTTTACAGTTTGCATAGTTTAAAATGAATCTGAAAAGCTCAAAAAAAGTTACTGACTAAAAACGAGTTTTTGCCGTGGTCCGCTGCACATTTATGTTTTTTATTGTTAAGTTCACAAACTTTTGTATTTTTGTTCAATAAACTTTTAAAAACTAAATGTGTTTGTTTGCTGTTTATTATTATCATTCTTATTATTATTAGGCATGGTTATTAAGCTGCCTTTTCTATATATTTATTTAATTTTTCCTGATTAATCTTAAGGTCAAACATTCTAATAACGATTCTAATAAATATTAGAACGCAATATTACACAGCACTTTTAATTAAAATTTTTAACTCACCTTTTTTGTCTGTTTGGTCACTATAATTTACTTTATCGAAAAAGTAATTAGAAAAGTAATTGCTAAATCCATTTTTCATGTAATTGTAATTAAATGAATATAATTCCTTTTTTAAAGACATGTACTTTGTAATTGTAATTAGTTCCTTTTTTAAAAAAGTAATTTGTAATTGTAATTAGTTGCTTTTTTAAAAAAGTAATTTGTAATTGCAGGCGCGGATTTAGAAAATTCTTGAGGGAGGGCGCACATTTAAACTAAATATATAGCATTTTGAACTTTTTATTAAAAAACCTAAATCTACAAACGTTAGCCTTATCAATTACTGGCTCAGGGGAGGGCGCGCGCCCCCTGCGCCCCCTATAAATCCGCGCCTGGTAATTGTAATTATTTTTCAATTACAAGTAATTACCCAGCTCTGTTAATATAATGGTATTGTAGAGTATATTATTTTAGATATATTAATAACATAATTAAGATGATTATCATATTCCTTATGAATTTACTTATCAGTAATACTTCCGTAAGATTTCTGGAAACCCCTAAATAACTATATTTATTATATTTTAACACGTGATGGTGCTATCCGATGCGACGTCAAGTATAGAGCAGCAGTAGCGGCAATTACCCTTAGATACGGCAAGAGAAGTGGAGAGCGCGCGTAAAACTTTTGGGTTTAACTTACTATAACTTTTTTTGCATTGAAGCTAAAGACACACTTTTTCACTTAAAAAAATTTTGATGTTTTCAGCGAAACTTTGTAGCAGACTTCTTTTTAAATTTCTAGAAACAACAGTCGCTCCATGATTAGTCAAAATTTCACTACACACAAATGACAAGGTCTTATAAATTATTTTTTTTTCAAAAAGGTTTCATAGAAAGCAATTTAATAGCACCAGTATTATAGCTAGATACCAACGATCATTTAGCAAAAAAAATTAGCTCGATAACTTTTTTAATTCTGAAGATATGACTTGAGAAGTACTAAAAAACGTGTATATTCGATTTTTCGATTTTTGGGTAAAATTGACATGTAGCAATTCCGAATTTCATCGCGACCTCAAAAATCGAATGCGGCAGGTGCTTTTTTATGAGAAACCATTTTCAGTTTTTTTTTATTTTCTCGAGTGGTATAGGCCTCTTTTTAGAAGCGTTTCTCAGGCGGCTCGGTTCCTTATAGTCCAAGATCCCAGAGCTGCCAGACCTACGTCATTTTAGCAAAGCTAATATTTTGAACACAACTAGTGTAATATCTAATTAAGAACGTCTGCGTATTTGCTAGTTTGAAAGCGGGGCCCTTTTGCAGAAAACAGGTACAAAAGGTACATACAAATTTTACTCAGTACGTTAAAATATGATAGCTGGTTTATTTTCCACGTGACACACTAACGACATGGTGTAAGCGTCAACCATCCGATTCTTAAGGTCCGAGGTTCGATCCTGAGCGTTCTCAGCTTTTTTTTTTTCAACAAATATTAACTTAAAGTGGCGATTACCAAGAAAGAGACAACCGATAGGGAAATATTTATTATTTTTGATCATAACTTTTTTTCTTAGTACGTATATTTGAAAAAAAAAACTGAGAACGCTCAGGGATCGAACCTCGGACCTTAAGTTCCGGAGGTTGACAACAACAACAACAAAACAAATTTATTTGACATTTCTTGTTACAAGAATGCACCTCATCGGATCCCGGCCCGGAGCCAACCAGACAACCATGGCGCGTAGCGTCGTGGTAAATGTGTGGTTGGACGAGGCGGGTCCGATTTGGTTTGACGATAATGCTTGTTGCAGCTAGGCAGACTTAAAACTAGGTTAAAATTAGGGAATGTGCTCGCACGAGCCTAAAACTAATGAATAAAAAACTTAAAACTAACACTTGCACTGCACTTACAAATTTTTGGTTGCTGATACGTAGAGGGAAGTGTGGCTAAGGAAGTTGCCGGAAGATAGGCAACGCCTGGTATGGTAGGGGGTGTCTTATATATCGAAAAGTATTGCGTTATGCTGTCTGATTCGAGTAATGTTGCGGGTTAGCGGACTACCGTCCAGCTTCAACTGATAGAATTTTTGCGATGATTCTCGGACGTAGTCCGCTAGTGGGGTTATGTCGTGACAACGTGCATAGAGATTTCTGAGGGAGGTGTACCTACCAGAGTCTGAAATGAGGCGCATAAATTTGTGTTCTAATATCGGAGGTTGACGCTTACACCATGTAGTTAGCGTGCCACTTGCAAAATAATCCAGCTATCATACTTTAACGTACTGAGTAAAATTTTTATGTACCTTTTATACCTGTTTTCTGTAAAAGGGCCCCGCTTTCAAACTAACAAATACGCATACGTTCTTAACTAGATATTACACTATTTGTTGTCAAAATATTAGCTTTGCTAAAATGACGTAGGTCTGGCGGCTTTGGAATCTCACTCTATTACTACGAAGAAATAAAATGAATTCAATGAAACCCTAAAAATCGAAGAAACAATACGTTGAGATGGTTTTGAATACCAACAACTTAGTTTGTGTCAACAAATATTATCTTGAAAATTTTTTGATAGTTCTAACAACCAATTGAATTTCGCGATTTCTTGTCATGTGACACAAATCATCCAATCATTTTAACATTACACTGATAACACCATCCAAGGAAATTTTCAATCACTATGACAATAAAATTATTTAACTTTGACAACTTCATAATAACTGCCAAATAAATTTCAAAATGTCACGTTTTGGCAATGTCAATTCTCAGTCTATAAACGCGCTAATCAAAGAAAAATGTTTTATTGGGTTGCGACTTTTTAATTTTATTTTTTCAAAAAAATTTCTGACCAAATATCCCTCTGACATTGACAAATGCCTTATAATTTTATGACAACCTCAAGCACGTTGCTTGGTAATAGCCCTCCGCCTTCGGCGTCGGGCTATTACCAAGCAACGTGTTTTCGATTGTCATAAAATTATCTCGCACATTATCATTCTCCTAGGGATATTATAGCTGAAAATGATGTTTGTAAAAACGTCATTTACTCCAGGATAACTAGATTTATGTGTTCAAAAATTACACAGGCACACAAACAAAAAAGTGAATTACCAAAAATATGACTATCATTTCCGGGTAATATGGGGGCACCTGCAAACGAATTTCATAGTCCCGATGGCCAATTTCGCTCCAATTTTTCGGAAATCACCATACAGGGTGGTCCCAAAATCCCGCAACGGTATATTTATTCTTATCAGACAAAGCAAATTAAAAATATGATATTCGTTCCCTTAGTGAAATTTTCCAAGCAATCGAATGCGCAAATCAGATTTTGGGTCAGGTCACCCTGAGGGTGAAACAGGGCCCAACTTTGAAATTTCAAATGAATACCCTGATTGTACTAACGTAATATTGTGTCGAACTCCTCTATGCATTTCCTTAAATATATAAGGAATAAAACCAGACTGCAACCGACAGTTATTCTCCGGACTAATGCCCCTCCGAGCGCTGGATTACAAATTGCAAGCCTGGCGCGTCAACTGCAATAACTGTGTACTGCCACAAAACGCTAAAAGCTTCGATTGAAATAAACACCAGCCGAAAGACTTATTCTTACTCAAAGGAGCTCTCGTGCCAGCCACTCCACACCACTTGCAGACTGCAGTTTCGAGCTGTTTTCTCTCGTCAGTGCAAGATAGGTATGGAATGGCTGTAACGAGACATTTGATCATTCTTGGTACATGACGAGATTTATAGAATCACGACGCAACAAAAATCGTAGGCTCCATCCGTAGGCTTCAATCGAAGTTTTCAGCGTTTTGTGGCAGTACACAATTATTGCACTTGACGCACCAGGCTTGCAATTTGTAATCCAGCGCTCGGCGGGGCATTATTCCGGAGAATAGCTGTTGGTTGCAGTCTGGTTTTATTCCTTATATATTTAAGGAGATGTACGTTAGTACATATTCTGCCCTCTAAAAGCATAAATATTAACTATGCCCATGTCAGGGTTACTGCTACTGGGCTACTGCTACTTCGATTGCTATAGACATCGGCCGCTAGATGGAGCCTATGATTTTTGTTGCATGTCGTGATTTTATAAATCTCGTCATGTACCAAGAATGATCAAATGTCTCGTTATAGCTATTCCATACCTACCTTGCACTGACGAGAGCCAACAGCTCGAAACTGCAGTCTGCAAGTGGTGTGGAGTGGCTGGCACGAGAGCTCCTTTGAGTAGGAATAAGTCTTTCGGCTGGTGTTTATTTCAATCGAAGCTTTTAGCGTTTTGTGGCAGTATCTACACAGTTATTGCACTTGACGCGCCAGGCTTGCAATTTGTAATCCAGCGCTCGGAGGGGCATTAGTCCGGAGAATAACTGTTGGTTGCAGTCTGGTTTTATTCCTTATATATTTAAGGAAATGTATAGAGGAGTTCGACAAAATATTACGTTAGTACAATCAGGGTATTCATTTGAAATTTCAAAGTTGGGCCCTGTTTCACCCTCTGACCCAAAATCTGATTTGCGCGTTCGATTGCTTAGAAAATTTCACTAAGGGAACCAATATCATATTTTTAATTTGCTTTGTCCGATAAGAATAAATATACCGTTGCGGGATTTTGGGACCACTCTGTATGGTGATTTCCGAAAAATTAGAGCGAAATTGGCCATCGGGACTATGAAATTCGTTTTCAGGTGCCCCCATATTATCCGGAAATGATAGTCATATTTCTGGTAATTCACTTTTTTGTTTGTTTGTGTGCCTGTGTTATTAGCGAGGTTATTAGTCAATATTGATAAATGAAACAATTTGAATTTAAATGTTTTAATCTCTGACGAGAAAAATGCAAGAAAGTTTTTTGATGTAGAACTGACCAGACTAATCAAAAAAAACATCCCCATAGAAAAATTTCAGTGCCGCACCACTTTTTCGGTAAAAAATATCAGAGGACATGTTTGCAGGGACGCTGTTGTAGAACTCCAAAATCGTCCTAAGTTGAAGACAGAATCAAAATTCGACTTAGGCAAAAATTTCATTTAAAGACATCTTTAAGAGTCTGCAGAGGCACAGATCAGTCCATAAGGACCGTTTTGGGTTCTAGAAGGCGTTGGAAATGACCAGGTGAAAATTGGAAGAAACACCGAATTTTCACTTAGGAAAAATGTTTTTGGTTCAGGATATGAGAGCAGAAGTATATAATGACAAAGATTTATGAATAATATACTTTTTCAAAGGTACCACAATTGGACTTAATATTTTTGAAAGGGCGTCAAAATTTGGCTCAAGAATCGATTTATCGAAAGTACGCCAAAATTTCACTTGCAGACTAATTTTTCAAAACTACCTTGAAATTTGGCTTGAAAATCGATTTTTCAAAAGTACGCCAAAATTTCACCCGCAGATTAGTTTTTCAAAAGTACCTTGAAATTTGGCTTGAAAATTGATTTTTCAAAAGTACGCCGAAATTGCTCTTAAAATAGATTTTTCAAAAGTACCACAAAGTTAGTTTAAAAAGTACCACGAAAATATACTTTGAAATATTTTTTATTTTTTATTCCTCCACCAAAGACATTGACCTTTGATGTACGGTCATTGAAAGCCCAATTCTAAAGTATGAGCATAAAATTTTAGCGATGCACTGCATCCGAAAGGCAAAATAGAAGATTTTGACAAAGCCGGCGTAGTGCCGATAAGCAAAAATTGATAAAAATCAATGCACATGTACAAGGCCGGTTTCTCGCATAGAAAGAGTTGGGATTGACTCAGCGGCTCGCAATTTGGTCGAGCGCGTTGAGTGGTCCAAACAAAGCAATGGTAGGAAAGCCAATAACAGGGCTTTCCAAATGACAAAGTTACAGAGGAAAACGCCATGTGCATAAAAAACCAAAAATTCAATTTTGCCTAAAAGTCGCTCGAAGGTGGATAGCTGCCATATCGATAATATTGAGCAACTGCATAGGAGCAAGTAAATCGTGGACTGATCGAACGCCATTAAACTTATGCAGTTATAAGTCCTCACGAATGTGTTTGAGTACGTGAATCTCCACGATACAAGAACTTTAAAGCTAAGTAGTCTCTAGCGAAACTAAATTCATTTAGTAAAACTTTTTTAAGTTAATTTCAGTCAGCCGTAATTATAAATTACAAATAGTCTCAGACTTCTCTAAAAAGCTCGCATTTTGATTGTGAGAAGGTATGCATGAATCTTTTCTACTTAATCGATCGTTAGCGTAAGCGCTCTCGCTTGTATGGTCTGAAAGCCATTACCTTGATTGGGGAAGGCACGATTCTTATCTTGAGAATTTTGTATAACCATTTCTGTTAAATAAACGGATTCTTTGAACTATTGTTTCTTAATTGATCTTGAGGCCTGTTGACGGTCTATAATCCCTGGAACATTCGTATAGAAAGCCGGATGCGTCGAGTTAATTCACATTAACACTCGACCTTCTGGTTGCTTTACGGAGGTTCGATAGGGATTTTTTTATGCGTTTTTTGAGAAATAGAGTCCGTTATTAATAGACTAAAACGTGGTTTCCACGTACAAAAATTAATCCCTCCGCAGAGAAATTCTTCGGTTGGGATTTTTTTATGCAAAAATTCAGGAAATTAAGAGGTACCTAAATCCCCAACGAGGGAATTCAGGTCCAGAGAGAGCGTCATTTCCGATCTGTGGTAGTGCAGCCTTGGTCCATTATCCGGCTATCGAAGTGCATCTTATCTCGAATCCGCCTGAGAGGTAGAAGAACGGGGTAATACGCGACTGGCGCCCCCTGAGAAATAAATTGGTGTCGCGTCATTTTGACGCCCGATAGTGCGTTCTTCTACAACACCACTGGTGGAGAGATAAAATAACGTTTCTAACTAAAATATGTGGTTTTATATCCTATTAACACATACCAAAATTGAAAATAATATTTAAAGTGCTTTCTGAGGTGTTGAAAAATAACGATTAAAAAAAAAGGAAATTCAACACCCTGTAGCAAAAAACTTAAACCGTTGCGGACATATGTTCATATGAATTTTTCTTCATAAAATTACCTAATTAATCAGACCTTGAAATATTAGCATTCTATTAAGGAACACTCTGTATATGGTTTAATCTACGTAGTATAAAGTAATATTTTGTAGTTTCGATATCTTGTACATCCTCGCATTTTCTTTTTGGTAACCACACTGTATATTTTTCTATTCACTAAGAGTGTACATGGTTGAATATTGTTTTATTATTTTCTTCCATGTCGTTCTTAATTAACTATTTCTATAGGGTGAGCGCCCTGTATATTTTAAAGTATAGCAGGGTCATTCCTTATCAGTTATATTAGCTATATGACAAATGTTATTGTCCTCCGTCACATTTATTTCATTATTTTTCAGAGTGTCCACCTTATAAACTTTACAGTAAAAGTATATTATCCCATTCCTTCATTGTGAATAGCATCGACTACCTACCAAATATTATTTTTCTTCATCAAATAGTTTTGTAGATATGCAGACATGCAAAAAATCGAGTAGCAATTATTTATTATGATTTTAGGGAATAAAATGGAGAAAGAAACTAGTAGCAAAAATAAGTACGAAGACGACGCAACGCATGGCGTAAATTACAACTTGGAGTTTGGAAAGCTATTGGCAAATCCTGAGGGGGGAGAAGAAGTTGTGATATCAGGTAGGCAACTTATTACACATACCACGTCGGTCGGGTAAGCAATCTTCCTGCCCCACAATGAAAGAAGGTGCCTTAGTACCATGAAGGCTCGAATGTTCAAATTCTACCTCTTAGAAACTTCCTCAGTCTTATTTTCTTAAATAGCAATGTAATAATGCTTCCTAAACTGAATAATAATTAAAAAAAATAATAATAATTAAAATTCATACCAGGTATAGTATTGGTCGTTCATATACTATAATTTCTTGGCCTCCTTAGTATTCCTTTATTAGATATTTAGAAATTATAAACTCCATCGGAAAAGTGTAGTGACTGTTTCTTTAGTAGTAGTTTTATAATTTCAGATTAATATGTAATACATTATGTACCGCTTATATTAGGTAGAATCAACAGAAATAATTTAAAGTTCAGTTCGGCAAATTAGTGTGAAATGTAAAACTTTCAAAAATGTCTTTTCAGTTTTCTGTAATCGAAGGAGTACTTATACATCTTGTTGAATTTTGGTGAATGTTGAAAAAATTGTCGTGAAGCAGTACACCTTTAAAGTAAATCATATTTTATTTGCTTACAGTTACAATAAGGAATATTTTTATAGGATTTTGCAAGCAGCAGAAATAATAATGTATCAAAAATCATAAGAAAATCTATCTTTGAAAATATTAATTTTAATTTTTTGAATTCTCCGATAACCAAAAGTAGGTTATCGAAGAACCACCCTTTGGTATTTGAATAGGCCAGATGAGTTTAAAAACTTTGATCGTCTGTAACAGGAAACTCGACCTTCGATTGCCTTTAGGGGGTTGGCTTCACGAAAACTTTGATTTAATTCACTGTTAGCACTGTCTAAAATCTTCTATGTTCAATCGCTGTTTGAGGGTAAGTTAGTATAGTAACCGTTGTTGGCACTGGTAATTTGGCGGTGATTTTCCGCCAAGGAACTTTGTGGTCGACGAAGCGCGTTTTGGAACATCTTGTGTATGTGGCGGCAGTGTCTAGTTGAAAAGTGGTTGTAACTTTTTTAGTTTTTGAAAGATTTGAAATATTTTGCGGCTATTTGTGAATCCTCTATGATGTGCTTCTTTCTGGTTAATTTGTTTTTTAATTTCCTCAGCGAAGCTGAGTGCTAAGTTTTTGCGCGCTTGGTGACATTTTTAAAAAATTTATTGGTATCGTTGAATTATTTTTTATTTTAAGAAAAAATTAAACTTTCTCAGCGACACGATTATTAACTGAATCTTTTGCGCGCTCGGTGGCACTTTCCTTAAAAATTTCATTGGAAATGACTGAATAACTTTCTTAGTTTAAGGAAAATTTGAAATGTTTTTCGACCATTCGGTAGGTCTCGAGTATGTGCTTTTTTTTAGTTAATTCGTTTTTTAGATTTCTCAGCGATAAGCTAGAAATCAATTATTTAGTGTATTTCTAGCGTTCGGTGATAGTTCTTTTTGATAGGAAATTAAATTTTAACGAACGTATGGAGAGTATTGTTTTATTTGCTTATAGAAGTTTGGATTTTGTGATTAGAAAAACAAATGGTTTTGACAATGTTGAGTTACTGAATTTATTGTATACTTCATTTAGACTTGATATGCCGTTCTTATTTGCAGTCCTGGCTATAATAAATATTGAAATTGTATAGAGAATATTCAACGTCGCTATTTAGAACTTACTTCATATAAAATTGATACTGTATACCCTGTGAATGCCTTTTGAACATGGACAATTGCCAAATAAATTCAGTTTTCTTATTTTACCGATCGCAGGGAATTTTGTTCTCTTTTGTTTGTTCATAAATTAATTCATTAGCCTGGTTATTTCCCAAAAATATTGAATACGTTAAGTTTTCATGCCATATCATTTGAACACGCTATCATAAAACATTCTACTTCCCACGCCACGAACAAACGTTCTGATGTTCTCGCCCGTGTACTTTATGTATAAGACTTAAAAATTTATTGGAATGGAGTTGAAAAACCAATCCCTAGGATTTAACACTTGTAACAACATCAAGTGATACTTACAACTCCACAAGAACTTTCACTCCAAAATTTTCTGCAAATGCACAAAAGATTGCCAAAATGTAGTCGGAAAGCTAAACTTTACTGCTTGATAATTGCGGAAGTTGTCTAGAATCGTGTACTAATATTAATGTTGAAGAGGAGGATTCGCTGGACTATGACGAATCAATTAAATTTGAACTTCAACATTTTAATTGTGATGACGATGATGATGATGATGGTGAAGCCGACAATGATGATAATAATAATGGACCTAACAACTTCAAATGAATCAGGTACAAAATATCGTATAGCGCGGAAGAGGCATAAATAGAATATAGTCATAAATATAATCTGGTCTACTTATTAAAAAGTCAATCCTGACTTTTTTAATAAACTTTAATTAACAAACATTAATAATATTTATAATTTCCAGCCTCATTTTATATTATTATAGCTTGTATTAAAATTAATTTCATGGAAGAAAGTTGGAAAATTTGAGGGCCGTGCAACTGAGCTCAATTTTGAACGCTAATTATTGATGGAAATATACATCTAGCAAAAAAATTTCATACGACAAATAAAATTTATGGAAATTAGACAGGGTGCTGGCAAAAACCGAAACATTGTTGCCAGCAACCACTCCCACGAGGAAGTAGAAGAGTTCGAATATCTTAGCTCTTTAGTGGACAAAAATAACAACTCTAGCATGGAAATCCAAAGGAGAATTTTAAAAGAGAACAGGAGCTACTATGAGCTCTCCAAACTTATGAAGTCCAGGTTACTTACACGTAATTCCAAGATAATGCTATATGAAACCACAATTAGACCGACAATTACATATGGATGGACTCTTGGCCTGGAGGATCAAAACACTCTAGGAATATTCGAGCGGATAATACTTAGAAAAATCTATGGACCCATCCATGACCGCGGCATATGGAGAAGAAAGTACAACAACGAACTGTATCGATTGTACAGAGATCAGGATATTATTTCTTCCATTAGGATCAGTCGGCTAAGATAGCCAGGTCATGGTGCGCGCATAGAGGAATTAAACCCTGCAAAAAAAATATTTAATGCTATTCCTGAAAGGCATCGTAGAAGAGGACGGCCAAAGTTAAGGTGCGGGGATAGTATTTCGGAGGACCTAGGAAGGCTCGGCATAAGAGCAGCGAAAAATAGAGATGAATGGAGGAAGAAGCTCGAGGAGGCCAAGACTCGTAGAGGCGGGTTGTAGTGCCAATGAAGAAGAAGATTATAAAACCAGAACATTTCCTAAATTATCCAATAAAACTCGATTCATCGAAGTTGGACTTAACAGTTAACAGTTACAGAGTTTTAGAAGGCTTGACAAATACCTTGATAAGGCAGTCATATAATAATAAAGGATAAACGATAACTTGGTTTTAATGTAAATACTTGAATGTCTCTTTAACCTTCTATTTAAGACAAAAATATTTTTAAGTACATTTGACATGTACTAAATCTGGTATAAATCATTGGTTTATGAGTTGGTCATTTAAAATCTCTAATAAAATTTGAATAAACACATTTAAAGGCATTTATCGTTACTTGGGTCGTAATACGTATTGTTGTTAGTTTACAAACCACACCATAGAAGCTCAACGCAGACAGAGAACTTTATAAGCTTTAATTTTGCACATAAACATTTTTGTCGTAAATTCAACGGAAAGCCGGAAATCGCGAAAAATCATATTTTCGTGATTTAGGCTAATGATATTTTGCAAGAAAATGAAGAAAATGCAGAAAGTGATTTAGAAAATACTGATGACAATATCGCAGAGTTTGATCATAATGATGATTCTAGTGAATGAAAAATATTTTGAATTTCCTGTGTTATTACACAGCCACACAAAAAAAGTGGTCTGACCTGCGGACCAGACCTGTGTGTCCTTGTATTTGTACCAGCTGAAACCAAATCAGAAGTCAGATTGGTTCGTTATTCACCTCTAAACCCAAAAAACCACCTCATCAGAAAAGTGGTATGGCGTGCGGACCATGTCAGTGTATCCTTATGTATTTGAACCCTCTGAAACCGAATCCGAAGTCAGAATTGTCAAATTGGCTCGTGTTTAGCCCCCAACCCCAAAAAATACCCCCAAAACAAACAAAAAATGGTCTGGCCTACGGACCACACCAGTGTATCTTTATGTATTTGGTAAGGATACATTGGTCTGGTCCGCCAGAAAGACCACTATTTTTTGTTTTGGGGGTATTTTTTTGGGGTTGGGGGGTGAAAAATGAGTCAATCTGATAATTCTGGTTTCGGACTAGGTTTTAGATGGTCCAAAGACATAAGGATACACTGATCTTGTTCGCAGGCCGCACCACTTCTTTTTGCTTTGATGGTGTTTTTTGGGGTTAGGAGTGAAAAATGACATCTGACAATCTGAAAATTCTGACTTCGGATTCGGATTAAGAGAGTCCAAATACATAAGGGTACACTGGTACGGTCCGCAGGCCAGACCACTTTTTTTTTGTGTGTGGCTGTGTAATTATTATTTTCTTATAAATTGTTATAATTATTATTTTTTAATAACAAATTACCGTTTCTCCACTTTAATTTAATTCAAACATTTTTTAAATCAAGAAAATTGCAGTTTTACACTTTATTTTTAATACTGCACAATTTGTAGTCGTCTGTACATTAAAGAAACTATTAGATACAGTTTTTAGAGGAATAGTTAAATGCGGTTTAATATCATGATTGCCATGTCAACTTCCTTTTCAATTTAAATACATGCATTATCATTCTTCTCTGTTTGAATTAGGTGTGTCTGGAGCATTTCCAAACTCGAATGATGTTCACGAACTTAGAGACAACCTATTTAATAAATCAGAAATGGTGCTACCCCACTCGAGGTGGGATTTGAAACATCCTGAAATTCCTACATGCTTCGGAACAATACCTGTGATCAACAAATATGATGCTGGATTTTTTGGTAACTATTAAATAAATACATTAATTCACGTATAGCATAGGGTAGGCCATATAAAACTTTTAACCTCCCTTTTTTTTTTCTTATTCTGTAACTTTTTTATTTATTTAAATGTCCGAAATGCCACCAACCTCCAGTATAACCTTTGTTGAAAATATCAGTTATTTTACGACACTGGTAAGTCTTATAAAGAATAGGGCTTGGACGCAAACATTTTTCTTTTTAAATGTCCCCATAGAAAATAATCCAACGGAATAAGATCAGGTGATCTTGCGGACCATTCAATTGCACCTCTTCTGCAAATCGAATGACCGGTCAAACGTTCATTTAAAAATTCTCTTGCACTAGCTGTAAAGTGTGGAGGAGCTCCATGTTATTGAAAAAACTGCTGCCCAAGGAATCACTACTTCCACATCCAGATTTTTTATCTAAGTCACTCACAACGGAAAAATTTTGTATGTGGAATAATTGTTTATGGAACTTTAATAATATAATATTTGAAATCCTCTACCCCAAAAACCCATAAAACGATACCCCACATCGGTAGCGGGGTGAGGGTGGTGAGAGCGGGTGGTAGTGGGGGTGGATGAAGTAAAAAAACATTTTGAGGTTTCTGGTTCTTTTGTACACACCCTAAATCACAATTTTTTTTCATCCCCTTTAATAATGGGGTAGGGGTGGCAATGGGGGTGGCTAATGCCAAAATTTTTTTTGAGACCTCAGCTTCTCTTGTATATACTAAATACCAATTTTATGGACTCTTACCTGCTTGATTTACCAATTTTCCCAAAATGTACCTCAACTTACCCCCAACCCTTCGACGGAACAGGATGAAAATATAATCTAGTTCTAGATCTCGTTAAAGTACATATGTGTATCAAATTTCAAGTCAATATCTCAAACGGTTCCAGAGTAAACGTGCGTAAAAGTTACAGACAGACCGACAGACAGACCGACAGACAGACCGACAGACAGACCGACAGACCGACAGACCGACAGACAGAAATTTTTTTTTCCGCTCAAACTTAAAATATCAACGTTTCGTGACATTGTAAGCCTATTTGTACAATAAAAATTTTTTTAAATTTTTTTGTCGTTACTATACTTCCACTGGATGTGGAAGTAAAATAGGTCTTCTGAATAATAGTTCTCATAATTTTCAATAATTTCCATTACCAAAGAATCAATCATAATTTCTAGCAAGTCAACATATATTCCTCCGGTTAAATTATCTGGTAAAAATAATGGTCCTACAATGTGGTTTTTTTAAATATCAACCAAATGTTTAATTTCTGCGGAGTTTGTGTAAGTGTTTGTAATGTCTGGGATTATAGGCTATTGACTATGTGATTGAGTAAGGAATAATTGCGTTAAAGAGTTTTTATTGTTTCATCAATTTTATTGGTCATATAAATATGACAGAATCACGAAATGCTATTAAATTTGGGGGTGCATTATAATATAATATATAATATAACTCAAAAACTAAAAGGAATTCAAAAGAATTACAAGAGTGCTTTTTTGTAGAAAATTAAATTTCCCGTTGATAAAAGCTTTAGCTTTTATCAACCTCGAAGAAGTAATTTTTTATACTGAATGTAAGCATAAACAAATCTGTAAAAAAAATGCGAAAAATCGATAAATTTTTTTTATTCATTTATTTATATCTTTGCTCATAACTTTCTTTCTAAGCAGAGATAGGTATAGAAATGGCTTTAGAGAAAGTAAGTACAAATTTCAACCGTTGAAATAAGCTGTGAAAAAAGTTTCTCCGATGAAAATTGGCTGAGATATTGCCGTTCAAAGTTGTTTATTTTTTGTCATTTTTTTTACCGCTTTTGCTTATATACCCTTTTCTTTACAATTATCAATAAAAAACTTTACTTTTATTAGGCATAACGTAATTTTAAGGTTATAGATTGATAATTAACATGTTTTATTCTAATTTGTAAAATTGAATAATTGTTGCAAATGAAAAAAAAGGTATAAATAATCAAGGGTCGGAATTTTTTCAGCGCTAACAGAGTCGGACTTGACTTGATATTTATTTACTTCCACATCCAGTGGAAGTATAGTAACGCAAAAAAATATTAATTAAATAGGCTTAAAATACCATGAAACATTGAGATTTTAAGTTTAAGCAAAAAAAAATCTGTCTGTCAATGTGTAAATTTTTTCTTGTGAGCACGATTACTCTGGAACCGTTTAAGATATTGACTTGAAATTTGGTATACGTATGTATTTTAACGAGATCTAGAACTAGATTATATTTTGATCTTATTCCGTTGGGTTGGGGGGTAAATTTGGGGTAAATGGTAAATAGGTAAATCGAGCAAGTATGAGCCCATCAAATTGGTATTTAGTATATATAAGAGAAGCTAAGGTCTCAAGGCATTAGCCACCCTCATTACCACCCTCACCTATTATTGAAGGGGGAGAAAAAAATAAAATTGTGATTTAGTATGTACAAGAATCAAAGGCCTCAAATTTTTTTTTATTCATCCACCCCCACTACCAAAAATCTTTTGCGCTTTACACATTGCAATAGATTCGCGGGAATCGAACGTGTTGACAAACTTCTATTTTCGAAATTTTTAGCATAATAAAATGCCACCTGCAGCCAAGTGCCCCACCTCGTAGCAATAGGTTTCGGTGGTAGCGGTATCCCTGGACAATGTTCATAGAATTGTGCGATTCTGTTCGGTGCCTTCAAGAAATTTTTTTTCAGTTCTGAAATTAGTCATTCACATCGGGAAATAAATCTCTGATTTTTCTGCTACTCGATGCAATCCATGGGCTGCCTGCATATGTAAAATAAACTACATCGGGATATTTCTCTTGGAAGACCTTCCCTGCCTTAAGCATAAATACCACGCCGTCAGTGGCTAATAAAATAAACATGCTTTTATTACATTTCTTCGATTCCTGCCACAACCACTTAAGCGTGTCTTTTACTGAGGTAACAATCGTGACGTGATCAGTCTTTTTCAAATTTGCACGACACTAAACGTGTTTTCATAGCGTCTCCATTATCTAAGCCCCATAAAAGCATGTTAATTATTTGGCGGCCTGTTGCGTCTTTCACTTCGTCAATACTCAGACAATATGTATTTATTTTGAAGACCTCGAATTTTCTCCAACTTCTTGCCACATTCTTCTTTATGGTAGCATTTCCGAAGATATGATTTAACTGGAAGCTTGAAATTCGTGTATTTTTCTAAAAATTGTATTTATGTATTTATTTTGAAGATCTTCTCGAATTTTCTCTAACATCTTGTCACATTCTTCTGTAAGATAGCATTTCCGAATATATGATTCATCTGGAAGCTTGAAATTCGTGTATTTTTGTATTTATTTTGAAGATCTTCTCGAATATTCTCCAAAATCTTGTCACATTCTTCTGTAAGATAGCATTTCCGAATATATGATTCATCTAGAAGCTTGAAATTCGTGTATTTTTCTAAAAATTGACTAAAACGCAGATGGTTGAGCTGGTACCATGGACTGTCGGACGAAATCATAAAATTCATTAAATCAAACTTGAATTCATCCGTACTTAAGGCTTTAATATTCGATACAGTTTCATCGAATTGACGTGGAATCAAAGTTACACTTTCTCCTGAAATCGACCATTGTTTTACAAGCATTACAGTGCACGTTTATACCATCAAAATGCAATTCGGGGTAGTTTTCTATTCTTTCACGAGCTAACAGGTCGTCACGTCTTTTAATTTTTGGCATTTTGCGTAATATAAACACAATAAGAAATTCGTGTTTTATGTACTCCTCCACAAATTTCAGTGTCGTTTCTTCAGACCACCTGGCCATATTTCTTATCAATACAATGAAAGACACACCAAAATACACTTTACTGACCTGAAATAGTAAATAGAAATGTCCAAACGTTTCAAGAATACAGTACTGATGCTGGAAAAAAGAGGCGGTAAGGCTACTAAACCACTAAAACCGTGCACTCGACAGTTGCCATTTTACTATACTTTCCACTAAATCACTCGACTAAAAAACGCCGTCCGCATTGATCGAGTACTAAGTATAAACTTTACGCGCAGTTCGATGGCGTCATTGAAACTATCACTGAGCAATAAGCACATGGTCGCAGCAGCAATGTTATTTTGGCATTTTGCTATATATTTTTTAGTCATTTGTTTTCTATATTAACCGTGTTTTTGTCATTTAATAATTAGTAGTTTATTTTTCAAATATAAATACGGGTTGTAATAGTATTTGTTTTAGTTAAATTAATTTTATAAGCTAGTAGGTATCTAAATAATGCGACGCGACAGCTAATTTCACTTAATATCTACAATTTTTATGGATTTATTGGTTTCGTAATTTGGTTAGGAAATAATTTCGATTTACATTACTGTCAACCGAAAATTACTTTATGTTTTATATGTTGCTATTTGTACGCACTAGCCTGAAATATTTTGTAAGTAAATAGTGTAAATTTGTATAAAGTTGCATTTGACGAATGATCTGAAAAATGCACACAAGACTTCACAAAAGACCTTTTAGGTCGAAGTGAAGAAAGGCCAGCTCAGGGCCAATTTAAAATACACACATACTTTAATCAATAAATATTATACTATTATATTAATTACAACAATAAAATGTTAACTTTTCGACCGCGTTATCCGTATAGCTAGTTACAGTTTCCAATGGATAGAGCAGCGGACAGAACGAGGCAACCGGTGCCGGTGTTGTCTAATATTCGTGAGTCCATTCCACACAGTTGTATATTTAACAGGTAAATTTACATATTGATAAAGAAAATTTCATGTAGGAATATAATATTATTTTTCAATGCATTTGTAATATAATTCATTGTACTTCATTCAATGCTCCTGAGTGCGACCCTGTTACCGCTGAAGGATTCCGACCCTTGTAAATAATATATGCATTTTTTCAGTTTTATGTATATAAAAGTTCAGCTGGTGTCTCTTCAGCAAAATTACAATTATCGATTTGAAAATCAATTTCTTCATCGATGTCCGCATCGACGCAAAAATGGATCATTTAATACCTAACTTCCTGCAAACGGTTCATGACATTCTAAGCCTATTAGAGCAAAAAAAAATTCAAATGTTTTTTACCGTTACTATACATCCACGAGTAAAATATATATATGCAGAAGATGACAGTTTTTTGACACCATAACTTAAGTATCATTTTTTTCGGCCGACCAGAAAGTACACCCTTTTTAGAGAAATTATCCGCCAGAAATTAACGTTTTCCCGGGCTAGACCGGAAAGTGACATTAGAGAGAGAGAGAAAAGCTTTTCCGATCCCTGTTATTCTCGTTGCTATGGAAACGAATTTGTGTTAATTGTTGAGCTAAGAGTCAAATAAAAAAATACACTTAACTTTTACGAGTTTTCAAAAGTCAAATCACAAGTTATGGAAGCAGAAATTGAAGTTGTATGATAGTGTCGGTAAAAAGAGTGTTTTTGCAGGTCTTTCCAAGCTTCCAGGACTCACCTGCTGCTCGCCCTGGAATCTGCTTGGGTCGACCTGCAAAATATCTCTTTCCGGTCTTGTAACGTAAATTACTATTATTCACAATCATATAGAAATAATCAAATTGTCTTACATGTCAAAAGTTAGAAAGTATGACATTTCTACTTCATTCGACAAATGAACTGAAATGTGACATTTTAGGTTGGAAACTGACATAAGTGACATTTCACGTTAGAAAGTGGCCACTTTCTTACCAGTTTTCGGGTTGGAAAGTGAGCATTTGCCAATCTGCAAAACAAACATAAAATGCCATTTAAAAATTTAGTAAACGATTTTTTTGGCTTTGTGTTCTTTAAGAGAGAGATTGTGAATAAAATAATATACAAACCTTGGTGGAAAGTTTCATTGCTGTCTCGACAACAATGAACACTTTCCACCTCGGTATGTAATATACTATTACTGACTCGGAGATAGTAATTTGGGTAGTTTTATATTTGCCAACTTGTATACAATTCCACACACGAATTGTGAAAAATTGTAGTACAAAACTCAATTTTAATTTAGGAGTTCATGAGAGGCAGTCTCATTCGTTAGATGCTGTATGCCGAATGTTCCAAGAAAAGGCTTTAGAAGCAATATTTGATGCAGGTCTTCAGCCCTCCGAACTGGAAAATACTAAAACGGGAATATTCGTCGGCACTTGTTTCAGTGAGAGTGAAAAATTTTGGTATTATGAAAATTCGGTACCTCAATCTTATGCTTTTACAGGGTAAGCAACACCTATCTTTCTATTTATAATAGAATAAAATTAAGTTTTATATCCTACAAAATTCATAAAGTTTTGAAACTTGGCAAAAAATACTAAGAAATGTACCAGAATTACAATAAAGAAACGTATCTGCCTCTGCCGTGGTTGCATAATCCCTTAATATTGCGAAAATCACCTCCATATTAGATATCATTTGTCTGCTAAACCGTTCATTTTTTAGCAAAAATATATCTATATAAAAACGTTTTTTACACCTGCAATTTTCGATTAAAACAACGTTGCTTTAATTTTTTCCGTGAAATAAATAGTACTCTCGTAAATGAGTCGCGAAGAAATAGTCTATCTAATGAAGGCAAAAATAGTGTAAATATTTCGTGCAAAGACGAGATTACCTCCCACCCAACATGATGGAAGTGGTGGGAGAAGTTTTTGACCGCCGCAATCCCCTGAAACGGCCAAAAATAACCCCTTGTATGGATCCCTTTACGTTTTCTTCATATATAAACGGGTTTGGGGAGTAATTTATCGACGAGTTACATTTACAATAACATGAAAGGGAGTTATAGAGTAAATGGAATCCGGACACCAGGCCTAGGGTTGATTAAACCCTCCAGAGGGGTGGAAAATATTTCTTTTTCAAATGATTCGGTTCAAACGCGTATCCCTCCGTTTTCGGTGCCGCTGATAACGGGAGAAATATTCATTTTTAGCTCCAACCACTCCTCATCTCTAAAAGGGGCAGAAAGCATGCTATCCAGGATTTATAAGTTTTTCGACACATGATCGTTATTCCTGTGCATATTTCACGGAAGAGAAGGTGGTAGCGACCTCGGGGGTTGCTTCAACCTTTCCAAGGGATGTAAAATTCATTAATTACGTTTTGGATCGTCAATACGCCCTCCCCCGTTTTCGCAGGCGCTGATCACGATGAAAATCACCGACTCTCGTCAACCCCTATAATGGACAGAAACTTGATTAGATTGATTTAATGCCAATTTAATAATACTTTTCCGTGATGCAATCTGCAAATCTTTAAATATGTGATAATCGAATGAATCTCCAAAGAAATCTCTAAATTCAATATTTATTTATTTTAATTTTTATTTATTTTATTTAACCGGCTCGGTGGCGCAGTGCTTAAGGTGTTAGGCTTGCGACCACGGGGTCCCAGGTTCGAATCCTGGCTAGAGTATGGATGTGTAGCGGCGTTTTTCTCGTGTTACTGAGACGGTAGTAGTGGGCTAGACTGCGGTTGTGTGAGAGACAACACGGTCTAGTCGCTCTCCTCTCCTGAGTTCGAGTCTCAGCTGCGGCAGATGGCAATGTCGCAGGGAATGGGTGTTGTGATGTCTCTGTGTGTGTCCGTCCTGGTTGAGTGGTAAAATAGCCATCGGCTACACTCCGCCAGGACATTAAAATAAAATAAGGCGATTAAAAAAAAAAAATTATTTTTTATTTTTTTTATATTTTATTTTATATTAGTTATTTTATTAGTCGAAGAAACATTTATAGACATGAAATATAGGCAATATAATTTTCGAGGAAGAGATTTGGACTGAAAAATAAAAAAAAAAAGTGAAAATATTTTTTTCTGAAATCCATCGGCAATGTCTACATTTTCGGTGCGATTTCAGATCGAAAATGGACAATTCCAGTGTTTTAGTCCGTTGCTAAGAAACTATCAGAAAGTAGACCCGAAAAGATCCGTTGCCAACACTACGTCGACATTATTTTCCAAAAGAAAGACCCAGGCAAAAGAGAGGATTTACAAGATATCGTTCTAATATTTAGTAAGAAGCTGGCCATGAGGACATTGCAAGCGTAGGAGGCCGATTATTTATACTAATCTCCCCCCGCACAAAAAGACTCGTTAACTACAGATTTCTGAACTTCAACAAATTTGTTAGTATAACCGACCATATTGTGTTGTTGTCAAAACTACTGCTCACCTTTGCTGCGGCACGTCAGGGTTCCTATCACACCTTTCATCATTCAGACATGGAAGGACAATTCGTCAGGTCCACACAGTGGAGGTGAAAAAAATCCGGTAACATCTTAACACCAATTACTACGACAAAAGTACCTGCCCCAGAATCTATTTTATAAAATTCATGCAACTGCCAATTGGAAACCAGATGTGGTATTCAAAAGCTGGCCTACATTGTTCAACAACGTGTTATCGCTGTTATGGCCAGGCCTCCCTCCTTGAATGCTGAAAGTTTAGGCACTGCCGAAAACGATCATGACGTCGACGCTAGCGACATATGGTACGTCGGATGGCTGGGTCTAGCGTTCACTAACCTAAATAAAACCATTTTATTCAGCAGGTTTTTTACATAGGAAATAACTTGATGACACTCTCCATTGGTCGAGACTGAAGTTACAAGAAAAAATAAAAATACCAACATTCAAATTTAACCACGAATAACTTTAAAACGAAAAGAAATAAAATTATATATTTTTTTTCATTTATAGGAAAAACGATTTTCTTTAATTTAATGTATATTCTATTACAAAATTAATAGCCTTAACATTAGAAAATTAACGTTAATTTAGATGGTACACAGTAGATGTATTATACCGATACCCGGCCTCCTCCCTGGGAGTGAGTAAGTAGTTTATTTCCCGAGCTCGTATTTTTACACCGGTCCCCGGCCTCCGTCTATTTTTACACCGATTCTCGGCCTCCGTCAATTTTTATACCGATTCTCGACCTCCCTTCGATTCCCGACCTCCGTTTATTTTTATACCGATTCCCGGCCTCTCTACATCGATTCTAGGCCTTTGTTCTTTGTAATATAAAATAGAATGGAATATAAAATAAATTTTGAATCCAATTATTGTTCTTCTGGTATAGTTTATACATTAGAAATCGCTTTCACATGCGCTAGCTTTAAGTAATGACTTTATTATTTACATAAAGTAAATAGATGGTAAATATATCCATCTACTTAAAGTTGTAAGACTTTATTAGGCATAATTTACTTTCGCAAAAATACTCATTTTTTTTTGGCACATTAAATTTTCACTAGCTATTAATGTTTCTTTTTTGTTTTGTCATATTAGAAATCGTTTTCATGTGTACTCATCACGGGCTCGTATTTTTATACCGATTCTTGACCTCCGTTCATTTTTATACCGATTTCCGGCCTCTACATCGATTCTAGGCATTTGTTCTTTATATCAAAACTTGTGTAATATAGAATAGAATGAAATGGAATATAAAAATAAATTTTGAATCCAATTATTGTTCTTCTGGTAGGTAGTATACATTAGAAATCGCTTTTACATGCGCTCTCTTTAAGTAATGACTATTATTTATATCAACTAAATAGTAAATATATTCATCTACTTAAAGTTACACTTTCACTTTTAAAAAATGTTAGTGACTTGCTTTACACATTATCATTATCAAGGAATTTTTTTTCCTTTTGATGGTCTACTCGTTAATAATACGATACTAATGAACCTATAAGCTGTCGTAGAGTTATACTTTACAGTGATATCTAATGGTGCGCTAATATTCAAGTCATTCTTATTTCATTCACTACCTTATGTACACCATATTTAATGGGGTGAATAAAACAAATGCATTAAATTTGTTTAATAATAAATATACAAATATATGTACCTAGCAGTAATATTTATAGTAACACAATTACATAAATTATTAATGTAGGCCCGTGAGGACAGACCCATCTAATGCGTTATAGCTTATACATGAGTCGTGTTGTGCCTGATTTTATTATTATTATCACCACCAGCTTTTAGCGTTAAGGATAGGATTTTGCGGAGTGAGAGGGAACAAAGTGCTTATTTTCGGTTTATTATAAATATTTAAAAAATCATAAATGGTATAATCTTTAAAATAGTTTCAGATACTCCCCATTGCTCTAAGGAATACAACCTTATACAGTTTTTATCATAAATTTTGTATATAGTTAAATGCCATACTCTAATAATGAAATGTGGAACTATTTTCATTGAAAAACTATGATATTCAAGTACAACAGAAATTTACAATAAAAAATATATAATAGTATCATTCGAACGAAATGTGATCGCCTAAGTTAATGATTACATATAGAATATCATATCGTTATCTAAAAAAAAAAAAATCTCCCCAGCGATCCTATCACGATCGTGTCGGTGTCTGTGAGCGCATATACAGCGTCATCGAATGCAGTACACATAACATCGACATCAAGCTGTTGTGCATGTCGCCTCCATATCTTCTCGATACCATCTCAGCAACAGCAGCAGCAGGCGCCGCGGTGTTCACTGCCTCTATCGAAGAGGAAACTCCCAGACGATAAACATTTCCTCGCCGAGACCCCCCGATGAGTAGAAAAGAAACAACAATTAATATGTGTCATGTCTGGGTGAGATAAAAAACAGTTGACATTTCGGTGACGATCCATGCTAAATATCAGGGCAATTATGAATTGTTTGAGTTAACATTTCTAAAACTGCCACCGTGTATGCACCATCAGCAATATCAAACTGTTGTGCGCTTCGCTTTCATGTTTTTCTTGTCAACGTCTCCGTCGTGTAGTAGATATGTAGTCATTGAATGCAGTACACACATAACAGCGGCAGCATCAAGCTATCGGATGAATTTTACGACCTTACCGTCCGCTGCAAGACAATATACTTGAAAGGCCTAGCTGTGATAAGGACAAAGGCATCGGTTACACCTCATGAAAGGTGCTGCGTCGACTCTCCTGACTGACGAAGGGCACTCATGTAGATGAGACGTAGCTTAAAATAAACCCATTATTTCCTACTTAAAATCCAATGCATCGTTTTGCCGTTTTCACATAGACAGTTTAAATTAATACATTATTGTTATTATTATTACACCTTTTAGAATCTATACATCGTTTTTTACCGTTGTTATGAAAAAAACTCTGTATATGTTTATATATATTCATAATGTATTTATTACTATTATTAAAACATAACTTATTGGTACCTCACACATATACATATCTAAATGAAAAAAAATAACACTGGGTACGTAATACTGCGCATTTTAACTACTACTAGCCCCTTTTTCAGCGTCTCTTTCCGTACCCGGAACACTCCCCCGTCCCCACATCCATCTCACAGTCACTTTTCCTGTCGTTGTCATCATTGGTTTGCCGAGATTTGAGACCGTATAGCTGCCTAATTTCTTCGGGCAGGTATATACCTATTTTCTGCAAATACTGTCGCAGGTTCAAGTCCAGCATCTCTGGGCAGAGGCCACCAATGTTTGAAATTCCGTAAACGTACCTACCACACACACGGGCACCATTACCATATCGCTCAGAATCAGCCATTAATCGGGCTGCACCTATCTCGTCATAACAAACTCTCAGGTTATAATTTGATGCATGCAGTGATTCCAGACTCAGGTCCTCTAACTCGCATGCTATCCTCATGACAGCTGTATTGATGTCCACGGCTTTCGGGTAGGATTGTTCGCTGTAGTGACGCTACATTTTATTTAGCAGAAAATGAAAAATACATTTAAAAATATATGAAGTAAAAGTAGTACCTACAACGATGCTCATGTAGACCAAAATAACATGTGAGATATTTATTATTATTATTATTAACATGGATCCGAGGGGCCAACCGCGCCCAAAATTTTGTACACCAGATTTCCTCTTTGACGAAGATTACACAGATTTCCTCGAACTTCCTCCAGACTTCCTGGGATTTCCTCGGATTTCCTGGGACTTCCTCGGACTTCCTTCAGATTTCCTAAGATTTCCTGGGACTTCCCCGGACTTCCTCGGACTTCCTGGGACTTCCTGGGACTTCCTCGGACTTCCTGGGACTTCCTCGGATTTCCTCCAGATTTCCTCGGATTTCCTGGAATTTCCTTAAATTTCCTTGATATTCCCAGATTTCTTCCGAAGTTCGTTTTTTCGATTTACTTCCACGTCCAGTGGAAGTATAGTAACGACAAAAAAATTTTTAAAAATTTTTATTGTTCAAATAGGCTTAGAATGTCATGAAACGTCGAGATTTTAAGTTTGAGTGAAAAAAAATTCTGTCGGTCTGTCTGTCGGTCTTCTGTAAGATTTTTTGTGCGCACGTTTACTCTGGAACCGTTTAAGATATTGACTTGAAATTTACTACACATATGTATTTTAACGAGATCTGAAACTAGATTATATTTTCATCTTGTTCCGTCGAAGGGTTGGGGGGTAAATTGGAGTAAATGGGGATAAATAGGCAAATGAAGCAGGTAAGAGTCCATAAAATTGGTATTTAGTATATACAAGAGAAGCTAAGGTCTCAAAAAATTTTTGGCATTAGCCACCCCCATTACCACCCCCACCACATTATTAAAGGGGATGAGAAAAGATTGTGATTTAGTGTGTGTAATGTGTACAGTACTAAAACCTCAAAATATTTTTTACGTCATCCACCCCCCACTACCCCCTATCACCACCCCCACCCCACTACCGATGTGGGGTATCGTTTTATGGGTTTTTCGGGTGGAGGATTTAAAATATTATATTATTAAAGTTCCATAAACAAATATTTCCATATACAAAATTTTTTCGTTGTGAGAGACTTGGATAGAAAATCTGGATGTGGAATTAGTGATTCCTTGGTCAGCGGTTTTTTATAATCAATTTTCTTAATGACATAATTAATTTTATTAGGTTTAAAAATTTCATAAATATATCTTATAATTGAATATTTATAAAATTTACCTTTAAATTAATTAAAACTAATTTATAAAATATAAAAAAATATATTATTAACATAATTATATTTTTAACCTCATTTTTAACTTAATGATTATCAATTCAATAAATTTGATTGTTATCTCGATTATTATTATTACCATTAATCGAACCGATCTCGGAACCGATTTTCTCTGGTTTATTTATTACTATCGAAACGTTGTTATAGTGAATATGGAACGTGTAAGACAGAATAGGTCGTTATAAGCCAATATAGATGTTTTTATGTTCTTGGCCGTTGATATATCAAATTAACTTTATACGATCCTGAGATTTTCGAACTTTTTAAATGCAAATTACAAAATTACTGTGTCCCAATGTTTTGGTTTATTCACCGTTGTCAGAGAAATTAATTAATATTATTAATTTTTTTTCCATTATTAATATTTTAGGTGTGTTTTGGTTGAGTGTTTTAATGCAACTAAAAAAACTAATAGACGCCTCAAATGTAAACTAGTGGAAGCATTATACTCTTCGCCGATATATTGAGCTTTTTATATCATTGTTACACATTCTATAGGATACTCTCCGCAGTTTTCTTGTAGGTAAATAATGTCAGTTTTTCCTAAACTTTGTTGTGAACTCGGTTGTGAAAGAAAATATATATATAAAAAAAAAAACTGAAGAAAAAACATCCAACCTGTCTGGGATTCGAACACACGATCTTTATTGTAAGGCAAAACTTCAGACACTGTATCATCACACATTACTTCAAAAATGGAATATCTGTAATATGTACCTTTCGAGAATCATATTTCAACGCATTATACCGGGTGCCACAGGCGAGTGGCTCCCCCCCCCCCCCTCTATATTTCTTTTATTTTTTAACTATCTGTAAAAATGGATTTTTGGACACAAAAAACGGTATGAGACCATTTCCGGTTTACCCGGAAATTACCGTAACTTTCGATTTTTAAATGGAACAACCTGTATATATTTACTAGTGATGCAACGATTCTTACTTTTACGATTACGATTTCGATTACGATTATCATTAGTGTTAATCGCCGATTACGAATACGATTACGATTATCTAGAAAACTTTATTACGTTTTATAGTATAACAATAAAAAGCAATTGTTTTTATTAAAACTATTTTATTATTAATTACTAAAAGCAACCACTTGTTATATAAAGTCAGTTTACTATTGATGTTCTCAAATTAAGGGATTAAGTTAAATAATGTAAATTAAGATGCCCCACTTAAAAATCTTGGTAGATAAAATAAAACTGAATTGGAAATTATTACCACTCAAGCCAAGATTGTGCAAAAACCCACCTTCTTTAGAAAAAGACGACCCACTGGGTACTTAGGTGGGTTTTTCTGGGTAATTGTGGTTTATACTGGGTTTTTATAAAAACAAATTTCCCGTCTAATTTCCCACCTTTCATTCGGCGTTGCTTTGACAATATAGCGTGTGACAACATCTGGACTGTGTTGGATATATTCTCACATTCTCAGTTATGAAAACCTAGTAAATATGTGCGTTTTTTTTTTAATTGCATAGTTGCATAGTTGTCCCACTTCTAGTGCCGCAGTAGAAATAATTTTTCCTACATTCGGCCATATTTGGAGCAAACTAAGGAATAAGCTTGGAATGAAAAGGCGTCAAAACTAGTTAAGATTCAGACATTTAAATAAAACATAAATATCTTTTCAAAAGATATTTATCTTTTGCCTTTCACATTCCAGTTTGAGGAATTTTTTTAAAGTTTTTGTTATTTGTTTCATGTTTTTATTTGTCTCAAGTTTATTATTTACTTGTTTTATTGTTTACTAATATACTGACACGTTACATTTTTATTATCGTTTTGCTCAAGTATTTGTGAGGCAAAAATATAATTTCTTATATAATTGCTTTTTTTTTCCTGCAAAAAAAACGAAAATCAAACAAAAACCCAGATTGGTTTTTCTAAAATCAAAAACCCACAAAACCACCCATTTTTGTGCCAACCCTGGGCAAGCATGTAACCATATAAAATAAAAATCAATAATTAATTGTAGGATTGTTCGACCCAACCTATTTCTCCTAGCAGTGGCGGTCTGGTCAGGTCGGCTAGCAAATGCCGACTGGGCCCTAGGGTCGCGTCTAATGAGGGGCCATGCTTATCAAAAAAAATTTGGTACGGGAAAAATTGTTTCCGGATTTCTCTCCCCCGGTCATCAGAAAAATTTTGGGACGAAAAAAATTTTTTTCGGATTTCTCCCCCCCCCCCTGCTCATTAGAAAAATTTTGGGACGAAAAAAATTTGTTTTGGATTTCTTCCCCCCGCTCATCAAAAAAAATTTGGGACGACGTTTAGATACATGCGAAGCAAAAATATTCAAATCGCTGACGAACTGAGTTTGAATGATCGCTGACGAACTGAGTTTGAATGTTTATTGTAAAATGCCGACTAATCCCTAGACACCCAGACCGCCACTGTCTCCTAGTTGTTTGTATAACAACAAGCAGTGGAAAACAACTCTGATGGAACACTGGAAGCCTTCAGTGCAAAATATTTATGTGCGATGGATTTTAAGCAAAGAAAGGTTATATTTTTCTTTCCAGTGTCGAATGGTATCTTCCATATTAGACGACGCAGCGTAGAAATTAAAAACCACAAATCGTAAATAATCGTTTGCAATAATCGGCGATTACGATTAATCATAAAATGCTAATAATCGGCGATTACGGTTAATCTCAATCGTAATCGTTGCATCACTAATATTTACATATTTGTATTCAAGACAACATTCTGAGTATACCATGAGATTTTCGCGAATTTTTAAGCCGATGTTCAGTTTTTTTTAAGCGTGTTAAGACATTTTTCTAGAGTGCTTTGGAATACCAAATGTTGTTCTACGGCAGGTAAAATCCAAGGAAAAAATATAATATATCCTTTAATTTCATTAATAACTATTTACGAAGCCTCCAAAATTGAACAAATCACTTTGTTATCGAAAACTTTTTTTTTTCAACTGGGAAGATGTGGCTCATAGTGTTCAATAAAGTATAGAGTTTTTTCATCGATATCCATTTCAAATCTGTGCTATTTGTTTTTCTATTATATTAAATTTATTTAAAAATAAAAAATCACTTTCAAAATAATTTTTATTGATATATAGTAGATACAACGAATTGAAATTTTATAATTTGATAAATTGTGAATTACAAAATTTCAGTTCATTGTATTTCAGTTAATAATGAAAATATTTTCATAAACTCCAAAACCTATTGTTGTATTTTTATGAAAAGTAAAATGTATATGGCAAAAAAAAATTTTCGCAAATACTTTTTCAAAGTTTTTTAGAGGTCGTTAGAGGAGTGCTTCTCTAGATGTTAGTTCACATATTTCATATGGGTCCCATGCGCCACAGATGAGAAAACCACCAGCCGCCACTGTGCACCACTGATAATATTTAAAGCCAAAAATATCTGAAATGAATGGCTTCCTAAAACAGAAATATTTCCAAGAAAGTCTATGCTCCAATGGCTGGATGGAGTCAGACATATTCCGTAACTACTTTGAAAAAAGTTTGATTTCTTCTCTTGGTGACAGTCGTCCAGTTCTAATAATCTATGATGGCCATAGCACTCATGTGACTACCAATATCATAGAACTTGCAATCAGGGAACAAATTACCATCTTAAAACTGCCCCCGCATACAAGCCATTTGTTACAGCCACTTGACTTGGCAGTATTTAAGCCTCTAAAGGATATGTGAGATGCTAAATTGGTATCCTGACAACGTAAGAATGCGAGGTATAAAGTTCCAAAGGTGCAGTTTTCTACTATGGTGGCAGATTTGAAGATTGATGCAATTGTTAGTGGCTTTAAGAAAGCAGGTATGGTACCTTTCAATGATGAAGTATTTCCAGAAGATAAATTCGAACCTTCTTGTGCTGAAGTCATTACGTCACCGGAAGCTGTGGTCAGAATGTAAGCAATAGAGAAAGAGAAAGCTTCAAAGAAGAAGGCAAAAGCTTTGAATAAGATGAAGAGAGATTCAAAGAAGAAGAGAACTTCAAAAAACCAAGACAGACGAAGAAACCCATGACGCCACCGGCTAGTTCATCAAATGATGAAGAAGAACTTTCTTACGTTGACACTGACGATGACATGGACGCTGAAAGCGATCTTAATGAAGTTGAAGATGAAAATCAAGAACAATCAAGCCCAGGAACATACATAGACAAATGGATAATTGTCAAATATAGCACCAAGAAAACAACACGACATTATGTAGGACAAGTATTGCTTCATTTAACTATTTAAGTATCAATATCTTACTGACTTTTATCATTTTCAGGTTACCAACAAAATTAATAACGATGAATGGACCGTAAAATTCACAAAACTTAATCACGGTAAACTTTTTTGGCCAGAATTGGAAGATGTAGATAATATAACTAACATAGATATTATTAAGGTTTTGCCTGATCGAAAATTAGATCTTCCTGGAGATGCTTGGACTTTCGACTTTGACTTCCATAAATTTAACATTAACTTTACTTAATCACATGAGAATATATTATGGACTTTATGTTTCTGTTATTTGAAATATAAATATAATATTTTCAGTTTATTGAGAATGTTTAATGAAATATTTTTTTAATGTTTTGAACTTTTCTCTCGATTCCTCGTACATATAGTTTGTAACTTTTGAACAAATCAATTAATTTCAAATCTGCAAAGTGCAAAAAATAGTAAAAATTGTAATTAAAACGATGTTGCCTCCTATCAGTTTCAGTAGATTTCATGATTCTTTAACAGTCAAATATGCACTTGACCCTAAATTCGGGGTAAGTGCGCCCTCCTATCATTTATCAAGTGTGGTTGTAGTGCGTTAGCCGTTGATTAGGGTTTATTTATTTATAGATTTGTTCGCCCAATGTACCAACAAAGAAATACTCAAAATTTGAAAACTATATGATAAAACATAAATCCCACAATTGTCAACAAATAATGTCCACTGTCCAAAAACCGGTGTGCACATGCTCCACTTTACCTACCACTTATTTAATCCCTTCAAATTAGTCAAAAAATCGCTGTTTTATGGAAAATATTTCCACAGTTATGAGACTTGTAAACAGTGAAGTATTTGGGTTCTCTGAACATGATTTTCACCCCCCCCCCCGCACTTCTAAAAAATAAGTATATACATATATATAAATTTCAGCGTTTTTTCGCCTTTTTATCTATTTTGAGGAAAAACTGTGCATTTTGGTCGAGATTTTGGTGAAAAATATCAAGAGAGTAAAGTTGTAGAGCATAAAATTTTCTGTAAATTTTGCCTCTACTTTTATGAGCCAAAATTATGCATTTTTATGAAAAATTACATAAAAAAAATTATTATATTATTATTATTCTATACAGGAATATAATGTACTTTTTGCCAAAATTTAATTATGCATCTATAATAATAATTATTATCATAATAATTATGCTGATCAATAATATTGCATTAGTTTTTCAACAAAGAAAAAATGCCTAATATGATTTCTCGAAAAATCGACCCTTTTTTTCTTAATAAAAATACACGCCACTCACTGAAATAAGTTCTGTTTTACTGAAAAAGAAATATTAAAGATCTTTGATACCGATCCAAATTTGGTTGAAATTGGCCAATAACTGAGTTACGAAGGTGTTTCCACTTGAAATGGGTCACACTGTATATAAATATTAAAAATTTAAAGAAACTTAACATAAATACTAAAAGCAACTGGGGAATAACTAAACAAACAAAGAAACCTTATATAACATGTCTAAAGCCCATAGTTTTGGAGAGAACAAAAAATCACTGAAAGCAAGATTTCCTGAGATTTCTTCGGACTTCCTCGGATTTCCTTTAGATTTCCTAAGATTTCTTGGGATTTCCTCGGACTTCCCCGGACTTCCTCGGACTTCCTCGGACTTCCTCGAACTTCCTCGGATTTCCTCGGACTTCCCCGAACTTCCTTGGGACTTCCTCGGACTTCCCCGGACTTCCTTGGGACTTCCTTCTAGGTGTACACCAGATTTCCTTCGCGGTTGACCCCTCGCATGGATCGATATGGTCTTAAAGCGAGGTTTTGAGGAGCAACCCTAATATTTCTATCAATAGTTGTTCTTTCATCGTAACAAGTTAACAATAATAACAAAAAGCAGGCATCGATACCAAATTTAACTAGATCGATGTGGGCCGGAATAACGCTGAGGTTATTATTATAATTATTATTATTGCTGTGGGCTCGAGGCGTGTTTGTGTGAGAGATCCCTGCATTGCCCCCCTTGTATGCTGGCTGTTTCAAACCGAGGTAGATTAGTGTATATTACCCACTAGATGAATTTATTTTCCCGATAATCTGCGCGTTTAAACTCACCGATACCCTTTTTGGTAAAAAAAAATACCTTGAAGGACATAATCGTCGGTGCGTCAAACAAGTGTCCTATGACAGTCCGTCCAATCCGTGTGATATACGTAAAATAAACGGTTAAGGATAGGATTTTGCAGAGTGAAAGAAAAATGGGGGTTTACGTTCGGTTTATTATAAATAATTAAAAAACCAAACATAGTATAATCTATGATAAAAACTGTATAAGGTTGTATTCCTTAGAGCAATGGGGAGTATCTGAAACTATTTTAAAGATTATACCATTTATGATTTTTTAAATATTTATAATAAACCGAAAATAAGCACTTAGTTCCCTCTCACTCCGCAAAATCCTATCCTTAACGCTAAAAGCTGGTGGTGATAATAATAATAAAATCAGGCACAACACGACTCATGTATAAGCTATAACGCATTAGATGGGTCTGTCCTCACGGGCCTACATTAATAATTTATGTAATTGTGTTACTATAAATATTACTGCTAGGTACATATATTTGTATATTTATTATTAAACAAATTTAATGCATTTGTTTTATTCACCCCATTAAATATGGTGTACATAAGGTAGTGAATGAAATAAGAATGACTTGAATATTAGCGCACCATTAGATATCACTGTAAAGTATAACTCTACGACAGCTTATAGGTTCATTAGTATCGTATTATTAACGAGTAGACCATCAAAAAGAAAAAAAATTCCTTGATAATGATAATGTGTAAAGCAAGTCACTAACATTTTTTAAAAGTGAAAGTGTAACTTTAAGTAGATGAAAATATTTACTATTTAGTTGATATAAATAATAGTCATTACTTAAAGAGAGCGCATGCAAAAGCGATTTCTAATGTATACTACCTACCAGAAGAACAATAATTGGATTCAAAATTTATTTTTATATTCCATTTCATTCTATTCTATATTACACAAGTTTTGATATAAAGAACAAATGCCTAGAATCGATGTAGAGGCCGGGAATCGGTATAAAAATGAACGGAGGTCAAGAATCGGTATAAAAATACGAGCCCGGGATGAGTACACATGAAAACGATTTCTATCTAATATGACAAAACAAAAAAGAAACATTAATAGCTAGTGAAAATTTAATGTGCCAAAAAAAAATGAGTATTTTTGCGAAAGTAAATTATGCCTAATAAAGTCTTACAACTTTAAGTAGATGAATATATTTACCATCTATTTACTTTATGTAAATAATAAAGTCATTACTTAAAGCTAGCGCATGTGAAAGCGATTTCTAATGTATAAACTATACCAGAAGAACAATAATTGGATTCAAAATTTATTTTATATTCCATTCTATTTTATATTACAAAGAACAAAGGCCTAGAATCGATGTAGAGAGGCCGGGAATCGGTATAAAAATAAACGGAGGTCGGGAATCGAAGGGAGGTCGAGAATCGGTATAAAAATTGACGGAGGCCGAGAATCGGTGTAAAAATAGACGGAGGCCGGGGACCGGTGTAAAAATACGAGCTCGGGAAATAAACTACTTACTCACTCCCAGGGAGGAGGCCGGGTATAGGTATAATACATCTTCTGTACACAAATTATCAATTTTTTTAAAAAGCTTTAAGCCGTTGTAACTCGCTTATGTGTTGAGCTATTGGACTGTTTTTTTTTTTACCAAGAACTGCCAAATTTAATAGACTTTATTTTGCCGCAATTTAATGCTGGGACTAGCTTTATAAATAAAAGCAGCACAGCCCTTTAAACATAACGAAGCGAGCTACGGCGACGGAGTCGCGAGGCTTCCCCTCTCGTTCCCGATACATTCCACGTTCATCATAAAGCGCGTAACGTTACAACCAGCGGCCGTAAAAAAAGATTTAAAATAATCACCCTTTATTGTAAGGTGACAAAACTAACACATCAGATTGAATTATATAATATCAATTCTATTAATCCGGTATATATGGTGTCGTACGACGCGGATGGTGTATTAATAAATGGCAAATAATAGGGATTAGACAGATATATGTAACATTGTTAAACTCATGTTAGCCAGTGAAGTTTTTACTTTGCTTTGTATATTTTAATATTTTTCATAAAGTGTCGGAGATAACCATACCACCAATGCATAGTCAAAACAATGATTTGCCATGCTTTCACTAACTCGTAGGGGCTTTGAACAATTAGTTGGCTTTTTCTACATAATTATCTTCTTGTCTTCATGTAAACTGGAAGAGTTAAAATCGGTTAACGATTGAATAGACGATCAAAATTTGCTTGTGTAAATAGGCCGTTCTATTTTTTTGAGATAATACCAAGCAGTAAGTGGGATTACCATCCAGCTTGTCCACGGTGTAGACTGTCTTCGTTTTGATCAAAGTTGTCGATGTCGTAAATGTAATTGTTTTTTCAGAACTTACTGGAACAACTCCAGGTGAAATAAAAATGGCGTCAGTAGGTTTTACTAATACGTGACTAGCTAAAGATGTTTAAAATGTCCGTATTTCGTCATAGGAACAACCATAGAAAAAAGAATAACAAACTGGAACTTCTTGTTTACATTGATCTTCATTCAGATTGTTTGTGTAGACGTGTTTTTTTTTTATTAGATCTATTTTTGAAATGTACACCTATATAGCTTCTCTTAAGATACCGGCAGCTTTATCAAGAATTGCCAATTCATTCTCATGAACCATATAATATTCTAATGTTTCTTCCGTCGTTTTTCAAATTGAAGCGTGCTTTTAGAAATGTTAAAGTTCACCTTCCTAAATAAAATGTTTAACGTTACTTTAAGTTGAGTTTCTCCTTCGGTGGTTTAGTTTGTACATATTTAATTTTCCTTTTGCTAATATATTTTGCATAACAAATTTTATGATAATTTCCATCAGCCCAAATGAATCTGAATAAAAGTGTAACCTGCCTTTTATTTCTGTATCATTATGCGCCACTATATTTTTTTCTAGTTTCCGCACCCGTTCCTGTACAAATTACTAAAAAATGTTCTTAATTTGTTCTTAATTTTTCCGGATTTGCCAGAAATCAGACAACCAATTTTTATTTCAAACTTATTTTTTCTTTTCTGTTATATTAGATGATGGCTCACTTGCATTTTTTATAGCATTACTAATATTATTCTTATTATAAAAATATATTCGACAAGCATAATGAAATCGGTATCGAAGGGGGTGTGCAAATAAGTTGACTTTGTTTTCTAAAAATGTTAATGAAATAGCATGTTTTCCATTGCACAATTTACGATAAGCCTGTACCTAGTAACAGTTGTTTTTCTTACCATTAGATTTTCGCTGCTTTCAGCAGTTTCGCAAAACAAACATGTATTTTTCTCCATTGATAAAAATGAATCTGCACTATACAACTGTAAGAAAATATATAATTTAACGAACAAATAAGTACCTACCTACTTATTTCTATGTACCTATTAGCAACAGTGTGCATCATCTAAAAAAAACATGTATTTATTAAGTAACAATGACCAAAGAACTGGGATCCTAAAGTGTCCATTATAGAATAAAAAATACACTAACACTCCAAAAATAACCAAAAATAGCCTAAATGTAAATAGAATAGTATATACTTATTAATACTTATCCAGACAATAATGAGGCCAGCAGCCGGTACGGTTCTTGATGGAGCCCTGAGAGTAGCGGGTACTAAAGGGGAATAGTGATGGGTAAAAGCAGTTATTTTTTAATAACAGTTTAAACTGCTACTGCTATTTTGCATTAGTCGATACAAAATGACGCCTACTAAATTTGTCAGTTTTTGGTGAAAGATAAAATTGAATAACTCATTATATAACAGAGTTATGGCGTGTTAAGAATTAGAAAATTATTGCTGATTTGTGCATCTTTTTATATTTTGTCAGTTTTCTGATGTTAACTTTTTAATTATTGCAATAAATTATACTGCAAATTAAAAAGCAAGGTTTACTTGTTAGAATCAAACAACAATTTTATTTTTATCTGTTTTCGTTCTAAAGTTATATTTGATTAAAACTTAAATTTCTAAATTTCTTTTTTTGTCAGTTTTTTTCTTTTATCTTCGATCTCGACCAAGGGACAGTGTAGTAAATTTCGATTTCTTATGTAAAATAAAATGATTTAATAAGTAGTGAAGGTCCCATCTGGTTATACTTCAGTATTGAGTGGGTCAAGAAAGAGAAGGCTAATACCATAATTTTCAATGCACCGGACTTATCTTCAGTGGATTAGGCCTCCATGGAAAAACCACTTAAAAAGACACGTACCAAGAACTCGAGGTGAGGAAACGAGATGAGCCTAAAAATATTATAAATCGAGCAAACCGTTTAAAGTAGAAAACCGTAATAGACGTATTTTATTTCCCATTTTCCGTCCTAGAGATTGACTACTTTGTTTTTTTGTGTAAAATTAGTAGTTTTTGAGTAATTTGCAGTCAAAATATGCAATAGGCACGCATTAAGCGAAGCGCTCCGGCTAGCCTCATCTTCGCCTCGCATTTACGAAAGTACCATTCATTCTATGTAAAAAATTAATAAATATATTATGTACAAAATTTTATAAGGAACATTTTTTGTACAGGTATGTTTGCCAAAAAGTGAACGAAATAAAACGAATATGGGGTGGATTTAGGATATATAAGGGATAATGCAATCACGGTAGTGATGAAATTTTTACTTTATTGTGATTCTGGTGGCTTTACTAATTTTTCTGCAACGTTTCAAAACTTTATGAATTTTGTCGGATATATGACGATTTTGGGATTAATTTTACTAGATCTATAGCTGGAAATGACATCAATATAAATAAACTAAATTCATCAGTATTGTTCGTAGCGTATTTTGAAGGACAAACAGTCAGATGCGTACTGTAAAAACCTTAATTTGACTTCCTTGGACTTCAACACAGCTCCAAACAAATGTCATTATTATGGAAGCTATTCTCATGTCACTTTTTTTAACGCATAATGTTTATATTGCATTCCAGTGAAGCAAGATCAATGATAGCTCATAGACTAAGTTATTTTTTAAAGCTAAAAGGTCCTTCCTATATAACCGACACAGCCTGTAGCAGTTCTTTATATGCTTTTGAACATGCATTCAGGGCCATTCGTTTAGGAGAAATCGACAATGCTATTGTTGGAGGTACTAATTTGTGTTTGTATCCTTTCATGTTTATACAATTTGCAAGGTGAGTTACATATTTTCTTTAATAAAACGTATTGTTGATCAATAAAATTAATAGGTAAGTTTACCACGAGTCTGCTTGAGAATCGCACGAGGTGTTAAACGTAATGTTAATTAGTCAAGAAATACTGCAAGGATTCAAATAACACAAAGTTCAATTTGTATAGAGTATAAACATTCGTAGAATGTATAACTAATTATGTATAAAATAAATCAGATCGCATACCAAACATGGCAAGATGGATACATCCCATAGTAGTCTAGTGCATTTAGATTTTTGTTTCAGAAACTTTCTGAAGTCGCTGAAATTTTCAGAAGATACTCTCAAAAATGCAAAAAGGATCATCCGAAAGTTTTACCGAGTTAACCGTTGTGTAATTTGTTTTATTAAACAAATTAGGCGAACAAATATAGCTTCTTGTAAATAACATTGTTTTATTTTCTTTTATTGGGAAAACGATAAGAGGATAAAAAGAAAAACAACAAATTTTTATATAAAAAATGTATCTGTTGTTATTTTCATTTGACCAAAACTATCGCTATCGATATCGAGAAATTTTGCACTAACGCTCGGAACGGAAGTCAGCGGCACGGTACTCGAGTACACTATACAAAAAGTATTATAACAGTTCTGACAAGGTCAAATGACAAAAATCAAAATACACTTTAAAGTAGACATTACCATGTAGTTGATATATATATATATATATATATATATATATATATATATATATATATATATATATATATATATATATATATATATATATATACATATATATATATATCAAAGTAGCAACTTATTAGATATACGAAGTGAAAAAATAATAAAAATATGTTTTGTAAAATACACCCTTTGAATTTTTTAATCATTTTTATCCCACATGCGCAAAACTTCAAATGAAGTTAACGTTGTATATAAATAACATATCAACATGTTATAAAACGAATATTAAATCTTGAATGATAAACATTGAGATGCACCAGTTTTTTTTTATAAAAATAACAATTTACCTAGTGCTTTCACGAAATTCGAGAAAAATTCGGTGTCAAAAATTGCATGTACTAATTTTTTAAATCTTTCATCAGCTGTAACTTTTACAAAACAATTTTTAAATTTTCTTCAATAGGTACCTGAATCTTGTATCTTAAAGTCTCCTTTTTCGAAGCCTATATTTGCTGTTGTTATTTTTTAATCTTTAAGTGGGACCAGCAAAATGCCTATTCTCCGCTACGGAGATCGTTTAAAATCATAAGTTGACTTAAATTTAGGATGCCGTATTGGAGCAGCCACTTTGAATTTTGCAATTTTTTTAAAATTTTTTGAGAGTCGTGATGATCCTACCTTCATGCTAAATTTCTCGTCAAATCTCTTATCTGTTGTTATTTTTTTTTATCTGTGTGCGTTTCTTTTACGTAAAACATACTGGTAATATTATTCCGAAAACTTACATTTACTTTTTAAAATAGATATTTTAAAGTAAATCTAAAATGTGATTTGCTATAAACGTTTTGTATGTATTACGTAGTTAAATACATGTCTAATCTATCTAGGTACCGGGTGCAACAGATCATGGTATACCTCCCTTTTCTCCTTTAATTTTGAAGATAGTTGATTGAAATTTGGGAGATTCTATATACCTACATAATAAGCGGCACCTTTTGACATACAAGTGATTTTTTTTTCACTTCCGGTTTCGCCGGAAGTGACACTAACTTTCCATTTTTAAATGAAACACCCTGTATATTACTGCATTTTTAAATTGTGCATAATTTTCTGAATCCAACGATACCAAATACATTTGTCAATGTTTTTTATAATATAATTTTTAGTTTATCATTTAAGTGTGGCCATGACGGTTCTGATTTATTCTAAATGACCCGTGTAATGCTAGAAAATCTAAATCCCGTCAAAAATACTAACTTACGTGATTTATGAGCAAAATAAAGTTCATCAAAATGGTTTTTGGAGCAAAATTCATTTTTTTCAAATGGAACCGTATTGGTACCGTGGTACCATTTATTAGTCGTATTGAGACAGGGGATTGTCCATCCCAATTTAAAGAAGCTCTGATAACACCAATTTATAAATCAGGTGACAGTCAACTAGTTGATAATTACAGGCCCATTAGTTTGTTATCCAATGTTGCTAAAATATTTGAAAAAGCATTAAAAACTAGGCTAGTTAGTTTCATGGAACGTTACAACTTAGTGTCTAAGAAGCAATATGGTTTCCGTAAGAACATGTCAACCAATGATGCAATAGCCAATTTAACGAAAAAAATTTATAATTGTTTAGACTCAGCCAAACCATGTGCAGGAGTTTTCATTGACTTGGCAAAAGCTTTCGACACAGTAAGCCATGAATTACTTCTACGCAAAATACAAAATATGGGAATACGAGGACAGACTTTCAAGTTACTTAGCAACTACTTGGAAAACAGATATCAATCGGTAAAAATAGGCACCAACATCAGTGATAAACAAAAAATAACATTTGGTATCCCACAAGGAACTGTTTTGGGACCTATTTTATTCATAATATACATAAATGATCTTCTTAACCTAGACTGTTACGGAGACATAGTGTCATATGCTGATGACACTGTACTATTTGTAGAAGGAGAGACTTGGGCTGAAATAAATAAAAAAATAAAGGAAGATTTAAACAAAATAACAAAATGGTTTGATAACAACCTGCTAACGATTAACTTAAATAAAACAATGTATATATCATTTTCGAGTTACAAAAGGGGTTTACCATCCTATACAACTATCGACGTTGAACTCAAACATAGGAATACTATATGGAATTTGGAAAACTCAGAATATGTTAAATATCTTGGAATAATTGTAGATAATCATTTAAGATGGAACCACCACATTGAAAACTTAGTCAGGAAGCTGAGATCGCTATCCTACATGTTTCAAAAATTAAAGTACATTTTGAGTATCCACGAACTTAAATCCGTTGACCATGCGTTAGTACAATCACTGCTTACTTACGGTATTATTGGCTGGGGTGGAGCATACTCAAATGTAATAAAATCTCTGGAAGTCATACAAAAACGAATACTCAAAATCATTTTTAATTTTCCGGCAAGGTTTTCAACTGAGGAGCTTTTTAAACATACCAAAATATGTGACATAAGAAACCTTTTTTATTTAACTGCATTAACAAATATGTCAAAACACAAATTAATAACGGATTATATCTCACATATACATAATACAAGACACAAAACACAAAAAAATCTATTATTACCCAAAAAAAGTAAGACCATTGGACAGAGAGTGTACCACTACATTGGCATAAAAGTGTACAATCTTCTACCACCCGAATCAAAGCAAATAATATATAAAAAGTCCTCAAAAATAAAATTTCGCCAGTGGTTAATTGAAAATAAACCTACGCTTTTATGAAAGCTCATCATTATATCCGCTTTTCTTCTTTTTACCTTTTTCTTCTATGGTGTAAATATACATTTGACAGAATCGTTGTTATTTCTTTATATATATTTGCATTCCTTATGTTTATGTTTATATATTTTGTCTTTTCCCTTTTCATAAGATATGTGTACGTATAATGTATATACATGTTTACGTATTGTATAATACTTAAGTATCACTTTAGTCACCTATTATTATTTGATTTTTTTTTTTTATTGTTATTTTAGTATTTTATTACATTTAATATAGCAATAGCGTTGAAAGAATATATTACTCCCCAGGAATTCGAGACCTACAGTCAAGTTTTTTCGAAAACTTAAGGAAGTCTCGGACACCTACTTTTAGTAACTATTATAGTCTGCCACTATTTTCAATATTTATTTACACTGTTACCTAATTAATATATGCGTATGTACTATATAAATTAATGTAAATAAATATTATTATTATTATTATTATTATTATTATTATTAATAAAGAATTTATTCATATGTCGTATTAAAATGTGCGATAAATACAAACAAAATTACAGCTAAAAGAAAATACAATTTTGTTCTAATTAAATGTTAATAAGTGACTAACTAAGGTAGCTTTTAAAACAATGAAATATTTAGCATGTCAAACATTTGTTGACTTACCGGTGTTTTGATTGTTCTTTAAAAATTGTTTAAAATTCTTGTTAATTGTAATTGTAAAGTTCAAAATGCCGCAAATTTATACAAAATAGTAGAGTCAACGCAAAAACTCCAAACAAAGATAAACCTCGGCCTCCAGCAATACTTGTTAGATTTATCAGTGACAACAAACGGTCGGAAGTCTTAAAAAACAGAAAGCAGTTAAAGTCAACAAGAATTTTAATACAAGAAGACCTAACCAAACATAGGCTATGCCTTCTACAGAGTGCAGTTGAGAAGTTCGATAAAAAAAGTGCTTGGTGTCATAATGGTAATATTTTTGTAAAGTGTGGTGATGTAGTACATCGACTCGAAAGTGAGGAACACCTGAGACAGATTATAAGAGACAGGTAACTTTTTTATCCATTCTATTTTGTTCCTGAAGTGCAATCTGAAGACTGATATATATAGCTAAGTGTCAATAAAGAGTACACCAAAAAATAAGTATAAATCTTGTTTATAATATGAAAGCTATTGTTATTTTTACTTACTTTTTCTTTTTATTTTTGCTATCAACATTTGTATGTTTTGATTAAATGCTTATTTATATTAGAAATTGTAAATATCTGTAAGATATTGCAATGAAATGTATATGAAACAATTCAGTTTTGTTATTATTTTTAGTTATATACTCAATTCAATTTAAAGTTGCATTCTAGGGATATATTTACATAATTGGTGTAAACATTTTTCCTTGTTTTTTGAGATCTTGTTTTATGTTAAATAATTTTAATTTTGTGAACGAATGATAATTCCTTACCTAATACTTTACGAAATCAAATACTTTATTATTTTCAGCTCTAAATGTTTGCAATACTAATATTTACTGCAAGTAGCTTAATTTATTAACAAGTCATTACGCATATAATAAATATTGCATTACCAATTACAACTGTAATGTTCCTTGTATACCTTAAAAAACATTTCAAATACTATTTGCAAAATATATGAACATACTTTTTTAATGGATGGTGGGAATTAGTATGTATGTTTGTAGTGTGGATATATTCACTTTTTTAAAATTAAGTTTACTCTTTTTTTTTAATTAATAAATTGATAAATAATGAAAAACAGCGGTGCACTTATATGTGCGGGCAGACACGATCGGGAGGGGTCGACTCGCGAAGTGGGCAGGAGTGTGCGAAGTGGATAGCGCTGGTGAGCATCCGAGCGTAGCATCGTTGTCGCCGGTTTCTATTGGCAAAAACAAATTTAAAGTAGCTCATATAAATATAAGATCGCTAAATACTGGCTTCGATGAATTTTCAGAGTTTATTTATAACTATGATTTTGATATTTTGGCTGTAACAGAGACCTGGTTAAATCCCGATATGGATAGTTCTTTATATGCCATACCGGGTTATAATCTTATAAGAAAAGATAGGGCCACTAGAGGTGGGGGTCTAGTTTTCTACCTGAAAAAATCTATAAAACATAGTCAAATTAATATTAGAAATTATAATAATATCGAAGCAATGTGCATAGAAATTATAATAAATAAACAAAAAACTGCCATTTGCGTTTGTTATCGTCCACCTAATAGTGATAACGTCAGTTTTATGAATTTTTTGGATGATTTTTTTTACAAATGTTGTTTTGTTAGGCGATATAAATTTAAATCTATTGGAAAATTCTGAGCAAAAAAGAGAGTTCATAAATATTCTGGATATGTACAACATGAAACAGTTAATTCAGTCTGCTACTAGGGAGGATAACTATAGAAATAGTTCTAACTTAATAGATATAATTGCTGTAAAAATATCATGTAAAGTGATTAATACAGAGGTCATTAGTCTTCCAGGGAATATCACAGATCACAAACTAATTTTTGCTATTTTAGATATGCCTAAGTTTAGGTCGCCCAAAAAAACTATTACTTACAGAGATTATAAAAATATAAATTTACAGCATTTTGAGCTAGATTGTAGGGCCATAAATTGGAATGTTATATATGAATCAAATGACATTGATGAAAAAATTTATCACTTTAACCAATTAATTTTAAGTTTATTAGATGCGCATGCGCCTATCGTAACTAAATATATCACCGAGAAACCATACAGTCCTTGGATTACAGACACTATAAAGACACTTATTAAGCTTAGAAATAAAGCTCACTTGAAATATGAAAAAAATAAAACAGAAGCAAATTTAAATTATTACAAGCAATTGCGAAATTACACTAAGTGTGCTATACGTAGAGAAAAGTGTGCGTATTTTAACTGCTTAAAAAAGGACTCAAAAAAATTGTGGGATGCAGCCAAGAAACTTAATGTAACTCAGTTACCCAATTTTCAATTGCCTACAAATTTGAGGAACCCCAATTTGTTTAATGATTATTTCATTTCCACCTCTAACTTGCCTTCAACATTAAGTGACAATACTCTAAACTATTATGAAATTAATATTCATCCTAATATTGAGAGTGAACTAGAATTTAATTTAATAGAAGAAGTGTCATTATTGAGAATAATTAACTCTATAAAAACTAATGCTAGTGGGGTGGATGGTCTCTTAATAGTTGATATTAAATTGTGCATACCGTACTGTGTTCCGCATATACTGCATATAATAAACCAAGTAATAATTCAAAAAAAATTTCCTGCATTATGCAAACACGCATTGGTTAAACCTGTTGCCAAAAACAATAATCCCACTGATTTTTCTGATTTTAGGCCAATCAACTTGCTATCTGTTATATCTAAAATATTAGAGAGACATCATTGACTTCTTAAATAAAAATAAATTAGTTTCAAACATACAATCGGGATTTCGAAAAAATCATTCCACATCAACAGCGTTAACACATTTAGTAGATGATTTTCTTAGAAACATTGATGGTGGAAAATGTATATGTTTGGTACTGATAGATTTTTCAAAGGCCTTTGATACCTTAGACCATTCTATGCTATGGGCAAAACTTCATTATCTTGGTTTTTCTAAATTTGCGACAGATTTCATGAGTAATTACTTAAATGGGAGAAAACAAGCTGTGGTTATAGATGATGATGGTACTCGAAATGTGTCACGTTTGCAAAACTTAAATTCAGGTGTTCCTCAAGGTTCAATCTTGGGACCACTGTTGTTTACCTTATACGTTTCTTATATTTCAGATGTAGTCACCAGTTGTCAACTACATCAGTATGCAGACGACTCGCAAATATACAAATCTTTTAGTTTCCAAGAATGGCGAGATGTTTTAACACTAATAAACCAGGACTTAAGTCTTCTAACCACAATTTAAAACTAAACCCTGAAAAATCGCAAGTAATGCTAATAGGTACATCTGTCGCATAAAAAAAATTATCAGAAGTTTCATTTGATGTTAATTTAAACAATAAAGTCCTTCCTGTTGTAAATGAGGCAAAAAATTTAGGTTAGACTCAACGCTAGGCTTTGAAAAACATATTTTATCCAAATTGAAATTCGTTTACAGTCGACTGAAAAAATTATACAGTTTTGCGAAAGACATATCTAGAGAGTGTAAATCAAAATTTTGTGATTCACTCGTATTATCTTTAGTTGATTATGGTGATGTTGTATATGGAAAGTTATTATCGGCGGCAGCAAAAAAGAAAATTCAAAAACTTCAAAATTCATGTATGCGTTTTATTTACAGTATCCCATATAGACAACATATATCACCACATCTAAATAAACATAACATATTAAGAGGATAATCTGCGTTAAGACAAAACATATTTTCATTGATATATATGAAAAAGGTATATACGGGTGGGCGTGCACCTTTGATCAATGAAATATGCCGACCAAGTAAAAAGGCGGAGAATAACATATTGTGTAATATATAAGAGAAATAGTTCAAATATATTTCTGTCGTACAGAGTCGAATTTCGCGTTGGGTGCACAAGAATTTTTATTTAAAGTAATTTGAGTAGGAAAACTGAATGCGGTTGTAGTGATTCCTTAGGCAGTGGTTTTTAATTAAAAGAAAAAACTATCTGTAGGTACATAATGTATATTTACAGTGTACAGGGTGTCCTAGTTAACATGTTATGTCTGATTTTCTCGGTAGTTTTTGAGATAAGTTTTTTTTTTTTTTTTTCGGGGAATCTATGCCGCTAAGAAACATATAATTGAACATCAAAGAAGAATTGATCGGATTATTTATGTTCTTAATTGACTATTAAAGCATTAAAGGAAAGTAAAAAAAGGCATGTAAATTTTAAATATCACTTCCGGTTTACATGGCAATGGCGTTCTTTTTCTTGAAAATAGAATATTGATTACTTCCACATCCAGTGGTAGTATAGTAATAAAAAAATTTTTGAAAATTTTTATTGTTCAAATAGGCTTAGACTGTCATGAAAGGTCAACATTTTAAGTTTGAGCGAAAAAAAATTCTGCCTGTCTGTCTAACTTTTTTGTGCGCACGATTACTCTGGAACCGTTTAAGATATTGACTTGAAATTTGCTACACTTATGTACTTTAACGGGATCTGGAACTAGATTATATTTTCATCTTATTCCATCGAAGGGTTGGGTTGTAAATTGGGGTAAATGGGGAGGTAAACAGGTAAATCAAGCAGGTAAGAGTCCGTAAAATTGGTATTTAGTATATATAAGAGAAGCTAGGGTCTCGAAAAAATTTTTGACATTAGCTACCCCCTTTACCACCCCTACCCCACTTTTTAAGGGGACGAAAAAAAAGTGTGATTTAGTGTATGTACAAGAACCAAAAACCTCAAAATATTTTTTTACTTCATAGGCCAAGAATTTTTATTGAAAAATTACCAAAAATCCTCGTTATGTTGGGGTGATGCCTATTACGAATAACTGGCAAAATAAGGATACATATATTACTTCAACATCCAGTGGAAGTATAGTAACGACAAAAAAAATTTTTTTAAATTTTTATTGTTCAAATAGGCTTAGAATGTCATGGAAACGTCGAGATTTTAAGTTTGAGCAAAAAAAATTCTGTCTGTCTGTCGGTCTAACTTTTTTTTTGTGCGCACGTTTACTCTGGAACCGTTTGAGATACTGACTTGAAATTTAGTACACTTATGTACTTTAACGAGATCTAGAACTAGATTATATTTTCATCTTGTTCCGTCGAAGAGTTGGGGGTAAATTGGGGTAAATTTGGGGTAAATAGGTAAATCAAGCAGGTAAGAGTTCATAAAATTGGTATTTACTATATACAAGAGAAGCTAAGGTCTCAAAAAAAATTTTGGCATTAGCCCCCATTATTAAAGGGGATGAAAAAAAATTTAATTTAGTGTGTGTACAAGAACTAGAAACCTCAAAATATTTTTTTACCTTATCCACCCCCACTACCACCCTCTATCACCACCCTCACCCTATTACCGATGTGGGGTATCGTTTTATGGGTTTTTGAGGTAGAGAATTTCAAATATTATATTATTAAACAATTATTTCCACATACAACATTTTTTCGTTGTGAGTGACTTGGATAGAAAATCTGGATGTGGAAGTTGGGCAGCGGTTTTTTTTATTGTTAAATTAGTGTACAATATCGATAATTCTATCATTCCCAATTGAAATTAAAATTTTGTGGACATGCCTATTGAAAGTCGCATTTCGGAGATATGAACTTTACTTTGCTTTTTTTTAAAGGAACACTCCATATATGTACCATTTGAAACGCCATAAAAAAAGCTTTGTATTTATAATATAATACATGATACTTATCTTAAACAAATTTTGTCTAATTTACTATAAATTTACAATTTATCAAATTAGCCATGGAAAACAAAAGTATGTAAATTAAAATAAACAATATGTTAGTTCTGTCTAATTTCACATTATTTTAAATAAAATGGAGAATTTCAATAATTGATACAGTGTGTTTCACTTGAAATGGTAACACCCCAATAACTTTATTTTTTTTCCGATTTGAATCGCATTTTACTTAAGTATAGAACAAACTAGTATCTACTTATGATCAGAAAAACATTCGCCTCCTACGGTACCAAAGCCACCTGCGGTACCAAAATATGCGGAGAAAATCGGAAAATCATATTAGGCATTTTTTTATCGGAAAATTTTGTTAATAAAACTTGTTCAGAATTGTCCAAAATGGCCAAAATTTAATCAAAATTAAAAAATGAAAAACTTGAAATTTAAAAAATTTTGAAAATAATTAGGTATTTAAAAAAAAACTGTTTTACAACTACCTGGCAGCTTGGGTTTAATTTCAAACAAAATTGTCATAGTACAGTTTTCTAAACGAAAAAACCCATTCAAATGATATTTTCGGACTTGGACATTATTTTAATAAAAATTTATATATTTTTTTTGATTAAATTTTGGACTTAAGGTTTCTGAACAATTCTTTCATTAACAAAATTTTCCAATAAAAATATGCCTAATATGATTTTTTGATTTTATCCGCATATTTTGGTACCGCAGGTGGCTTTGCATTTGTAGGACGTGAATTTTTTTCTGGTAATAAGTAGATCCTAATTTGTTCCATAAGTAAAATTAGATTCAAATCGGAAAAAAAATTTAAAAAGTGAAACAGACTGAATATATATTTTTCGGACTACCATGACTTAATGTAAGAAAATATAAAACTTAATATCTACTATAGTTTTTAAGAAAAATACTGGGTCATATATCATTGAAAAGATTTTTCTATGGCCTTTCAAATGGTGTAAAAATATATGGGGGTGTTCTATTTAAAAAAACCGCTGCCCAAGGAATCACTACTTCCGCATCCAGATTTTCGATCCAACTCATTCACAACGAAAAAATTTAGTAATGGGGTGGGGATGGCTAATGCCAAACATTTTTTGAGACCTTAGCTTCTCTTGTACATACTAAATACCAATTTTCTGGACTCTTAGCTGCTTGATTTAGCTGGTTACCTCAAATTTACCTCAATTTACCCCCCAACCCTCTGACGGAACAAAATGAAAATATAATCTAGTTCCAGATCTCGTTAAAGTACATTTGTGTACCAAATTTCAAGTCAATATCTTAAACGGTTACAGAGTAAACGTGCGCACAAAAAAGTTACAGACCGACAGACAGAAATTTTTTTTTCGCTCAAACTTAAAATCTCGACGTTTCATGACATTCTGAGCCTATTTGAACAATAAAAATTTAAAAAAATTTTTTTGTCGTTACTATGCTTCCACTGGATGTGGAAGTAAAACCAAGGTAAAGCTCATATCTCCGAAATTCGACTTGTTTGAATTGTTTTGCTGAAATGATGTTTGGAAAATACATGTGATATCTCATAACTTTTATTTTTGAACGTATTTACGTAACTCCAAAAATAAAGAAGTTAAATGAGGTTCTAACGTTTGCACACCCACCCTGTACTGTTGACTATAATAAGGAACTTTAGTCTAGTTATTATAAAAAACACGTTCTCAAATAAATTAAACATGTTCTGATAGAACATATTAATAATAATAATTTTTTGTTTTTATGTCTTTGGTGTTTTTCAAAAAAATTGCCGCGCTTGGATTTTACCCTATAGCCCCCCCCCTAAATCCGCCACTGACTGCGCTCCGTCAGAAACCCTAAAATACCTATATGCATGTTTGGAGCATATTTAATGTCCGATATATCAAAAAATATTACAGCTAGATCCTTATATGTTTGAAATCAGGGATAAAGGATCTAAAAGAATATGTAAAAATATACAGGGTTTTTCATTTAAAAAGCAACCTTCATTGTTATATCACGTGACATATCCAAGCAATTGTTTTTTAATTGCATTTAAAAAAATATGTATACAACCTTACAACTCTTATACGAAACTTTTTTTTGTCTCCAATAATAACATAAATAAAGGGGGGTCAAAATATAGTTATAATTCGTCCGCTGTCTTGGATTCCTAAATTTTTACCAAAAATTCGTAACCCGCATCCCGAAAATCCCCAGATATCGATTTTCATTCGAATAGGATCACAGATGACAAAATTCATCCGCCATCTTGGTTTCCTAAATTTTGACCAAAAATTCGTAACCCGCATCCCCGAAAACCCCCAGATATCGATTTTCAGCCAAATAGGACCATAGATGACGAAATTCGTCCGCCATCTTGGAGTCCTAAATTTTGATCAAAAATTCGTAACCCGCATCCCCGAAAACCCCCAGATATCGATTTTCAGCCAAATAGGACCATAGATGACGAAATTCGTCCGCCATCTTGGAGTCCTAAATTTTGATCAAAAATTCGTAACCCGCATCCCCGAAAACCCCCAGATATCGATTTTCAGTCGAATAGGACTATAGATCGCGAAATTCGTCCGCCATCTTAGATTCCTAAATTTTGACCAAAAATTCGTAACCCGCATCCCCGAAAACCCTCCGATATCGATTTTTAGTCAAATAGGACCATAGATGACGAAATTCGTCCGCCATCTTGGAGTCCTAAATTTTGATCAAAAATTCATAACCCGCATCCCCGAAAACCCCCAGATATCGATTTTCAGTCGAATAGGTCCATAGATGACGAAATTCGTCCGCCATCTTGGATTCCTAAATTTTGACCAAAAATTCGTAAACCGCATCCCCGAAAACCCCCAGATATCGATTTTCAGTCGAATAGGATCGTAGATGACGAAATTCGTCCATCATTTTGGATTCCTAAATATCTTAGCAGTATGAGATTCCTCGGAAAACCTACGTCAGATTGGATTTTGAACCATAAACTTATCTCAGAAACTACCGAGGAAACCCAGCATAGCGCGTTGACTGGGACACCCTGTACATTTTGCTTGGTAATAATTTCGAATAAATTGATTTCTGACCTAACTAAAAACCGCATTCAAATTTTCATAATAAAATTTGTAGGAGTGTTTATACAAAACGGTCCTCTCTATTTGGCACCTTTTATTTATGTATTAACATTTTCAAGAATTTCATCTATTAAGTCATTCCTGTAAGATAAAATAATTTATAAATAAATTTAAGATATTACCAGAACTCCTAAATGCTTCCCTGGCAAGCATTCATTCGCGTCAGGTCTCCATGACAACAAGTTCCTCCCTAAAGTCTGAGAGCGTGTAAAGCTATGCGAATGCCGAGGCGAGTGCCATCTATTGACGGCAAAATTGGAAACTATTTATTGAATCTATGTTTGAAAATTAAGAGGTTATATTTTATCCACGTAATTAATTATGGACTATCTAGGTCGTCACGATTTCGTTTTTTATAAATTCCAATTTTTCGACGTCCATTTTTTCGTTGATCACGTGTTTTTGACTAAAACAAAAAAATAAAAACGTGACGAACTAGAATATATATTTTAATACATACGTACAAAATTTGAAGTTTCTATCTTCAAAAATAAGCCGAATAATTCGTTTCTTCATTTCACTGACCGCAGATTATACTCTTAAACATGGAAAATCGCAGACGTTTACACATGCTCACACTTATATGGCGAATAATTCATAATGACGAACCTCAGTACTTAAGAAATAAGTTAATTTCACGAGATCACTTGCATAATACAAGATACATACACAATTGTTTGGTGCCTCAGCATAAAACTGCGATTTTTCAAAGATCAGTTACGTATTTTGCATCTCATCTTTGGAATGAACTTCCAAATGAATACAAACAATATAAATCAAAAAATTTTTTTATTAAAGTTGTCAAAAATTACATTTTGACTGATCAGAGGCAGGAGACTTGATGCTGCGTTGTGGATGCGTGTATATTTCTTTCTTTTCCGATACAATTTTATTTACTTTTAACCTTTTTGCTTCGCTTCGCGGGGTCTGCCCGTTCCCCTTGTCTGCTCGCATGTCTGAGTCCTGCTGCTGCTATTATTATTGTTGTTACTATTATAAAATAACATTTGTTAGATTACAATTCATTACTGAATATTAAAAAATAAAATAATTTTTTTTCTTGAAATTTTAGGTTTATATGTATTAATATTTTTTTATAATATTTTTATAATCTTAGATTATAGATTATTTGTATTTGGGCAAATGGAAGAAGAGCTCTACAGTTCAATTTGTACCATTTTTACTTTGAGTAAAATAAATGTATTGTTATTATTATTATTATTATTATTATTTTTTTTTCCCCGGTTTCTCGTTGCCGGACAGAGCTTCCGTGGCCTCCGACATCACACGGTAGCCGCGCCGGCTAATTAATTACAGCCACTCTCCACGACCTGTGGAGTTAGTGACTGTAAACACCTGAATCATGTGCCCTAAGCAGACGAAGGGACACCAAGATAACCGCCTTCTGCATCTGACCTGCCAACCATTCTGCCGAATTCTGACAGGCCGGTATGATCTTTAATTCTGAGAGCAGCGAAGGCTTCATTCTTCCGAGTACGCCGATTATTAGGACGACCATCTTGACCGAGTAGTCTGGGTACAGCACTTGGAGCTCATACCGGAGATCACGATATTTGGTCCGTTTTTCCCCCTCCTTCAAAGCGATGTTTGTCTCAGCAGGTGCTAAGAATTCGATGACAAACATCACTTTGTTCTGATGGTCGAGGAGGACTATGTCAGGCTTGTTGGCTTGAATGAGCCTGACGGTCGGGAACGAGTAGTTCCAATAAATTCGGCACCTCTCGTTTTCGACAACGGACTCAATATCTCCGGGGATGTAAGGCAGCACTGGTGTTTGATCTACCCCGTACGAGTGCCTTAGATGATAGTATAGCACTCGTAAAGCCGCGTTATGGCGGTGGATGTAGGCCGAAATCGCGTATATCGGACATGCTGAAAGCAAATGCATTAGCGATTCCGGCGCCTGACGGCAGGTCCTGCAGTTGATATCAGGGACCTCTACACCCATTACGCGGCTTCGGTAGACCAAGGTGTTTATTACACCATCCTGACAGGCCACAATGAATCCCTCGGTCTCCGACTTAAGCCCAGCTGACCTTAAAAAGGCGAATGTCAGCCTAGTCGATAAACCCAGTGTTTCTATGTTCTTATAGTACACACCGTGCATGGGTTTATCGACATGCTGCCTGAACAGATTCTCCTGTTCGGCAGCTTTTATTTGGGCTTTCAGACGATTTGGCTGAAGCTCGGTGACTGACTCTGGATCAGCACCGCGCCGGCCACCTCGTCTGACGTCGAATACGAGACCAAGTTCATCTGCGGCTCTTTTTGCTGCCTTGAACAATCCTGCGCCCACCCCTGCGATTTCGTGATCTCTCACTAATAGCAGGAGCGGATCCGAGCTCCTGAGGATGTTACATGCCATACTCAGCGCTACTCTGCCATGCATACACTCCAGACCCAAGAGTCCTCGGCCCCCCGATGACGTGGGAAGTAAACACGAGGAACGGACGATCTAGGATGAATACTCCTATGGATGTTCATCATCTTGCGGGTATCTCTGTCTATTGGCGCAGCTCATCTACAGTCCATTTTACTACCCCAAAGGAGTAGAGCAGAACAGGAACGGCAAACATGTTAGTGGCAGACGCCTTATTCTTCCTCGAAAGTTCGGAGGACCAAATCTTTCGGAGTAGGCGTCTGTACTTGCCGCAGAGAGACTCCTTTATTTGTTGCACATCCTGGATGTGATGTTGTTGCACACCCAGGTATGTGTAGGTCTCCCCGGCATCCAGATGTCTCAGAATGCTTCCGTCTGCGAGCTGCGCCTCTTCAGAGAATTCCCCGCATCGCCCTCTCTTGAGGTGGACGACCGCGCACTTGTCCAACCCGAACTCCATACCAATGGCCCGCGTGTACTCCTCGACCACCCTTAGAGCATTTTGAAGTTCACGCTCACCGGAGGCATACAGTTTGAGGTCATCCATATAGAACAGATGGGTGACCTTATGCCTCCGGTTGCTGGGTGGGCCACAGTGGTACCCGCGGGTTTGGCGGAGTTCAACAGATAACGGCAGCAGTGAGATGCAAAAGAGGAGGGGACTCAGAGAATCTCCCTGGAATACGCCTCTTCTGAATGCTACCTGTTCTGTCGTAACCCGCTGTGCACCTGATGTTATGGTGAAGCGGGTCCTCCAGAGTGGCAGCAGTTGTTCTATGCATCTCACTAGTGGCTCTGCTACCGCAAGACATTTGAGCAAATGTAACAATAGTTCATGTGATGTTGTGTCAAATGCCTTACGATAGTCAATCCAGGCCATCGATAGATTCCGCTTGTATTGCACAGAATCCTGTGTAATACAGCGGTCTACCAGCAGGCTGTCTTTACAACCTGCCATGCCCTTCTTGGCGCCACGCTGCTCGTATATCTGCTGGAAGACCGGGTCAACCTGCCGTAGTGTCCGAGCGTACAGGATACGTGTAAATATCTTGTAGCCGGAGTTCAGACAGGTGATTGGCCTATAATTCCTTGGGTCGGGAATAAGCACGGTACGTCCCTCGACAAACCAGTCCGGGATTGGCTGCCCCTCATTCAACCACGTGTTGAAAACTCGGGCCAGACGACGGTGAGTGGAAGGAAATTTTTTCCACCACCAGTTGTTTATGCCGTCTGGACCCGGGGCAGCGAAGTTCTTGGTGCCAACAAGAGCTTGCTGGACTTCCTCCGGACTGATTGCCGCGCACTCTTCTTTTGGCCGTTCAAAGGTTCTGTGGCAGAGAGCCTCGAAGTGTGCTATTGCTGGAGTGTTGCTATCGAACGGACGTGTCGTTTCGTAGATTCCTTTCCAGAAGTTTTCGACATCGGCTACAGTTGGTGGATTATCGACAACACGCTGTGGCTCTTGAAATAGGCGGGAAGGATTCGTACGGAACAAAGCATTTTGCTCCATACTTCGTACCCGCCTATTTAGCTTTTTCTTGATAGCCATGCTCGAATCCTATCTAAACAGTGCTGCTTAATAGTGATCATCACTGTCAGATTTAGAGTGTGGTGTTGGCGTCTAAGTCCGGCTGCTGTTCGCCGGACTTTAGGCGTAAATGCCTTTCCAGTGGTTACGTATTCTACCACACTCTGGATTCGAGAAGCGTGTTGTCTGGCCAACTGTATTTTGCCTTCGATCTTTTGTACACGCCGCTTAGCCTTTTCGATACCGCTCGAGGCATTGTTTGTCCTCTCGCGGGGAACGAGTTGGCTAGCAGCGTTGTACACGGCAGTGTTGATCTGCCAGATGTCGGCGTCTTCTGGCAATTCCTCATCGATGACAGCGTCCATCCGCGCCAGGTCTTGTGAGTTTAGGGTAGCCCTGCTGTTAAGGCTAACCCTCGTCCTTAAGTCAACATCGGCGTATCTTCTAGGATGTTCCCCAACAGCTATTTTCCGCGGTGGAAGTGCGGCTGGCACTTCTTCCTGCTGCCTTACGTAGCCTGTCCTGCGCAGGAAGGATAGTTGATCTCTGAGCTGTTGCTCAGAGAAGGCGCGATGCTCTGGATGCATGTCGCACCAGATATCGTGCAAACGCGCCATGTATCCCCTGCGCGCAGGTTCGCTGCTCTCATATCAGGTCAGCAAGTCATCTCGAAGTTCCCTCGTCCACTTAAAGCGTCCTTGTACATTGCGTGCGTCGTCAACATTGAGACCGTCCGGTATGGCCCCTCCAACTTGTCTCTGACCCCCATTCGGTTGGGGTCGATTGTGAGGGGCCCTTCCTCTGTGTGGTAGAACCAGAGAAGTGGATCTCAGAGTGGTTAGCCCTGAGATCCACGTCCGACATCTGTCAGGCAGAGTTGCCTCTGCCTGTCCAGGTACACCGCGTGGAGGCTGCCGGTCCGTTTTCCGTACCCTTATTTTTTTTTTTTTTTTTGTAAAAGCCACTCACCCTTTAAACTCTGTGGCTCCGACACTCACAGAGGGGAGCTGGTAGTACCGGTAGCCACTCCCCACGCCCGTGGGGTGAGTGACTACTGGGTCCGTGAATCGTGTGCCCTGAGCAGACGTAATGAACCGAGGATGACGGCCTTCTGCATTCTGCCGGCTAAGACCTCTGCCGAATTTCGGCATGCCGGTATGATCTTAAGTTCTGAAAGCAGTGTATGTCTCGTTCCACCGAGGGCTCCTATAATCAGTACCACTATCTTAACAGTATGGTCTGGATAGAGTCTGTGGAGTTCGAAGAGCAGATCTCGATATTTTGTCCGTTTTTCCTCCTTTTTTTCTATTATTATTATTATTATTTTTTTTTTTTTTTTTTTTTTTTTTTTTTGTAAAAGCCAGTCACCCTTTAAACTCTGTGGCTCCGACACTCACAGAGGGGAGCTGGTAGTACCGGTAGCCACTCCCCACGCCCGTGGGGTGAGTGACTACTGGGTCCGGGAATCGTGTGCCCTGAGCAGACGCAATGAACCGAGAATGACGGCCTTCTGCATTCTGCCGGCTAAGACCTCTGCCGAGTTTCGGCATGCCGGTATGATCTTAAGTTCCGAAAGCAGTGTGTGTCTCGTTCCACCGAGGGCTCCTATAATCAGTACCACTATCTTAACAGTATGGTCTGGATACAGTCTGCGGAGTTCGAAGAGCAGATCTCGATATTTTGTCCGTTTTTCCTCCTCCTTCAAGACAATGTTGTTCTCCGCGGGAGCCGAGAACTCCACGACGAACATTGTCTTGAGTTGATGGTCGAGGAGTACTACGTCAGGCTTGTTGGCTTGTATTTGCCTGACGGTGGGAAAAGAGTAGTTCCAATAAATTAGACACTTCTCATTTCCCACAACGGACTCAATATCCCCCGTAGCGTAAGGCAGCACTGGTGTTTCGTCTATCCCATACGAGTGCCTTAAATGATAGTAAAGCACTCGTAATGCTCCGTCGTGCCTTTGGATATAGGCCGAGACTGCATATGTCGGGCAAGCCGACAGCAAGTGCATAAGAGTCTCTGGCGCCCTGCGGCAGGCCCTGCAGCTGACATCAGGGACCTCTATACCCATGACACGACTACGATAGACGAGGGTGTTAAATACACCATCCTGGCAAGCCATTATGAATCCCTCGGTCTCAGACTTCAGCCCGGCTGACCTTAAGAAGGCAAAGGTCAGCCTTTCGGATAAGCCAAGGTTTTCTATATTTTTATAGAAAACTCCATGCATTGGCTTATCCGTGTGAAGCTGCAGAAAGTTGTTGTGTTCTGCAGCTTTAATTTGGGCTTTTCGCCGAGCAGGTTCCAACTCGGTGACAGAGTCGCGATTTACCCGCTCGACGTCGAAGGAGAGACCAAGTTCATCGGCTGCTCTCTGTGCTGCCTTAAACAGAAAGGCTCCTACCCCTGCATTTTCATGGTCTCGGACCATGCAGAGGAGGGGATCCGAACTCCTGATGACCTTACAGGCTCCATCCAGAACCATCCTATTATGGAGACTCTCCAAACTCAAGAGTCCACGGCCTCCCCGATGTCGTGGGAGGTATAGCCGTGGAACAGACGATTTAGGATGCAAACTCCTATTGAGATGCATCTTCTTGCGGGTTCCTACGTCGAGTTGACGCAACTCTTCTTGAGTCCATTTCACTACTCCAAAGGAGTAGAGAAGGATCGGAACGGCAAGCATGTTGGTAGCAGACACCTTGTTCTTCCTTGTTCTTATTATTATTATTATTATTATTATTATTATTATTATTATTATTATTATTATTATTATTATTATTATTATTATTATTATTATTATTATTATTATTATTATTATTATTATTATTATTATTATTATTATTATTATTATTATTATTATTATTATTATTATTATTATTATTATTATTATTATTATTATTTTCTTATTTTCTTTTAGTTATAATTTTGTTTGTATTTATCACACATTTTAATACGACATACGAATAAATTCCTTATTAATAGTACTAATAAATGATACCACGGTACCAATATGGTTTTATTTGAAAAAATTGTGTTTTGTCCCAAAAACCATTTTGTGGAACTTTATTTGCTCATAAATCACGCAATTTAGTATTTTTGACGGGATTTCGATTTTTCTAGCATTACACGGGTCATTTAGAATAAATCGAAACCGTCATGGCACACTTAAATGGAAAACTAAAAATTATATTATAAAAAATATTGACGTTTGAAATTTCACTTATTTGGTATCGTTGTATTCAGAAAATTATGCAGAATTCAAAAATGCAATAATATACAGGGTGTTTCATTTAAAAGTCGAAAGTTAGTGTTACTTCCAGTGAAACCGGAAGTGAAAAAAAGAATCACTTGTATGTCAAAAAGTGCCGCTTATTATGTAAGTATATAGGATATCCCAAATTTCAATCAATTATCTTCAAAACTAAAGGAGAAAAGGGAGGTGTAACATGATTATGTTACACCCGGTGTATTAAATTATCGATGTAATATGATTTTTCATGATTTATGATTTTTCATACAGTGTTGAAAACAAAAAGATGACATTTTGCATTACAGCAAATTCTTTGGCATATAGGCGAAAGATTTATTATTTAAGTTATTTTAGACTGGGACTGTTAAGCAACGATTGTTCGTGCAAGGCATTTGATAAACTGGGAAATGGTTATGTCAGATCTGAAGCTATTGGAGTAATTGTGTTACAGAAGTCAAATAAGGCCAAAAGAATATATGCTCAAGTGGTATATGCCAAAACAAGTTGTGATGGACAAAAGGAACAAGGAATAACTTATCCATCTGGAGAAGCACAAACAATTCTTTTGAATGAATTCTATGAAGAATGTAATGTTGATCGTTATGACTTAAGCTTCTTGGAGGCTCATGGGGCAGGTAAGCAATTCTAGAAATTTTATATTCATTATTGCATTCATAAAGTTATAAACTTCAGAAAAACTTTTGTGGTATAAAAATATCATATAATTATTGATTGATTTATATTTAATGAACTTATTGTTCCTTTGAGGCTTAAGATTTATTATCCGTTTTATAAAATTAATGCCTCCAATTTGAACGTTGACTGTTTTCGAAAGCTCAAACATATTCTATACCGGCTGACCACTTTCCAGAAGCCATTTCTTTATTACTTCCATATCCATTGAAAGTATAGTAACGCAAAAAAAGAAAATTATTGTTTAACCTTCGTCTTCCCACATCTGAAAAATTACCTAGATTCCCACGTGGGGTATATTTGTACCCCATGATGAAAATGATACTTCTGATAATTAAACATGTTTTTAATTATACCAAAAAGTAATAATAGATAAAATAAACAGAGTATAGCTACCAATTTTTTTTTCAATTAAAAAATATTTAAAAAAAATTAACTTAATCTACATTGTATCGATAACACTTTACTTCCTTTACATGGCGTTCTGCACGTACAAAGTTTTGACACTCCATGCAAATTTGCCTAGATTTGCGGTCTTTATTTCGTGTACATAGATAACAACGTCCACTTGCAAGTCCTTCTCTTGGTGTTTCAACTGGGGCCGATGCCAAGTCCGCATATACTTCTTTAGTGTGTTGCTAAAGCGTCCTCGTTCATTATATCTTCGTATAATATTTTCTTTTACCAGGGCTTCTCCTAACTGAAGTAAAAAATACCGTCGGCGGTCCTTAGTTTCAGGCTTTTTTGGATACTTGATGTCCCATAATATGTAAGCGTTTAGGGACGCAATATCTAACAATTGGCCAAAAATTGCCATTGGCCATCGATTGCATATTCTGCGGGCAGAGTACTGCTTTACCATTTTATCTGTGGTGTCTACAGCAACCTTTGTATGGTTATAATGAAGTATAATGTGCGGTTGCATTTGTGCAGCGTGGGGTACAAATGTACCCCAAGCTATTCAAAAATTCAGCCGCAGATTCCAGCGTGGGGTACAAATGTACCCCACACTATTCAAAATTATTATTTCTAAAAAATTAAAAGAAAAATCTTGTTTGACGAGCCGTAATTACATGCAAAGCCCTTATTAACACAAAATAAAATTAGTCACAAAAAATATGCACCTTTTGGGAAAATATGCAAGAAAAAAAGATTTCTGGGGTACATTTGTACCCCACCCGGGAAGACGAAGGTTAAATAGGCTTAGAATGTCATGATACGTCGAGATTTTAAGTTTGAGCGAAAAAAATTTTCTCTCTGTAACTTTCTTCACGATTACTCTGGAACCGTTTAAGATATTGACTGGTACACGTCTGTATTTTAACGAGATCTGGAACTAGATTATATTTTGATCTTATTCCGTTGAAGGGTTGGGGAGGCAAATTGAGATAAATGAGGGTAAATAGATAAATCAAGCAAGTAAGAGTCCAAAAAGGCTAAGGTTTCAAAAATTTTTTTGGCATTAGCTACCCCCATTATTAAAGGGGGGTCAATAAAATAAAATTATGATTTAGTGGTTGTACAAGAACCAAAGGCCTCAAAAAAAGTCCGCCATTACCACTGGAAGTTGTAGAAACTTGACAGATGTACAAAAAAAATGTCGTTTTGGTAACATGCCTAGTTTCATCTCGATCCGTTCAAAAAATAAAGAAACGACACCCGGTATTTGCAATTTAGGAACAGCTATTTGTGTATTAAGAGCTCAAAGTGCCACATTGCCGCACGATAGTGTAAGTTGGAGAGCGACGTGAAGAGGAGCGCGTCAAATACTTGAGAGGGACAATGACATTTTGCGCTCGAATTACATACATGATTTTATCTACGATCATTTGAAAATATCAAAATAAAAGAGATGATTTACTTGAATTTTGGCTGGAAACGGCGATTCGTCAGCATATTATGAATATGTCTTGCATATGTGATCAGAATAAACAGACGAACAAAACACAATCGCTGTTAGTTTATTTAAGTTTTATTAATTATTATATGCTGTGAAAGAGCACCTAAACAAATTAGAAATAATGCAGAAAATATTTTTAAAAATAATACTTAGTAAACCAAATACTTACCCTTCCGATGATCTCTTCAAAGATGCTAAAATTCTAGACATCAGACAGTTATATTTTTATACTGTCGCTCTGTACCAGTTTAAAAATAAGGATACTTTAATTCAACTAAATCATTCCCATGCAACCAGACACAAATCAAAATATATAACACCCTTTTGTGTCAAGTCCATAGGCCAGAGAAGTTTTACATTTCTCGCACCCAAATTATATAATGAATTCCCGGAACAAATTAGAAATCTGACTAATTATCATATATTTAAAAAACGTTCCAAATATTTCATCTATAATGCAAATAGAACAAAAATTTATGATTTAATAACAATGAAAAATAACTAAAATCACAAAATTTTGAAGATGTACCTCATAAAATATGATGCGACATATGTTGGTAAAAATATATATTTTACGTTTATACGTACACCTAGTGTATTTTATTATATATATATTGCGTATATTTGACGTAAACTTATATTAATATTTTCTGGTTTTAAGGTAATTCTTAGTTTAGATCTAGCTTAGTAAGATAAATATATATATATATATATATATATTTGACATATATTTATATTAAATTTTCTAGTTTTAAGATAATAATTCTTGTACAATCTAGCTTAGTAATATAATTATTTTTGTTAAAGTCCATTTCCAGTAGGTTTATATAGTTATGTTTCACATCATTATTACATTTATCGTTAAATAAATATTCTAAACCACAGACAGCCCTAGGCTTTGTGGTCTTCGTTTATTTGTAAATAAAGAGTAATAATTATACATGTGCCAATTGTATATTGTAAAACTTCTGAGCAAATAAACATTATTATTATTATTATTATTATTATTATTATTATAAAGCTCGTATTCTTCGTATAAATAAATTAGATTATTAATTGTTTCTCTTATATCAACTCTCATTATATTAACAACAGCTTTGGGACATTATTATTTCATAAAAATATATTGTCAATGTTCCGACCAAACTTGTGTAAGGACAGGTGCACTCGAGCCTGCAACATACTCTTTCCTGCACGTTGCCATGGGAGATGGCAAAGTGACATTTGTCACAGCTGCTTGGCAAACGTCAACTTTGTGCTTTCAAAATGCTAAAAAAAAAACCTACTTTATATGTCGATCGTAGATAAATGATGTTTTCCTGTTTTATTGCTAGGCAATAATAAAACAAGGTATAATGCAGAGAAAAATATTTATTTTTAGGGACAGTCGTAGGAGACCCTGAAGAATGTTCTGCTGTAGACGAGGGCTTAACAAAAGAAAGAAATACTCCCTTATTAATTGGGTCTGTGAAGTCTAATATTGGACATACAGAACCGGCCTCAGGTGTTTGCTCAATTATAAAAGTATGTAAAATATTTCTATGCAATATATATCAATTAAAAATCAAACCCAAAAAATACGTATGCAATTGTTAATGATTTAACAATTACGAGCAAATGGCAAACTATTGCGACAATTACTTCATCAATAATATTGGTTTAAATATGAACATCCTACAAACAAAACATACCAGTAAATCCCTATACAATGTTTCTTAATCCAGTAACTGAAAATGAATCAATAGAGCATATATCCACACCTGGTAAATAACAGTTCACCTGGTATTGATGGAATAACTGTTGACTTTATTAAGAAAACACATCAGTATATTTTAGAACCACTAATTAATTTAATATTTTCAAAAAGTATTGTCCCAACTCAATTTAAAACTCCCATAGTTACCCCCATTTTTTAAAGCAGGAGATGAAGAAAAATATGTAATTACAGACCTACTGTGTGATTAATGATTTTGGGAAGATTTTTGAGAAATACTTGAAATCTCGATTGGTTGACTTTTCCGGCCAAAATAATATCATACATGAACTAAAATTCGGTTTCCGTGCAAGTAAAACAACTAATGACGCTATGTGCGTGGTTATCAAGGATATTATAGAGGGTTTATATACAAATAAAAAGTGCATCGCACTTTTGAACGTTTTGGAACGCTATGGTATCCGTGGTAGAGTGTTAGATGTCTTACGCTGTTACTTATTTAATAGAGTACAAATTGTGAAACTAAATGAAACTCTTGGTGAAACAGGGGCTGTGAAAATAAGGGTACTCCAGGGGACAGTTCTTGGTCCGACACTCTTCCTGGCTTATATAAATTCACTTTTGTCCTTAGTAACCCAAGCAAAAATTGTATCCTATGTAAATGATACGGTTGCTATCTTTTGTGGGAATTTACGGACTGAAACTAAAATAGCTGTAGCTGTTAGGTATAGAAAGAATTAAAAATTGGTTAAATGTGAATCATACACCATTAAATGCAAATAAGACTCGTTACCTGGCCCTTACATTAACTGGAACTAATAGACCAGACTTTACTAGTATAAAAATTCCAGGTATGAAAGACGACATTAAGGAGATAAATCAGATCAAGTATTTGGGTATAATTATTGATAAATATCTAAAATGTAGATTATTTGACGAATAAAATAAAGAAACTTATTTATAAATTCTACCAATTACGAGAATTTATTTCAAGAAAACTATTGCTAATCATGTATAAGACCCTTGTCGAATCTCTTATTCGTTAAGGTATTTTCATTACAGAAACTAAATATAGTCCAGAATTATATATTAAAAATTATATTTTGAAAATATAGATGGTATCATACAAATTTACTTTATACTGAAGATGTTTGTAACATTCGATATTTACACTTTCATAGTCTATACATGCATTTAAAAACAAAACATTCCAGAATTATATATCTTCAACATACCACACCCGTAGTACTGTTAATGAGGTTCTATCCACCCCAAGATTCAACAAAAATATGTGTCACAGATTTTTAAAATACACACTGCCAAAAGCTTATGATCTTTTGCCAACAAAGATGAAGTTTATTAAAATTCTAAAAACATTTCCAACTTTGTCAAAAATATTTATTTTTCAAAATTACTTTGATTTTATAAAAAAATTTGACAACAATATAGTGTAAATGCTCATTCTAATATATACCCTTGTTACATAGGTAACTTTACATAGATATATCTCACTACTTCCTATGTTTAAACATCAAGATAAATATTTCTACTAGTTAAATTGTACACCTTCCACAGCACAACACAAGCGTTTAATCAATTAGCTGCTTTTATACACATTCTGCAATATTTGTATCTAAACAATTACGTCACATGTACCATTCTTTGTAATTTTTACTCCTCGGAATGTGTTTATCTGAGGAAGAATTATCTGTATGTATCAATTTTTTCCTTGTTTGTTTTTATTCTCTTCTATTGTAATTTGCAAGTTTGTATTTCTATAATAATAAAATAAAAAAATAATAATAAAAATTTAAGTGTAATTTCTGACTAAATTTCACCCTATATTTGTAAATGCTTTTATAACAAATTTATTTATTATTATTACTATTCTATTATTAAATATAAAAGAAACACCTTATTTAGTTAATTAACAGATTTTATCATACTAATCGGGTGGCGGAGGTGAAATACGGTACCGATTTCAGTAGCGAGAACTCGATCGGCGAAGTTATGGCACACCAAGCGAGTCCGGCACTTGGATAGGTGACCGTATCTCATCTCGCCGTCCTGGTTAAGAAGTGGAGTAACATTAGCTAAACTTCGCCAGGACGTTAATATAAACAAAGCAATTTAATTAAAAAAATAAAATAAAATCAAACTAATATATGCTTCTAGTGCATTATCGCAATGGAAACAGGACAAATTCCACCAAACCTTCATTATACAGTGCCAAGGGATGATATAAAAGGCATTCATGAAGAAAGAATGAAGGTCGTTACAGAGAAAATACCATTTCAAGATAATCGAGGATTAATAGGTAAAATATTTTTGTCATTATATGAATCAAGTCAAAAGTTTCATACGCAATATTATTGTACATATGTATAACCAAGTGTTATTTTGACAATATAAAAAATTCCGTTCATTCTATGAGAAAAAATTCTATATCTCTTTACGCATGAATTCTTCTAGTTGGCCTCCGCTTGCTGTATAGCACGTCTGGCGGCGTCACGCCCTCTGTCAGTGTGTGCTTGTTAGGCACAGTCTCACTAAAGTTTTTTCCAATCAGCTCTTTGGCGACATCAGCCCAATATTCTGTGAGAATGCGGGAGAATCGGTTTTGGCTTGGAGAATCGAGGTGTTAGTGAAATGGACTGTCCAGGGAATTCATAAAAAACGACTACATCTCGAAAACATCAATACGCTGCGTGTCTGATTTTCTAACGGTCTATGTCTCAGAAGCGTAAAGAAAGATGAAGGAAACTAGAGCGTTAACATGTTCTTTCACTCATATACAGTCTGTCTATTTTACCAGGCAACGCCAGATATCTTGCTTAATATTGTTGCAGAAGTTGTAGTAAAAGTTATCCCAATTTTTGTGAGTTTTATTTTATTTACTTTGTGAGACATGGTACAAAATTACCGGAAAATAGTGTGATGTGTTGCAACCCCTTCAATTAATTCAGATGTATTTGCACCTACTCGAGAAAGAACTTACCACCAGTAGTAGTAGTTCTAAAGTGACATCTGGAATTATCTAGAGAATGGTGGCGTCATCACAGAAAAATCGAGATCTGTCATTTTTAGGTATAAAAGACCGCATTCTCGGCGGGTAGTTAAGAAAGTACATAAAGTTTTGAAGTCTTGGATTTGACAAGTGAGAATTGAGGTTAAGACTCCAATGTGAAAAACAAAGTGATAAACATTGTTATTTTTAGTCAGTAAAGTTCATTCAAATTAATAATCAGTCTTGTATCCAGTAAACTATTTAATAAAGTGTGTTAGTGGACAATCTCTTGTTATAATTTTTGGAACCCACGAAATTTGCGAGGGTGGTCTCCTAGGGGTGGAAACACGTTACAAATTGGTGTCAGAAGCGGAATTTTATGACAAGAGGAGCTCTGAAGTTGTGTTGGAGTGTTCGAGAAGTATTCTCGAGGGTTAGTGCTAACACAGAGGACTAATTTACTGGACATTGTTCGAGGGTTATTTTCGAACAGGAAAATAGTGTTAAGTGCATTTTTGAGACATTGTAGAACATTTTAATTAGGACATTAGTGTAATAATTAAATCCTTTAAACTGAGTAGTGATAGAGACACTGAAAAAGACTCATTTGTGTTAGTGCGTGAAGAATTTCTATAACTTTTCTATTTGGACATTAGTGGAAATTATTAAATTCTCTGAACTGGATAGTGACAAGACTCTGGATAAGACTTTTTCGTGCTGTTTCGAGATTTTTCTGGAAAGTTCCATTACCGATATTGACGTGGCAGTTAAATTTATTTTAACATAATCGTATGCCCATTACAACAAGAAGCATGGCTACGGAGAAACAAATGAAGCACCTATTTGTGGAATTTACGAGGATGATGGCACAGCAGCGTCAGGAAGAAAAAGAAGAACAAGAAAGAAGACGCCAGAAAGACAAAGTAGAACAGGAGAAAAGACGTCAAGATAAAGAAAATCGACGTCAAGAAGAAAAAGAAGAGCAGCAAAGAAGACGTCAAGAAGAAGGGAAACGGCGACAAAAAGAAAATGACGAATTAAGGAAAATTATAGAGAAACAGCAGAATGCCTTTATGTCAGCCACTGAAGAACTCAAAAATAAGATCTAAAAATGGACAAGGTCGAGGAGGAAGTAAGCGAAGTCAAAGGAGAAGTAAGTGAAGTCAAAGGAGAAGTAAGTGAAGTTAAAGAGAAAGTAAACAAGTTCGAAGAAGAAGTCAAAGGAGAAATAGACCGGCTTAAACGACAGTTGAGAGACAGAGGAAGCCAGAAGGTGGTATCATCAGGTCAGCGACTAAAACCTCCTTCTTTTGACGGCCAAAGTTCCTGGACGACGTACAAGAGGCAGTTTGAGACAGCAGCGTGTGCGAACAACTGGAATGATGAAGAGAAGGCTATGGCATTAGTCCTGGCATTAAGAGGATAAGCATCGGAGTTGCTCCAGACAGTCCCGGTAGATCAACAACAGAGCTTCAGAGTTTTAGAAGCTGCCTTAGATCTACGATATGGCGATCAGCACCTTGCCCAAGTATACCAGGCTCAGCTGAAGTCACGTGTTCAAAAAGCTGGAGAAAGTCTGCAAGAATTTGAAGCTGCGGTAGAAAGATTGGCACACTTGGCGTATCCCAATGCGCCAAGAGAATTCAAGGAGCAATTAGCCGTGGGAGCATTCCTAGATGGGATAAGGGACGAAGAGATCAGGCGAGTCCTCAGGATATCCCGATATAATAGTAGCAGCGAAGCCTTGGTGCGTGCACTTGAAGTAGAAGCCGCATATAGACATACTCCAAGGTCGAGAGTGCGAGCTGTGACTCTCGAAGAATCGCAACCAGAGACGAACCAGAACTCCATGTTGACCGAGATGCAGAAAATGTTTACCAAATTATTCGATAAATTGGACGACCTCGTAAAGCAGAAAAAACAACAAAATAAAGGAAAGCCGAGTGGTGGTATTGAATGTTACAACTGCAGCAAGGTAGGACATACGAAACGAGACTGTCAACAGCAGAACTCGGAGAATCGAATAAATGCTGTGAATCTTGAAGAGAAGCAGGAAAACTATACCAGGGGGGTTGTGCTGGCTAGGAATGCAGTACCCCCAGAGAAATAAAGATTTCCCAGCTTCGAGAAATGTCGAATAGTCTGCTGTTACAAGGTTATGTGAATGGAAGAAAATGTTTGTTTACCATCGACACAGGTACTACGTCATCAATAGTAAGGCCAGGATTTATATCGGGTATAAAGATTACCAAGAGGCAAAATGAAGTGATCGTCCGGACGGTTATGGGGGACAGGGCTACGGTTCATGGAGAAGTAGACCTGGGTTTGCAGATTGGGCATTTAAGGTTCGACCACAGGATCATCGTGGCTGACATCACGGATGACTTCATTTTGGGACTGGACATTATGGAACAGTATGAATTTATTATTGACGTAGGAAAGCGAGTGTTAAGGATTGGGAACGAACAACTTAGTTTGTCAAAAGTGAACGACCAATGCGAGAAAACCAGGCTGTTGACAACGCAGGCAGTCAAAACTCCTGCATTATACAGAAAATCAGACAAGGAAGATTGCAAGCGCTACTCTCAGGTGAGAAAATTGCCGAACATGGTTGAAGTCAACACCGTCAAGGTCGATCTTCCAGATAGTTGATCAAAGAAAACTCTGAGGCAAGAGCAATTGCAAGATGTAGAAATCGGAGCCATGTTGAGAGCAAAAGAAGAGGGAACGCGTCCAGCATGGAAGGATGTTTTCGACAAAGAAGTGGGGCTGAAGGCTTTATGGTCACAATGGGATTCACTTACGGTCGTAGATGGGCTTTTTAGGAGAGCATGGGAAAGCCCAGATGCGAAGCAGGTTGCAATGCATCTAGTGATTCCCAGGCACCAGAAGTACTCCAGGAAGCGCATAATGAAACGTCCAGCAGACACTTCGGCATAAACAAGACATTGAGTAGAGCACGGGAACAGTTCTATTGGGTTAATAGTCGCCAGGATGTGGAGGCCTGGTGTCGCAAGTGTAAGAATTGTGCTGCCAGTGGGGAACCATTTTCCATGAGCAACTACAGAAATGGTCGAGAACAGCCGAAGAATGACCGAGAGCAGATGAACAAAACTAGTAACCGATTGAAGGCTCGTTGTGATCAGAATACCAGTACAGGGTGTTTCAAGGTGAGAGATCTGGTTTGGCTGTACAACCCACAGCGGAAGGAATCGAGATCCCCGAAACTTCAACCTCCTTGGGATATACCGTATACTGTTATTACCCGAATTATTGATGTCGTTTATCGGATTGAACGAAGCAAAAAGTCCAAGATGAAGATCGTACATTTGGATAGACTGGCAAAATACACTGATGATTCCAAATTGCCTGACCGGGACGTTCAGGCTTAAGGAGGGGGCACTGTGATGTATTCAATTAATTCAGATGTATTTGCACCTACTCGAGAAAGAACCTACCACCAGTAGTACTAGTTCTAAAGTGACACCTGGAATTATCTAGAGAATGGTGGCGTCATCACAGAAAAATCGAGATCTGTCATTTTTAGGTATAAAAGACCGCATTCTCGGCGAGTAGTTAAGAAAGTACATAAAGTTTTGAAGTCTTGGATTTGACAAGTGAGAATTGAGGTTAAGACAATGTGAAAAACAAAGTGATAAACATTGTTATTTTTAGTCAGTAAAGTTCATTCAAGTCAATAATCAGTATTGTGAAGTATCCAGTAAACTATTTAATAAAGTGTGTTAGTGGACAATCTCTTGTTATAATTTTTGGAACCCACGAAATTTGCGAGGGTGGTTTCCTAGGAGTGGAAACAAGTTACAATAGAAAATCACAAACGCTTATATCTTCTTTATTTAGGTAAACATAGATCGACCCATCGTAATGCGAACATTGTTAACACCTCATATGCGAAAAAATGAGACCAATTGACGCTGGCCCGTTAAAGACATTTATTATAATAGTTTAATATATTCCCCCTAGGTATTAACGGTTTCGGTTTCGGTGGAGGAAACTGTCATGTTTTACTTCGCTGGAATTCGAAAGAAAAAATAAATGATGGGTTACCTTCAGACAACTTGCCTAGACTTGTATGTGTTAGTGGGAGAACTGAGGAAGCAGTTACTTATTTACTCGAACAAATTGGCACTAACAAAATGGATGTTGAACATTTAAAATTGTTGCATGAACTATTTAGGTTGGTTGTCTACAAAGTATAAGTATGTAACATGTAACCTAAAGAATAACATTATATTTTAGGAAAAATATTTCAAATCATATATACAGAGGATATATAACAATTTCCAAATCTGGTGAAGTTGCACGATCGGTTAACTATTTCCCAGGAAGTGTCAAAAACTTTTACTTTGTATTTGGTGAATTAAACAATTGGTATGATATTGGTAGTCAGTTGATGAATTTACCGCTATTTGCTAAATTCATCCAAAGGTAAATAACATTGAGAACTTCGTTACTTACTTAAACGTTACTTAAACAACTTTAAAAGTTTCCTCTGAAGTAGTTTCTGCAAACACCAAAACATTTCAACTTTACACTCTAATATTATTACTCAACGTTCGTTTTACCAACCATGTTGGCATTATTTGAAGAAAATTAAAACTGTTTTAACCATCTCAAGAAGATGCCAGTATGCTTGATATAACAAGCGTCGAATGGTAGTATTCATTTTCTTTCTTGGTTTTGGAGATATTATCCAAATAATTATTTTCTTGTTATAAAAAATCTTCGGCAGAACAGTTGAACTCAAGCAAGCTTTTATATTTATTGGAACAACTACCTACTACAGATGCACAGATTTGCCTTCGATCAAACCACGGTTGATAGTTAAAGAACCTGTGCATCTTGGTTTACAGTTTCTTTTTGGGATAATCATGACGATAAGTATCTAGATACAATATACCCATTAGATAAAGCCAGATAAGTATATGTATAGGGTGTTCCAAAGATACAGCGACCCACAAAAAACTTGTTTTTCGCCCCTTTTGGTGACCTCATAAATTTTATTTAAAAGTGGCCTAAATGATAGTTCATAGTGATATTTTAAAGTAGGCGAAATTTCAAGTTGAGCATAATTTTTGTTTTGGAGATATGACGAGTTAAACTCGATATTTGATTGATCCACGCCAAGGCGAATCCGACATTCTCGGTGGCAAACAAAGACAGTGAAAAAAGTTAAAAAAGCTAAAAAAAGATAAAAAGTAAAAAAAATTGAAAAAAAAAACAACGAAACAAGAAAAAAATAAAAAAAACAATCCTCTTCCTGGATTAGTACCGTGACGTGGTGAAGAGGCTTACATATTATTGATACACATTTCAGTAATTTAATCTTTTTTAGAAATATACATTTACTTTTTAATTCAAAAGCAGTCGGATACAAGGTTTGGAGTATCTATCGAAATTTGCTAAGCCTCCAGTGTAAAATACCGATTATCTTACGCACCTCGTCTCCAAAGATCAATAGGTAGTACTCCACTCTGGGTACGATGACACACACACTTTAAAGCAAATTTGGTTGTATATCCTGGGCCACATCTTATCAAGATATCGGTCTCTAACGTTATTCTTCCTTTGTGTGTCGCGGTGACAGCACGCTCCTTTTACTTTCAAGTTCTTTTTTATAAAAATCGAAGTAAATTTTGTGAAAATCATCATGAAATCACTCAGAAATAGTGTAGAAGACTTTGATGATAGTTCTTCAGATAATCAAGTATCCAAGAAGATGAAAGCTAAATTGAAAAAGCTTAAGAAAAGATTCCGTATTTCAGAACGTCAGATTAACAGAAGTCGCCATGGCAGAGATAAGAGATCAATCTCGCAAAGACGAAGTTATTCGAGGTTAAGACCAAGAAGTTTGAGGAGAATTTACTATTCTGCGGAATCCGAATTTTACAGCAAATTAATATTTTTTATGGCGTCAATAGTATACGAGCACGCCTCAAATCTCAGGAGTTTTTTCACGAGATGAATAACTCTAGGTCATTTCACGAGCTGAATGACTGTAACTATCAAACGAGTTTTGAGAAAAATATGGTTGGACGAGATTTTTCAGTGAGATTTGAGGTTAGGTCAATAATTGACCAGAAGTTTTTTCACGAGTTGAATTTACTTGTAGGTTTTTCACGAGTTGAACAACTTTTCTTCTTCTCAAATTGGAGATGAGTGTTCCTTATACCTTATAATTTCATAAATGCTTATTTAAAAGCCTCTCGCTGACTTTAGATAAATAACTTTTCGATTACAGGCCAATTCTCTGAAAAAGAGGATAATGCAATGAGAGAAGGGACACCCCTTGATAACGAAAACATTCCGCCCGCACCCTGGTCTGTTATGGTTAAAGATCACGTTGAAAAATATAATTCACCGAGAGCAAACACAGAACTAATTAATTTATTAGAGTTGATTTTGGCGGACAAGGTTTTCGGGGAATATGTGAACAATGGTTTTGTAACAAGGTGGCAAAACATTTTTATGAAAGGTTTACCGGAGGAATTTCTCTCCAGATTGGTGAAACAGTATTCCCCTCCTAAAAATTGTCCTTTGTTAGAGGCTCCAAAGCTAGATGCTGAGGTAGTAGCATCTTCGAGCGAGATAAAATTAAGAAGAAACTCAAGGTTGGCTCAGATTCAAAATCAAATTGGAGCTGCTTTGAAAAAAGCTCTTACAAAGTTATTGTCCGAGGAAGGGGAGGGGAGGCCAGACCTTGTTAAAATTGTCAGCGATGCAGCTAGATTGGTGACAGATATTCATCATTCCGAGTCTGATTCCAGACGCATTCTGGCTTCGCCAGGCATAACAAAGAATACAAGAAAACGCTTAATAGCGAGAATGTAGATGGTTGGCTATTTGGGGAAAATTTAGGAGATAGAATGAGAGCAGCTAAAACGTTGCAGAAATCATCCCTCGATCTCAAATTTAAGCAACCATTCAAACAAAAACAGAATAAAAAAAGGACATCAAGTATTGAAGGTAGTACTTTAAACCCTAAGAATTCAACACGGTAACCCTATTGTCAGGGTGGACGAAGTAAAAAAAAAAAAAAATCGGAAACTCCAACATCAGCAGGCTGTTCTACAGAAATCATATCGACAACACTACCAGTCGAGAGACCGAAAGAAAGATCCTCTTCAAAAGCCGTCATACCGACGGTTCTAATGGAGGTAGGTAGTTTCGCTGGCAGGCTACAGTATTTTACGCATGCTTTGAGAAAAATAGCTGCGGACTCCAAAATCTTATCATGGGTGTCTAAAGGATATTCTTTGGATTTCACGAAAATACCTATTCAGCTCTCTCCTTCGAAAGAGCCCTCCCAGGTCTAAAACAGAGTTGCTTAATATGACAAATTTAGTCAATAATTTATTAGCTTTAGGATCTGTTAATAAGTGCTCTCCATGTAAAAATCAGTATATTTCAAAAACATTTCTGACACCCAAGCTAGATGAAACATATAGATTCATTTTAAATGTAAAGTCTTTAAATTAATATATAAACTGTAACCATTGCAAATTGGAAGATCATAAAACGATTTCCCAAGTGGTTAGTAAAAATTGTTATTTAGCCAGCCTGGACTTGAAAGATGCGTATTTCTTAGTAACAATCTGTAAGCCTTCTAGAAAATACTTGAGATTCATATTCAAAGGTATATTTTATGAATTTATTTGTCTGCCTTTTGGCCTGTGTACAGCCCCCCTAACATTCAAAAAATTAATGAAACCAGTTATTACTCACTTAAGGGGCCAGGGTTTATTATCAGTGTTTTATTTAGACGATTTCCTGCTACAAGGTGACTTGTACGAGTTATGTTTAGAAAACGTAAGGAAGACCTGCCACCTGTTAGAAACGTTAAAGTTTATAATAAACTATAAAAAGAGCTCACTGCAACCAAGTCAATCATGTCAATATTTAGGGTTTAGTTACAATTCAACGAATATATCCTTATCACCGCCCCCTCCAAAACAAAAACAAAAATTTAATGCTACTCAATAAAGTTGAGAATAATAAGCCTCTTACGATAAGAGAATTTACAGTATTTTTAGGTAATTTGGTATCAGTGTATCCGGCAATAAAATGCAGCTGGCTGTAAACAAAACATTTTGAGTGATGAAAATATTTGGCTCTAGTAAAATCTAATAACAATTATGATGCACAAATATCCATTTCGGATTTCTTGACATGTGGAAATCAAAAATTAAGGACCCCGGAAATCACGTTAGATTAGATCCCTATTCCCTTGAAACTTTTTCTGATGCTTTTATGACCGGATGAGGGACTTCATGCAGGGTTGACAAGGCTTATGGTCACTGGAATCAAACAGAGAGTGAGTGTTACATGAATTATTTAAATATTGACTGCCCTTTTTGGGCACAGGTGTTTTGCCAAATATCTAGCCAATTGCAATATTCTCTGTAGAATAGATAATAACACTGACATCTCCTATATAAATCATATCGGTGGCATAAAATTTTCTAGACTAAATGAGTTAATTTGGCAGTGGTGTGAAAAAAGAAATTTATGGATTCATGCCTCTTACCTAAAGCCATCTAAAAATGTGGAAGCAGACATTGAATCCCGAAAATTGGCTACAGAAACTGGGTGGCAGTTAGCTTTCGACATGTCTCGAGCATATTTGGTATCCCTGAAATCGACCTATTCACTTCAAGAAATAATGCAAAATGTAAGGTCTATGTATCCTGATGCTTTGACATCTGATGCATTTACATTAATTTGGAAGGTTTGGTATTTCTATGTATTTCTCCCTTTTTCCATTATCTTGAGAGTACTGAACAAAAAAAAAAGAGAAATAATAATAAATTTAGATGGGGCTGATGGAATCTTAATATTTTCCTATTTGGTATCACAACCTTGGTTTCCCTTATTCACTAATATTCTAGTTGAAAGACCAATTTATTTCAAGCCCGGCTCTAATTTAGCTCATTCTCATCATACATCTCAACCGCTATGGAACAGCCTTAATCTGATAGCGGGCCACTTATCAAAGAGGCGTACAGACTGAAGAGAATGCTCTAAACATCAGTTGATATTTTATTGACGTCGATTACAAATGCTACCCTCAAATGATACAATAGTTGATTGAAAATTTGGTGGTATTTTTGTAAAATAAACAAATTAAGTATTTCTGAGGCATCCACCAAGTCTTCTCTTTTCTGTCAGAACAATTTAATATCGCAGCATAATATGGCTCACTCAGCACATATAGAGCAGCACTCAGCTTGTTAATAAGTGTTGAAATTGGACAAGACATCAATATCAAGAGATTTTTTAAAGTAGTCCTCAGTATTCGTCCATCGAAACCGAAATATGAGAAGACTTAGGACCCGGCTACGGTATTAGATTATACCAGTTCTCCTTATCCTAATGAAACTTTGGCATTACCAATTTTATCACAAAAATTGGCGACTCTTCTAGTCCTTATATCTGCCCATCGAGTTCAAACATTGTCATTAATAGATTACTCGGGATATTATAATTCAGTCAAGCTAAGTTGAAATCAAATAACTGCCAAGATTAAAACATCTGGGAGTAACAAACAGCAAGCAGCATTACATTTCCCCTTTTCGATTAAAGTCGCAAGGTGTGTACAGCAAGGACTCTAATTACCTGCCTAAATAAAACCGTAAAGGCACAAATAACAATTACGACCATATTTTCCGTCCATAGTACATGAAATTCTTCAACTTCAGCTGCAGCTAGGAATGGAATTAGTCTGGAAATTATTAAGAAAACTTGAGGATGGATATAGACTCTCTCAACAACAGTGACTTATTTGGAAAAGCTATACAGATGAAATAATTCTGTCTAGGTATACTTTTCTCCTTTCCTTGGGATATGGTATCCCATACATAAATTCCTTCTTTTTTTACATTTTAGTACCAATAAATATCTGAATATTTTGTCAAATGACAATAGTTTCGTTGCAAATTTAATTACTATATATTATAAATATAATAAAGTTTCGTGTAGTACTCTAAACTTTATTTTTCTTTTTTCGTAAGAACGTTGCAACTTACTTTAAATATCTACATATTGATCTTTAGAGACGAGGCGCGTAATATAATTAATAGATCAAACGAACTTACCTAAGTGAAGTTCGATCTTGATTATATTAGCGCCTCGTCAAAGAAGATCACTCCCATCCCACCCTTACCTGTTTAGGTCACCCCTGTACAGTTGCAACGTAAAATAAGTGCTTTAAATATAATGACGTTATAGACCGATATCTTGATAAGATGCCTAGGATATACAACCAAATTTGCTTTAAAGTGTGTGTGTGTCATCGTACCCAGAGTGGAGTACTATATATTGATCTTCTTTGACGAAGCGCTAATATAATCAAGATCGAACTTCACTTAGGTAAGTTCGTTTGATCTATTGATTAATCGAATATTATCAGCAAAAATCCTGATTTTCTCCTGTAAAATCGGCTGCACTTCACTTGAACAACGTTTTTGATAAAATACAAAGATAGATTGGAAAAGAACGGAAGTTTTTATATAGAAAATGATACACTTTGCGTATTTGAGAATCTTGAACATAATGAATGAGATTGCCAAAAATGTTGGATTCTTCTTGCCGTGAACAGGTCAACTAAAGGTTTGACTCGTCATACCTCCAAAACAAAAACTATGCTCACCATAAGCTATTATTTAGACCACTTTTGATCACTATGATACATTAAAGACGAACGTTTCTATTACGACAAAAATATTTTTTATAAATGTATTCATAGAAAATATGTTGTTAACTTTCTAATCCCCTTTCTTTACCCAATATCCCCAAAAAGAGGCGTTATCAAATGCTCCTTCGTAGATTTCTTTAAACTAAATATATAGACATAAGGAATTTCCTCTGCGTTTGTACATTGCATCATTTGAATATGGTGTAAATAAACTTATGACTAATAATTCATATCACTACTTTCAGGATTCAAAAATGTTTGTTAGCGAAAGGAATTAATATTTCAGAGATATTTAATAATAAATCTTCTGACAGAGATGTTTATCATGTGGTGGGAAGTGTCGCAGTTCAAATCTGTATAGTAGATATTCTAAATATATTGGAAATAAAACCAGAATTCACTATTGGATATTCATTTGGAGAGTTGGTATCTGTTTATTGTACAGGCATGTTAAGTTTGGAGGACACTATTAATTGTGCTGTGGTTATAAACGAATCTGCAAGATGTGTTAATGACACTATACATAATAATTTTCAGGTAAAATGGGTTCTTTAAGACGTATTATTATGTCTTCTGGCATTTTGTGCTTTAGCAGATTACTGTATCATTATTAGTAATGCAGCTTCTATTATATTACAGTTTGTTACTCACCAGATACAGGTAATGTGAATTAACGAAGTAATGAGGTATTCTCTATAAAATGTGTCATTTCAATTTCATTGAGCCTCCTTTTGGTGCTAAATGTAATTTAGTTAAAATAGTTATCTGGGATGACTTCTGATCCTATATTAGAGAGCAAAGTTGGCGGCAATTTTAGACATGTTTCCACTGTCAATGAAATATAATAATTTAAGGAAAATACGACCGCCTTAAAAAAGTTATTGTAGTAGAAAATATTCGGCTTTGATTTCATCCCATAATCACTATATCTTACTTCTATAAATTATCTAAAACACCTAATAAATGCGTTTCTTAAAGAGGAGGGAATCTAGGATTGCAAGTTTGTTCTCATAAAATGTCGCTAAGCTAAGGTATATATTATAACTATAAATAGCCACCAAGCCGATTAAAAATGTTGCGATGCCCTGACGTTAGAGATAGTGGTGGAGTCACTCCCATCTAGGACATATGATAACATATTGAGAAATACTACTGGAGATGTACAATTCTTTGCAATGATGAAATTTAAGAAGGTAACAGAAAAGGTGAAAAGCGGTAAAACACCTGACCAGATGGAATTCCACTAGAAGTAACAAAGAAAGATGTCCATAGACCACCAGAATATAGGCGCGGAATCCTTAAAAAACTACTCCGGAAACAAAAATTCCGTGACATCTGGAAAATTGCAGTATAGTTCTGCTACTGAAACCCGAAAAAGTAGCACATAATCCTTCTGCGTATAGGCCAGTATGCAATTTTAATGCGGGAAAAAAATTGTACGAGGCAATGATATTGGCTAGATTGGAGACGGACCTTGATGGGGTGGATTATCAAACAACCAACATGATTTCAGGAAGAAACGCTCCACCATTTAGAAAACTAGCACGGGAGATGGTATGTCATGGCGACTTTCGATGATAAGAACGCTTTCAACATTGCTACATGGAACACCATAATCAAAATGTTACACCAAAGTCCAATTCTAAATAAACTATAAGCTATAAATATAATTATTACTTACTTTGAAGACAGAGAAATCCAAATATCGAAAAGTTGCACTATATAAATAGCGGCAGGAGTTCCAGAAGAATCAGTAATAGGACATGGAGTGTCCTATATGACGAAGTGCTGCGTCTGATTAACACCATTAGTCGAACACGCAGATGGCCTTGCATACTTAGCAGCAGCAAGTTATGTGGGCTCATTTAGATACAAAGTAAACGAGGATGAACGCGAACAATCTGGAACTACCACTAGAAAAATACAGAAGTATTCTACCACTTGAAGGGACATGGAACAGAAGGAGATAAGTAACCTTTGAAAATAATAAAAGTACATTAGTGCCAGCAAGACAGGTTAACTCTATTGTTATAATTCTAATCGACCGAGGTATTTTGCCAAACCTAAACGGCCCAGGCAGTAGCAAAAAATGCCACAAATAGGGTCACGCAATATATTCTGTTAAACGAAGACATGGGGTGATGGTCATGCAGCGAAAAATGATTGAAAAAGCACAAAGGATGATATGATGTCGCTAAAAGTAGCGTTTGCACACTGGACAGTAGGCAGTGCCCATCGATAAGACAGTAAAAACACTTGAAATAAGACATGTTGCTAGGAAAAGAATACATGTGATGTAGCAGAAAAATAAGGAGGAAGGGCAATGGACAAAGAGGTTAATAATCTCAGATCTCAGACCATGGATAAACTGTAAAACCGGAGGACAGATTATTAAGTCACGAAATTTCTAACACGAATGGCTCCTTCAAGGCATATATTCAAAGAATTGGAAAGACAGACGCTAGCTGTGTATATCGTGGGGAGAATGATACAGCGGGACACACCATATTCCATTGTCCGAGATGGACAAATTACGGAACAGCAACATCATACACAGAGCTTGGCTTTCAACTAAATATGGAAGTAAAAACAGGAAAAATGACTGGCAGATATAATGGAGAAAAACCGCACATATGATTCGAGGAACGATAAAAACTAAAGAACATGAGGAACAACACTTTCAACAGAAAGAACAAGCTCAAATCCCGAATCCTTAATCACCAACGTGGACGGGAGATCTATAGAAGCCATCAAAGGAAATTATAGATAACTCAGCACCTCTGAAGATTGTCGTTAAGATGGTACCGGGTTGCATATACCTGATATCCTCGTGCTCTAATTAGCATAATGCGCCTGCTACCCCAGATTAGTACGATGTGAGCTGAGACATCCTGTATCCAGTAATTTTTCTCGATTAATTATGCCTATATCGGAGTTAGATAACCTAAAGTTAACTTAAAAGTTATTGTTAGACTCTGCAGTCTAAGAAAGTCATTTGTCAAGCTCACGCATGCGCTCTAAATTTGATTCATCGCTGTGTTGGATCTTTTATTATAAAATGTAGCCTCCGAATGTTCCTGAGAATAATATAAACACATATGTAGAGAAATTTATAAAACATACTAGCAGAAGATCTAATAATACGTTGTTGTAGTAGTTGGGTATTTTATACTCAAATAATTGTATTAGTTAACATTTAAATGATACTAATATAATTTCACAAGTTTCAAGATGTAAGTAATAATTATGTCACAAATGGTGACAATTATTTTAAAACTGAGGTAATGATGGATAAGCTAAAATTGATTCTAAAATCCAATAATTCGAAACGTACAAGTAAGTTCACTGAAGTTGTAGTTTAAATAAATTCTATTATTGCCTTTTTTAAAATAGAGGAAGATCTAGCCCAGAAATTGAGAAGTATATTAGAAAGAAAGAAAGTTTGTAATGATGAGGCAAGAAGGCATAGACATATGTCAGCCGATTACTTTGTAAAAGCTATAACGGATACTGAATTCCGAAATATAGATAATATTAAATTTAATTCTGCTGCTTTAAAAATTGGAAATGGTCCAGTGTATCAAGGACGAGAAGATGTCACTGTTATTTCTTTCGGAACATCTGGAGATCAAAATTATCTTGTCGAATTTATTAACAGTATTGGAAGGTAAAACATATTGTATTTACAATATAAACAAGCACGTACTTTAAAAATATTCAACATTTTTAACATTTGATAAAATTTCAGCTTATATGAACTTGGACATAATCCGCAAATCGATAAGTTGTATCCTTTAGTGGAGCTACCAGTAAGCAGGGGTACGCGAATGATCTCGCCATACATTAAATGGAAACATAACCGAGAATTTTTTGTCCCAGGCCACAATATAGAAATGAAGCATAATATTATTCATAGAGCTAGAAGAATTAAAATTCAACCTACCGATTTTGAATGGACATACATTCTGGGGCATGTAATAGACGGTAAGTAATAATGAAGCTAAACGGAAAATGGAAATTATTTCCGATTTTCAATGTCAAATAATAATTGTTCACTTGTTTAAATTTAAAATGATTGTATCCTACCAAGAAGTTGGGATAATACTGTTCAAGAACCTTAACATCAAGGTGTTGTTGTTAAAGAACCTTAGAAAATTCACCGACATAGGCAAAACATTAATTTAAAAAAAATCCCCTACTTATAGCAGGTCACATTGTATTTTTTTAGGAACTACGTCGAAAACCAACGCCTCCGACGACGTATAGCATCAAAAATAAAAAAGTCGAAGGTGAGCCGAATTTGAACATTTTCAACGTCATTGGCACAGAATCTGGAATTACAACAAAGTTCCATTTAGATTTCACGTCGCTTCACGATGTAACTGTTATTCACGAAAGAACAGTTAGCAAAGCCTTACAAAATTATATGAGTTGTAAAATCAATAGGTAAAACGTAAAGTACTGAATCTACTGAATCTAAGAAAAGAGCCGTCGCCTCCAAATTGATTTATCTGCCAAAACGGTGTGAATAATAAGGAAAAGATATCAAAGGCGGCGACACTTAGATGACTATGGTGTAAGCCCGACCTTATATTAAATGTATCAATCAATCAACCCCAACAGTTTACTAAACTTCACCTTCTGCCAATAATAGTACTCTGCATCTTAACTTTCTCAATAAGAGAAATATTTCCTATGGAACTCCCGCCAATAAACACAGCTCACTTCTCTAAAAACATAGTAGATCTATAAAAGATCTATCCTGTAAAAAGTAATTTAATGACATGGATCAGATCCGAGTTCAAAAGAACCAGTCACCTGTACATTGATTTATTGATATACTGATACATATATTTTCCCTTCGTTTCCAATTGATTTCAATAAAATAAATCGGTTTCTTATTTCAACTGTGATTTTCCGAAAAAAACTTTCTGCTACGTTCGATTTAATTTAGTAATTTTAAGCTAAATTAGTTACTCAACATGTTGATACAGATACTCGACAGCAGGTCGAGCATCCACAATTTAAATTCCTTTGTATCTTTGCGCATTCAATCTGCTTGGCACCCGTGAATATGAAATGTTTAGTTACCTATAAATTCGTACGTGTACGTACTTGGCTGCCGTTCACAGTGGGCTAGAACCACCTTTAAATGAAATATGCATGCACTCTCTCCATTTCTACGGGAAATGGTAGCTTTATCTGTCCCGAAACAATTCCCGTAAAATCTGAAATCATTCCCTTGGTCGTTTTCTAGAAAATTCTCTTTTATTTTTTTTTTGAAAATTAATTTTTTGCATTGATAAAAACAAGAATCTACTACATTTTTGAAGCCTCTGAATACCCGGACATATTTCAAACAACCTATCAGTTAAGTATCAGTTATCTTCTTCAATCCGTGATTCTTACGTTTATAAAATAGACAAAGACAATATCTATTTTCATCGTGCGTTCTTGCATGATTTGCATTGCATTTGCATTTTGCATGATTTCTTTGATTTTAATCATGGTCACAGAAAATTTTCACTCTTGGAGTCTTGGATTGTTTGCCTAGTGAAATCTAAAGAGTAACTGACCGAGCGACGCCAATATTCTTTGACAGTGATGACGGTCTCAGATATCTAAGGTCGAGCAGGACTACTGCTCTTTACCCTAGTACATCGCTGTAGACCTGGGCCGGCCTCGTACGGGGTGGGCGAGCTTACTTTACATTAACCCCACTCACAAATGTGAGCGGTGTGGATGATTTCGGCCCACCTCCCCGGGTCCTCGCCTGTTGGACCTTGCTGGTTAAGGCCTTTATCTTCTGACGCTCTTCTGTCTTGATGATCTTTCTTCGCCAGCTTGTCACCCCCGGGGTAGTCATCTGTCTGTTCGGAAACTTTGGGGTATTTTTGTCTGGGATTGACTGCCGGTATGCAGAATGTCAATTGACATCCTGCCATCCGGATCATCGGTTAGGTAGGAATGAGCTATGTAGCTCGAAGAAGTGCAGATCTAAGTGCTTTGGTAGCACTTTCGATCTGCACGGAGCTAGGTGACGACGGGTACTGGATGGCATTTCGTCCGGTACCTGCAAGGTAGTGGGTGGGTGGTTGGATTATCGTCATGTCTCTTCTGTGGGTTGTCTTTATCGGTGGTGGTATAGTTCTCATACTCACTCGTTATCCGACAGAGCGAATGGAAAGTCTACTCAGATGGCTAATAGAGGCGCTCGGATTTCCCTATAGTAAATCCAGTTACGCAAATAGTAATGTTATTCATTGGTTACGGATATATTGGTAGACAAAAACTGCTGTCATTCAAAATAACATAGGAATAGATCTAATGATTTTGTCTAAATTGACTACTTGGAAAGTTTATATAATCCGATTATTATCAAAACGTCTGGAGTTGTCGAGCATGAAGGTTTCTTGTATGTTATTTCCCCAAACTTGGCTTAAGTTGAAATTTGTATTGGAATGTTCAATTTTACTTTCTTGATTGACATTTTAACAAGCTTATCAATGCAAAAAATCAATTTTCAAAAAAAAAAAAGTGAAATTTCTAGAAAACGGCAAAGGGAATGAAATTGTTTCAGGACAGATAAAGCTACCATTTCCCGTAGGAATTGAGAGAGTGCATGCATATTTCATTTAAAGGTGGTTCTAGCCTACTGTGCGTTATCTCTATAATCGCAACCTATGCATTTTTATAAGGTACTTTAAAATGCAATGAATGCATTTTTCGCAAAACTATAATCCCAATAAGGTAAATGTGGAAAAATTCTTGGAATAAAATAGCTTCAAACGTTTGACAAGTACTCCAAAACATCTAGTAAAATATATTGATTATTACTGAATTTTATTTTAAACGGGACATAATATGTTACTTGCTTATACAATTAAAAGAACTGAAACCTCCATTACTATTAATAAATATTTTTAGGTAGAAACTTATTTCCAACAGGAGGATATTTGTTTTTGGTATGGGAAACACTGTCAATAATAAACGCGACGCCAATGGCAGCAATGCAAGTAATATTTGAAAACTGCAGGTTCATAAGAACTACAGTTATTCCTAGCAAAGGATATCTCCAGTTTACTGTAACCATTCAAAGAGGTACTGGTGACTTCGAGATTATTGAAGGTGATTCGGTGGTAGCTGTAGGCAGAATCAGCATAAGTGGAACTGAAGATATATTAAATGTTTATCAACCCAGTGGATTATCTGAGTCTAGTGCTCTTCCTCTCAAAACTAAAGACGTATACAAAGAATTACGATTACGAGGATATAATTATAAGTACATAAAATTATATATTATATACAGTTTTCGTAAAGTAGTAGATAAACTTGATTTATTTCCCTCATAAATTAGAGACCAATGACATTTCGTGAATTTTTAATGACAACAGTTTTCCACTGAATAAACGCAAGCTAACTTTTGCTAAAATTTAACAGCGATTTAATTGCCTCTAGCTTTTAAATGCACATAATAATTGTTTATATTTGGTTGTAATATAATAAAATAATACTCATTGTTACTCAACTTATATAAAAAAGTGTATGTATCTATAAATAAAAACCTAAGTACGTACGTTTGTACGCGAGGAATTTGTTTATTAGGGAAATAATCTTGACATATACCCCTCGAGCTCTAAATTTAATCTGACAAACTGCGGGTAGCTATATTTTTTGCAAAATTTTGCTCTTAAGCAAATGTTGTCAACTTAATAATTTACACAAAAATCTCTCGAACTTCGGTCTCAGTTTTAAGGTAAATTATTAAGTCTCGAACGTTTTCTAAGCCAAATTTTACAAAAAAAGGCTACCTGTAATTTACCTGATGAAATTCAGAGCTCTCGGAATATAATTTATGATAGAAAATGTACCATGTTTTTTTAGGAAAATCGCTCGAACATGTTAGGTTCATATTGAATTCCATCATTTGGTTTATTTTTTTTATTTTTTAGCTTTTCAAAAAACTCTGGTGTCAATCTTTTTATTTAAAAAAGTGCATTTTTTTTCATAGAATAAGGTAAATATCGATATAGATTGTAGGAGGATATTTTTGAGAACTTTATATTTAAAAACTCTAACTTTACTAGAAATGAAAAGAATTCAACTGCAACTAAATCAAATATTAAAATTGCGCTCTATTTTCACTTGAGAAAAGCCAAGGTAGTTAATAAACTCTTTTTGAAATTTGTCGATAATTTCCGGTAATATGTGCTGTATTTCTTGACGAGTTCTTCCCTTTGAATCTTCCTTATTCACTGTATTATTGACGTATACTTTGCTTTTGACGTATCCCCTTATAAAGTAATGCAGAGGCCTCAGATATGATTATCTGGATGGAAACTCAATTGCTCCTTTCTTTGCTCTTCGATTATTTAAAAATGCTTGTCTTCAGACAGGGACTGCGTAATTGGAAAATACTTCATCTTATTGAAAACATAAGTCATTTATCTGGATCTGGATACAAAGTTATACCAATAGAAGTGTCTTGAAGAAAATTCAAATACCTCGCAACGGTTAGAGTCTCGTCAAAGAAATAAGAATACTTCCATTAACTATTCCACACCATGCATTCAATTTTTGAGGTTGTATTCCATCATATAATGGGAATTTTCTGCACCTCAATAACGACCATTTTGTCTATTAATATGGCAATTTAAAACAAAGTTAGTGTCATCAGAAAAATATGTTATTATTGCATAGCCGAATTGATTTCACCTATCAAAATGGGCTTCAGACAGTTGTTCATGAACGAAGCTTACCTTAAAAGGCTTGCCATACTTTGCTTTTTTGAGCATTCTCTGGACAGTGAATTCTTCCATATTACAATTAGACGCAATGTCCATAAGTGTGGAATGAGGAATTTTTTGCACTATCAATAAAACATTATTAAGCTGATCTTCTTTTGGTGATGACCGACCAGCCTTAGCAAGAACGCGAACATGCCCAAATTCCCTGTATTTTGTTTCAAACCTGCTTACCATGTTTTGGTGAATAGGTTACCGATGAAAGTGGGTCTGTTTAGGTGCGCATCCTGTCACCTAAACCAGTCATGGAAATAATTTAAATTCTTTCACGTTCGGTTAATATTCTAATTTTTTGAAAAATAACAGAGGCACACACAAAAAAGTCAATTTTCTGAGGTTTCACATATGCTCCCATGTATTTTTGACCGCTGAATATGATCCCAATGTCAGTTTTACAAAATTAAGTGAGGATTTTTTGTTAACCACGAAAAAAAAAAAGGTTAAAAGAGGCCATAATAAGGTTTAAAATAAAAATTAAAAATTTGAAATAAGTAGACCATGTATTTGATGTATTTTTGCCGCTGAACACGATACCGATGTCACTTTCAGTGTCAGTCAATCAGTCAATTCTTATTTATCCTGATATATTCTTTACTATGACTGTACTCTTTTGTCTTCAAATGATCTGCGTAATGGCTTTCTTTTTCGTTTTCATTTTATTCCTTTCGTTTTTACATCCCTCTTCAATGTACAACAGTAGTCTGCCATCATATTAACATCCCATTGACCTTGATATCTACGCTCCATATGAGAATGCAGGAAGTGTAGTTTTAAATTCATTAGACAACCTAATTTTCTGAATTTCTCTGCATTATAGCAAACCCATTAGTTAAACCTGAAAAGATATTACTGCCCCCACTCCATATTAAACTTGGTCTCATGAAGGAATTTGTGAAAGCTTTGAACAAAGAAGGAAAATGTTTTGAGTATTTGGGATAATTTCCACAGATAAGCGAAGCCAAATTGAAGAAGGGCATTTTTAATGGTCCACAAATAAGGAAAATGTTAAGAGATAGAAATTCATCACTACAATGTAAGATACGGAAAAGGGAGCTTGGTAGAGCTTTAAAGAAGTTGTTGATACATTTTTAGGAAACAATAAGGACGAAGGCTACAAAGAGATAGTATACAACATGGTAGAGAAATTCGGAAAATTAGGTTGTCTAATTAATTTGAAACTACATTTCTCGTATAGACCAGTTTCTAGAAAATGTAGGTGATTATAGTGAAGAGCATGGTGAACATTCTCACCAAGACATAAAGGAAATGGAGCGTAGATATCAAGGGTCGATGGGATGTTAATATGTTGGACACTGAAAAGGGATGTGAAAACGAAAGGAATAAAACAAAAAAAAACCATTACGCAGATCATTTGAAGACAAAAGAGTACAGTATCGCAGAAAAGAATAAATCAGGATAAATAAGAAGTCGTGACTGATTGGTTGAAACCGACATCGGTATCGTGTTCAGCGGTAAAAAATACATCAAGTATATGATCTCCTTATTTATTTAACATCTTTAATTTTTATTTTAAACCCCATTCTAGCCTGTTTTAATCTGTTTCTCGTGGTTAACAAAAAGTCCTGACCTGATGGAGCAAAACTTACATCGGGGTCGTGTTCAGCGTCGAAAATATATGGGAGTATATATGTGAAACCTCAGAAAATTAATTTTGTGTGTGTGTGTGTGTGTGTGTGTGTCTCTGTGTAAATAATTAATACTTAACACTCCAAACACATTGCCCGCGCAAATTACACGTGAAGCATACAAGCATACATTTATCAACGAAAGCATTAAAGAAAACTTCAGTCGTGCGAATGGAGCGCAATTGAAATATTTAATTTAGTTGTTTTTAAAATTTCTTCATTTCTAGTAAAGTTAGTACTTTTAAAATTCAAGTTTTTCTTAAAAACTTTCTCATAAAACCTTCATCAATATTGACTATACTGTATGTACTGTAAATGGATGTTGCCATTTAAAAAATTATTGATGATGTCCTAACTTTGTGAAAACTTGCCAAAAGAAAATGATAAAATATATCAAAATATGGTACTCATTATGAATCCTTTGACATGTCTAGACCATTTAAAAAAAAATTTACACTTTTAATCAAACTTATTCACTGATTAAGGAAAGCACTTTATCTATTATGTTATATCTATTTAGAGGGGACTTTCGGGCTATCCAGGAATGTGATAACAGCGTTTCAAAGGGATATATAAAATGGAGTGAAAATTGGGTCATTTTAATTGAAAACATGATTCAAATGAAAATTTTACAAACAGATACTAGATTGCTATACATGCCGACATTTATTACAAAACTTACCATAAACGCGAGAAGCCATCTTGATTGGATCAGTGATGAACACACAAGTATTGGAAAAACTCCAGACCTACTTGTTTTTAATAATAATGCAACTGGAATAATACGGTAAAATATTATATAAAATATGCCATTTAAGTTGTTTCATTACATATTCTTTTAGTTGTGGTGGTATTAAGCTGTATGGTTTAATTATCAGCTCAATTGTCAGAGAAAAAGATATGGAAATTCCAGTTTTGGAAAATTATACTTTTGTACCTAATGTTACAACTTTAAGCACCGAAGAATCCGTAAGAGTTAATATTGAAATAATTTTAGAAAACGCGTCAGTGTTTACGGTTAAAGCTGTCGAAGTTATAGACGAATTCACTATGATAGACGCCACATATTTAACTCCTATTATTCAGTCAGTTCTGCAGGCCAAACCACTGGCAAAACAAGCTCTTAAAATATTAAGCAAGATACCTCTTGATGTTACTATCGATGTAGAAAATGAAAATATAACCAGTGAAAGAGACTGTCTCATTATTATTGGTTCGAATCTCTTAAGCAGACCAAAGGTATGTGGAATACTAAAAACTGATCTCTTTTAACATGATTGTCGATATCAATATAATTATATATTGTAGATTGTAGATTATTTAAGGGGTCGCTTGGTCCTTAGTTGGCATTTCTTCACCTTGACATAAAACATATTTCGTGAATTACCCTACAATTAGTTGTTGCCCAAGATTCCAAGACTTTTCGCAAAGCTTGTGATTTTCCTGGGAGCTAATTTCCCTATGTCCTCAAGCGTTAATTCCACCTGTTCTAGGTACTTTAGCTTAATGCGGATTAGTACCTTGCATTCACAAGGTATATGTTCTGCACTCTCAGTTGCAGCTTCACAGTATCCACATTTGTCATCTTCTGCCATGCACATGTTCTTGAGTTATCTCAATTGGCATGGCCTGTGGTCAGCCTTAGGTCGGACTTTTCAAGTTCGAGAAGCCTTGTGGCATTCTTTGTCGTATAAGTTATAAACATTTTCGCTTGTCTCTGGCCTGGAGTATTCCTCCAGTAGGACTTCTTTTGTTCCTTTTCCCATTTTTGGACCTCCTCCTTTATGTGTCCCTTAGATAAGCCACAGAACGGTTCGGGTCTGAAAAATGGTTAAGCCTCATTTCTTGCGAGGCTGTCAGCTAATTAATTTCCTTCTATTCTTCTATGCCATGGCACCCACGTCAAGGTAACCTCGTTGTTTTTTTTTTTCAATTGTTGTAGGGATTGTCTGCGTTCCCTTGCAATTTTAGACTCGAAAGTATAGGACCTAAGAATCTTTAGTGCTGCTTGGCTATCTGAAAGTAGATCTTTGCCTTTCGAGTGCCTTTGTTGAGGCATTCCTGGGCACACAGATCTATAATTATTATATACACTTAAACGTAGCAGTACTCAAAAATCGAATAGACCCAGAAATTCAATTGCAAAATTACGTATTTTTTACTTTAGTAAATATAACATAAAGCACACAAAGCAAATTACTGAGATGAAATGAAATTATTCTTGGACTGTATGAAAGAACTCTGCTTTATATAGAAAGTCGACAAAATTAAAAGTTTGCAAAGGCATCAGACAGCACTGTGTTATGTCACTGATCCTCCTTATTATGCTGTGCTGGAGTTCTGACAGGTGGAGCTAAGACTTCTAACTTGAGATTTGCAGATCATATCACACCTTCGCTGTAACAAGAGAGGATGAGCTCACGTATCTGCTGGACAACCTTTAAACGATAAAATTTGAGTACAGTTTAAGCGTAAATTATTACAGCAAACGCAAATTATGACTGCAGATTGAACAAATGAAGACCATCCAGACACGCTAAGTATAGGTGATTGTGAGGTAGTAAAGAAGGAGTCCTTGTTAACAATACCAGCAACGGCGCATATGATATTCAGTGAAAATGCAAAAGGATCAGAATTGCTAACGCATTAGCTGTCTCTGTCTTCCTTTACGCCTCTGAGACAGCCTGTTAGGGAAATAGACATACGGCGTATTGGTGCCTTTGAAATATGAGTTTGAGGATTTTTTACGAATACTTTAAACTGCTTCTCGCACCAAGAAATATGTCCCCTAAAGCATCGTATTCTTCTGAATCGTCGCATTTTTGGGTCAAATCAAGAGGAGGGATAACAATGTAGAACAGTTGATAGTTCAGGGAAAACCAGACCGCCTAACAGGTAATCGCGGCAGATGGTGTGTGTGCGTGTGTGTGTGTGGTGAGTGCTATACAGAAAAGGCAAAACAACTAGAACATGAATGAATCACAAAACGTCTGCCATGACGTTGTGAATATAATAATAAGAAGAAGAAAGGAAACATAGTATTTGAACACTTCGGTTGCTAACTTGAGTATTTTCTGGGACAGAAATTCTGTCGTTTAATATTTGTTATAGATTTTAATTTCAAATAACATTTCTTGAGTCAGGTTTCGTTTAAAGGTTTGATAGAGTAAGGACGCGCTTTTAAAACGCTCTCAGTAATTTGCGTAAAAACCCAGTCAGTTGGCCAAATAAGACAAAATTATGCTGTCGTGTTCAGCGATAAATTCTACATTAAGTGATATATATTAGCATTGCAGTTGATTTCTATAGCTAATATTTAATTAATATGAGTGATTAAGAACACTCAGTGTATACACAAGTGAAAACACAATGTGGCAAGGGACGAGAAACAACCAAAACCCAACTCCACGAGAAGTAATAAAGTACCGAGAAGTGCCCCAAAATACACATTATTACACAGATAAGTGTTTACATTTTCTGATTTTACCATCTAACTTAATTATTCATGCTTTAATAACTTGCTAGCCAGGCAGCCTAATGAATTTTTTAGATAAATAAACTCGTTTACCTCTAACTAGAGCAGGGCAATAAAGGCTTTTTTAAATATGTAAAATAAACTAGTGTTAACCAGAGGCGTACTATTGAAATTAAAAGCACGGCCATAAATACATTTCTTCCAGCAAATATATAAAATAAACATGAGCTAACCAGTGGCGTACTACTATGGTAATAGTACGCCACGCCAAAAATTGAATTCTATATCACCAGAAAAGACCTGTCAATAAGAGAGAGACGGGCCAGCGGAGAAAAATACAAAATAGGCGACTACTCCCTAAAAACAACTAACAAATTGAAATACCTAGGAACATATTTGACGAACCAAGTGAAAAGGATAGAAACTGTAAAGGAAGGAATTAAAACGGCATACAGAGTCGCAGGGGCGGTTGTACCGTTCATCGAGAAAAATAAACTATCCTGGGCCCTGACCAAATGGCTATACATAGTCATTATACTGCCAACGATGACATATGGAGTTAAAAACGCGGCAACAGCAAACGCCAACAGAAGAAGTTTGAGAAGAGCTGAGACATCACCCAACTACTCGCAAAAACAAGATAAAAACAGCGAATAAACCATCAACACTACTAGGATGGAAGACAACTACAAAAAGGATAGAAATGTGCATAATGAAGTACTGGACACACGTCCAAACGAGGGTCCCAACACACCTACTGAAGATAGCATTAATATTGAATAGCAACAGACTGAAAATAGGGAGACCATGTTGCACGAGGGGAACAACAATTTAGAGGATCATGAACAAACTAGGAAAGAACCAAGCATACTGGGAAAGAAAAGCGAGACAAAGAAAATTAATAACAAAATGAAATCACAACGATATAGAAAGAAGTAGAAGAAGAAGTTCTGTAGAAGTACAAACGCAAAAAGAGGAGCACAAACATTCCATATTACGACACAATGCGGGAACGCATTTTACAAACACCTCCACTGCCCATCCCACACTCATGCGTCATGTGGCTCTCCCTGCTAACAACAAGCATGACCCAAATCCAACTCAGCGTGAACGTAGCCGGCCCTGCGTTATATCCTGGGAGTGGCAGTACTGCCTACCGCACGTTGGTAAATCAATCAGTCAATCAATAAAATCCCATTCCTTGAGACTTGAATATAAGTAGTTCTTTCTTTTTCGGTGGGAGTGCCACAAGGTTACTAAAGTTATATGCATAATAACTTGAACTGTGTAGAGGGGATCTGGTGGAGGTGGTCATCTTGCGCGTCACTTTGGCTCTTGATGTTTAACATATGTTTTAATGTTCGTATGTATTTGAGATTAAATAGCTCCTATTTTTTGAATTATTTCAAAAAGTTTATTGTTCTTGTATTTATTTATCTTACAATTTTTAATACTGCACGGTGTCAATTATTAAAGAGAAAAAGATTCTATTTACCACAGCTTATAATCTGTGCATTTACAATTTTTTTTTTAAATTTTTTATTTTATTTTATTTTAATTTCTAATAATTTATTTTATAATTTTCGATCTTAATAACAATTTTAAATACAATTACGATTATTAGATGGCTGAGGGAAAGATTTGTAGAGTAGCTTTTTGCTGCAACAACTCAAAAAAAGGAAACGGAACTGGTGAAGTGATAATGTTTTTAATACCCAAAGAGACAATTTTCCTTAACTGACAATTTATTAATTTGTGCTTAGTATACCTACAGTAATAGATGCAAAACACTAAATTCAAATTCATAAATTATACTTTCTTAAGAATTTAAATATTTGTCTTGGAAAATTTGGTAGTCTCATGATAAAGAATACTAGAATTTCCATAGCAGGCAGAGTGACGAATTTTCCCACTTTACATGTTGACGTCTGGACGAATGTTACCATGCTATCTAATTTTAGTGACTTTGGGTATGACACTGGTTTTTACCTGACCCTACTAAGTTCCATTACAGTTATCAACATTTATCCTTTTTTAGACTTTACAAGATGCACTTGGAGCATTGAAAGAAAATGGATACATCATATCCCGTGAGCCTCTTGAGGACAATAATAAAACAAACGATATTAATCCCGATATAACAATTTTAACAATACATAAAGCAGCCACTGAAAGATTATTACTTCTGCAAAAGTCTAAGACCAAGCACTCTAAATGTATTAAAATAAGTTCTTCCGATGATTTTTCTTGGATATCTAAAGTGAAAACTGCCATTACAGAAAAACGCAATGAAGAAATATTTCTTTATTCCGAAAATGAACCTACTAGTGGCATTATAGGCCTAGTCAATTGTTTAAGACTGGAACCAAATAGTAAAAATATTAAATGTGTCTTTATATTGGATAATGCCAAACAATTCGATCCAAATGATTCTTTTTATTTTGATCAAATTAAGAAGAATATGGCTATTAACGTTTTCAAAAACGGTCAGTGGGGAACTTACAGATATCTTCACTTGAAGGAACACATGGAAGTAGAAAGTGAGCATTGTTATATGAATGTCAGTGAAATAGGCAATTTATCTAGTATAAAATGGATAGAAGGGCCTCTTCATCAGAATATTGCAGAACAAGAACTAATACAGGTAGGTCAATTTTAGTATATAAACAATAACATTTTTTTGAGCATGCCTTTTTCAGGTACATTATGCTGCGCTAAACTTCAAAGATGTTATGACTGCTCTTGGAAAAGTCAACGTCGATGCTGTAACAGATGACAGAATACAACAAGAATGTGTTCAGGGTATTGAATTTTCTGGAATTGATCGAAGGTATATGACAGTCTTTGAATTTTTGATTTTCATCAATTGTCTAGCCAATCTAGTCAGTCTTTGACCTGACTGGAGAAGAAGGTTCTGCGTATATGGATGTGAGTGACATTAGTTAGTGTTCTTCCTGAACACTATTATTTTTGAAAAAACAAAATTCGAAAAATAAATGAAAATAATAATAATAATATTTATTTACCAAAATAGCGGTATATAAAATACCAAAACAAAAAAAAATTACAAATTACAAATAATGGTGTATAACCGAGCAAACCCACAAAGGTTGTCCTTGTCGTGGGTAACAGCTAAATTATTTTAATATAACAACAATTACTACTATATTGTTCTTAAAAATAATATCAATTTTATATAAATATTTAAAAAGAAAATTGCATATATGAAAATTATGACAAACAAACAAAACAAAAAATTACCACTAACTTGAAAATGTCCTTCAAGTTCAAATTCAAGTTCACCAAGTTTTACCCCCTATGACCTCAATAACTTTTATACAGGTCATTTTCTTCATATCTTGCTATCCTGACTAAGACACCAGCCTGAAAATTTCGAGAGATATTTGATCTTTAGACGCCCCTAGGGTTAATTTGACCTCTTACAACTCTGCAAAATTTTTCGCCCTTAGAATCCGGGGTTAAAAATACTCATTTAAAAGCGAAAATTGACCTTGAAATGACATTGAAAATTACCTTCAATTTCAAATCAAATGTCTCCAAGTGGTGCCCCCAATGACCTCAACAACTTTTATAGAGGTCATTTTTTTCATATCTCGCTATACTGATGAGTTATTCACGTCTCGTGTCTTTATACAGTGCTCTTGGCTACTCTGTAATGTAGACCCCGAATCTCATCTATGAAGGACTTTAAAACCAGAGTTGGCTCCAAATGACGTGTTATCGAATAAAAATTTTTAGGCATGTTATAAATGCATACAAATAACACTTTACTTGCGGCACAAGGAAACATGGACAAGATGACACAAGGCGATGAAAAGTTACTAATATTTCATCATTCCTCGTTTTTATATTGTTTGGGAACATCTAATTCGGTGTTTACAATAAAATATTTCTACGTAAAAGTCGTTTCTGAATTTTCTCATAGAAATTCGAGAAAGCTAACCTGCTGACGCGTGCGTAAAAGAACGACGAGAGGTTTAGAGTCTTGTCTGTCTCTCTCAAGAAACGAGCTTCTCTTTTAGTGTGGTGGTGTTAGATGGGTAATTGAGCAAATAAAGGCCAACTAGGATAACTAATGGATAACAAGACGTCTGCCAACGCGTTATGAATAAAAAGATGCGAAGCGTAGGCCGATCGGAGACCAACCTCCTAGTTTGTTAGCTTATTGCCGCTGCGCCTATTGGAAACATATATATGACCTTATTTGTAGTAAATTTTTTGTACAATATTATCAATGGGTATAAAATTTTCTGTGGGATCAACTATTTCGCGAAAAAAAGGAAGCAAACCGTGACGAGGCGCATTAGAGATGGTTTTTAAGACGTGGGTTTTTAAGACTTGAATGTGATCTCCCATCCATTCAATGTAATGATAATAATCATAATAACATTAACAGACGCCTTTATTTAAGAAAATGCATAAACACACATATTTCTACTTAAATGTATATATGTCCAGTCCACACTATGTTTAGAATACGAGAAGAGCGCGTTAATTTGAACCAAACTCACTAGTTTTGCTCGAAAACTATTGCGCCTCTCGGAAATATGCATAGGTCTTTATTTGTAGCAAATTTTATGTAAAATGTGTGGGGCTATTTCACGGGAAATTGCAATGAACCGCGGCGGTGCGCATTACGGGTGGTTTTTAAAGGTGAAGCTCACACTTGTGACTGGGGACCACTTTTGTTTCTTAAAGGTAGCCACATGGAGCATATAATTCGCTATTTTTCCTAATACCAATGAACTATAAACAATAAAATAACGTATTACATCATGTCACCAATTTATTCACTTTCAGAGGTAATCGAGTGGCAGGTATAACCACGAACGGCGCACTATCTTCCTTAATTGTAGCAGATTCTTGCTTAAACCTCAAAGTACCAGATTCCTGGACTCTAGAAGAAGCAGTTACGGTTCCTGTTGCTTATGGAACTGCAATTTATTGTTTAAGTATAGTAAGTAAAGCATCTATTAAAAGAATCTGTTAACCATTTTTACCACTTAAAAAGCAAATGAAACTTTCCAGATAAAATTTTTTAAGTAGACAATTTTTTGCTTGTTTATTGTTACAGTAAAGAATATTTTTATGGGATTTTGGGCAAAAAGCAAAAAGAATAAATGTTCGAAAAATTTTAAAAAAATTGTCTAAGAAAGTATTAATTTCAAATCTTACATTCTATTGATAACCTACTTCTGGTTATGCTAGAAATTAAGAAATTCTAAAATGAATTTATTTACATAACAATTATCTATTCAATAAATAATGAAAATCTAATTGAAACATCAGTTTTGCAATTCTCTGACAACCCACATCTGGTTGTACTGAAGAGCTCATAACAAGAGCGAGACGTGTGTTTTAAAGGCTAAGCGTTCAAAGAATTGGAATGATAGTTAAATTTTTCGAGGTGACTGCTTTTGGATTTAAAAATTTGATAGATTCTTGTAAATAAATTCATTTTTAAAGCTCTAACAAACCAGATCTGGATTGCTAGCGAATTATAAAGAGTAAAAAATTGATATTTTAATTAGATATTCATTATTAATTGAATAGATTGTTATTTTGTAAATAAATTCACTTTCCTAATTTCTATCAAAAGTATGCCAGCTTTAAAATTAATATTTTAGATAGGTTTTCTTCTGATTTTCCATACATTATTCTTTTTCCAGAGAAAATTTAGCCATTTATTTGAAAAAAAAAAGTTCATCGTGCCATTATACAAAATGAGACGTTAGAAGTCATCATGATCCATAACACAAATCATAATAAAATATTATATTTTTAGCGTGCCCATTTAAAAAGAGGCGAGACCATTTTAATACACTCTGGTTCTGATGGGATAGGTCAAGCTGCTATACGATTAGCTTTATACCATGAGTGTAAAGTATACACGACCGTCGATAGCCAAGATAAATACAAATTTCTTAAGAAAACTTACCCTCAGCTTAAAGGTAACTAGATCATTAATACCATGGATAACCGTGCAAATGACAATCAATAATTTGCAGGTAAGCAGATTGGTAATTCTCATGATGAATCATTTGAGCAGATGATACACAGAGAGACAAATGGCCGTGGTGTAGATATAGTTCTAAATTCCTTACCAGAAGACAAACTTGTTGCCTCTATAAGATGCCTTGCAAGAGGCGGAAGGTTCATTGAAACTGGAGAATTCGACATGACTAACAACAGTCACATCAGTTTACTTCTGTTCCAAAGAGAGATCAGTTTTCACGGAGTAATGTTACATCAATTGTTTACAGAGAGTCCAGTCATAAAGAAAATGGTTACCAATTTGATGTATGAGGGAATGGAAGATGGAGTAATAAAGCCGCTCACGAGAACTATATTTAAATTTAATGAACTTGAACAAGCTTTTCGGTTCATGGCAACTGGTAAACATATGGGACAAGTTCTAATACAACTAAGAGGATCTGAAAAAGAACCTGGCATTCAAAAGTTCCGAGGCATAGCAAGGTGGGTAAATGTAAATAAGAGATGGAGGTGAAGATGGATGAACATTATTGTAATAGACAACAAGAATAATAAGCAATTATGCTTCGCGAAATATAGCAAAACGTTTAGCTCTACTACTAAATTCGCAAACGTACAGTAGGTTTTGTGTTAATGTGTAATTCTTTTCTTCACGTAATACTCAAACATCGTTTTTTTTTTAATTCTTGAGTTTAATTACTTCCACATTGTGGGAGGATGGTAACGGTAAAAAAAATTGAATTTTTTTTTTGTCCAAATAGGCTTAGAATGTCATGAAACGTCGAGGTTTTAAGTTTGGCAGAAAAAAAATCTGTCTGCCTGTCTGTCGTTCTGTAACTTTTGTGTGCACGATTACTTTGGAACGGTTTATGATATTGACTTGAAATTTGGTACACCTATGTATTTTAACGAGATCTGGAAATAGATTATATTTTGACCTTATTCCGTTGAAGGGTATGGGGGTAAATGGGGATAAATAGGTGAATCAAGCAAAGGCCTTTTTGGGAGAGATTCTCTCGCACTAAAGTATTTTATAATGCTGCTAACCAGTTCGATGTCGAATAGATTGACGTAGTGTCTAGGAATACCTGTAGATTATTTTTACTGGATGTAAAATGATCTACGTAGAAAAGTGAGTGATTTTAAGTTCTCCTCTATCAGGTAGTCCAGATTTATATCCATTTCCTTTCCTAGGTTCAGTCGAGAGGTAAGGACTCAAGGAGTCTTCTTGGAAAATTTCTCTCCTATAGTTCATTCACTTTGTAGATATAGGATTTTTCCCACATGGTACGGAAAATATTATTCTCCAAAATGAGCTGGGGCCCACTGACCTTAATATAACCTCATTGATTACAGATTAACAAAGATCCTATATAGCGTGTTGAGACAAGTGACAGGTCGATAGTTCTCTTTAGGATCAGAACAGTTGTTCCTTTGAAGACTCATTGTGGAGTAGTCTCGATGCTACTAAACTGGGTAAACGCATATAGTGAGTAAATGGAGGGACAGACTTTCCATCAGAAGCTATGTAATCCGTCGATGTCCGATCTGGAGGTATTTAGTTTACATTTCATGTCATGGTCAATCTCCTCAGCGGTTACAAGGCGATCGTTTTTAGCTCTTGGCCATAATATTTGCTAAAAAAATTGGAACTGAAGTATCCTGTAATATAACAGAATTTTCTTAGATTTTCTTACAAAATATCTCCACTTCTTCTGCGCATACTGAGTTTAATAGTGTGTTTCTCTTTCTTTGAAGTACTCGCAGGGGTGTGTTTTATAAAAATAATTTCTTGAAAGGTTGACTCAACAGATTAAATTAATATAAAAGCCATTCCACACTGCTTAATAGAAATTAAACCTTACCAAATTTGTTTTAATTACTGATTTTATAAAATGATTATAGATATTTCTGCAAAGCTGAGAAAACGTACATAATAGCTGGAGGCTTAGGAGGATTTGGTTTGGAATTGGCAGATTGGTTGGTACTTAGAGGAGCAAAAAAACTAGTACTTACATCGAGAACAGGAATACGTACTGGATACCAAAACTTCAGAATAAGGTAATCATACAAATATTTAATGCTAATTTATCTCAATAATCAATTTTTAAATTAATACTACTTGTGTTTTCTTAAACTTTACTTAGTCCTGGTTTTCGTTTTAAAATTAGATATCGTAGTTTGTAGTTAATAGTCAAATTTAATAATGAAAATTTGTAAACAAGAATATGGCAATCATATGGAGTGGAAATAAAAATTTCAACTGCCAATATTACTACGGCAGATGGATGTAAGCAGCTTATTGGGGAATCCCAAAAAATGGGACCAATAGATGCTATTTTCAATTTAGCTTTAGTCCTAGCAGATGCAATTTTTGAAAATCAAACTCCCGAGACATTTGGTAGTACATTTGGACCCAAAGCCTTTGCTACTGAACATCTGGATAAACTGACACGAAAAATGTGTCCCGACCTAAGGTAATATAAATAATATGGCCACTATAAGCATTAATATTAAATTCCATTAATGTTATGTTATTAAACGTTATATACATTCTAAAAAATAAAATCTTCTCTAGTCGCATTTTTATTATTTTAATATTAATCGAACGTATATGTCCAACTAGAGTTCTTGGAGATCACTTTGTGGGAGTTTTGAAAATTGGTGGGATTACTAGGTTTTGAGGTGATGTTTTCGAGGTCATATTTTGCGACTAAAACTTTTGCCGGAAAATAAAAGAACACGAAAAATATGTTTGCTATGCTATGCTGTTTCCATGCAAATATCTCCGTTCGTGCGCTCTTTCAGAAAAAAATATGTCTGTACTAAATTAAAGATGAATAAATTCTCTCAATTTAGTTCTCATAAGTTTTTTGCGACATGAACGGTTTTTCTGTGCCTCTTGTTGGGATCCTGTGCTACAAGTATTTTTTTCTAAAACAATGTCCATGAAATCTACAAAATAATACAATTATTCAGTATTTTACGGGAAAATAACTTCTGCGCCTGTAACTTTTACGTCAAAGCAGCAGTTAGGGGGACGTTGGGATTGTTCTTTCAGTAACTTTTGACACTGTGTCCATAAGTGAGATAGGACGATAACGAGATTTAGGGGGTTTATTGGGCTTCAGGACTGGTACAACTATAGAAAATTTTCTTCAGAAAATATTGCTATCTTATACTGTTTACTATACATGTTAATTTTACTATAGTACTACTACTATTTGGTGAGAATTTAATTATCTTTTTGATTTTGGCTGGAGTAGTAAGGAGTAGAGAGTTTGTTAGGAGCGATGTGGTAGTAGGGTTGTATTTTTTAGGCATGTTCTGTGATATTCTCATGGAAGGAGGTGGTGTTTTTGCCATTTATTTTTTATACCATTTTTAAATTTTATATATTATAATTTTATATTTCATCTGGTATTGTTACTTCGCGGGATTTTTGTCTTTTTAATTTTGTTGTTCTATCTCTATCCTGTATAGTTATTGTTAATTTTTCACTTTTTATATAAATTTTGTGTGGAATTTATTTGATTATTTATCTGAGTATTGTTGTTCATTATGTGTCTATATTTTTGCCATTTAGTGGTTTTATAATTGTACACTTGTCTTTCTATTGTGTTTTTATTCTATGTTTATGGGGGAAAATTAGACAGGATTGTGGTCTCTCGGAAAGAATAGGGTGGGAGTAGTTTTTATTAAGGATCAAATCTATTATTGAGGAGGGATAGTAGGTTGGAGTGTCTGGAGCTAAGATTGCAATATTTTCCGAAAGAGCAAAGTCGGGCAGGGTAAGGCCATTACGATTATTATGGCAGTTATGCCATGTGGTATGTCTGGCGTTGAACTCGTCTAATATGAGTACTGGGTTAAGTGCATTTAGGTCATTCAGTAATCACTGTGTTGTCCAGTAATTGAATAAAGATATTCCCGAAGTTAACATGTTCAGCAGGGAGGGGGAGATGCGGAATATCCCTTTTTCTAAGGATAGCCTCCCCTTCTTCTATTTATTTCTGTGTATTTTCTGTAGTTCCAATAATTAGGAGTTTTAAATTTAGTTTATTTTTTAAATTTGGTTTCAGTGATAACTATTGTCATTTGCTCGATTGTGAGATCATGATTTAGTTCAGTAATTTTATTAGCTAATCTGTTTGTGTTCCATAAAGAAACTAAACATTTCTTATGCTGTGCTTAGGTAATATGTTTTTCGTATAATTCTGCATGATTGCAATTACCAGGAGTTGATCTGTTATAGGTTCAGGGTCTATTTAAATGTACAATAGCAGCAAGCGTTTCCCTGATGTATATTAAATTATTCATTTTTTTTGTTTCTTTTAACAAAGCTTGAAAATCATTCTGGATGTCATCGGTTTCTACAATGCGCGGGCTTCTCTGTTTCTGCCAGGCTCCTCCCTTGTAGGTTGGACGAGGTTGTCTGAAGTGGGCTGGGTTTCGACAATTGGAATTGTGGTTCTGTTTATTTCTTTCAGTCCAGGCCTTCGTCTTTGGTGTTGGCGCTGGGATATATGTCGCTTGGTTTTGTGTTTCCGCTTCTTTTTCAATTTGTTTTAACCTGTACTGATAAACCTCACAATTCATATTACTTGCAGTGTGTTGTCCACTGCGATAGGCGCATGTAGGTGCTTTCTCAAGCTGTTTAATACACTCATGTGTCCAGTGATTGTCTCCGGATTTGATAAATCTACATTTTCTGTGACAATTTGATGTAGCACGCCTCCAGGCTTGACATCGTCTATACTCTTTCATTGCTTCGTCGTTCCCACCCTATTTTGATGTGTAGTACAAATTTAATTTTCCTTTGAAGCTATTCAAGATTTATATCTTTAGCAGTGACTATTAAATATAAAGGAATAAATTTGGTTTTCATTTTGAAAATTTGTTTTACTTCGATGTTCTTATCTTCAAGCTCATCTTATATTTCTTCCAAATTCACATTCCCCTGTAGTCCACGTAAAAAAATGGGATTTTGTCCTTTCGTGTCGTATATGTATGGATCTCTAAATCGTCTTGGGCAGCAAGTTTTGATTGTATAGTGTTTATATTCTTCTGTGTCTGCTAGATAAAGGAGGATGCTCTTGAGGCGCGTACTTTACATAATATCGTCTTCTGATAAATGTTTTAAGTTATTTGGTCAATTCGGAGTGGGAGGAAAACGTTCCTTTTATAACTATTGGTGGTTTTTGGACAGGTTGCTTTCAGTTCTTGAGTTTTTGGTTGCGTTCTACGTATTTTTTTTATGTTTCTTGGCCTACCTGTGTTATTTGCTCCTCGGTTTCACTAGGTAGCTGGGAAGATCTATTTTTATGTGGGTATCATTATTAGCATCTGGTTTTTTTAGAAGTGTTGCTAATTTCGTAGTTTTTAGGGCTAAATTTGGTTTGACTGGAAGTCTCCTCAACAATTTCCATTCTGATTTTCTTGGTTTAGGTTGGATAACGTAGAGATGTTTATTTCTTAGGAACCAATAATTATGTGATTATCGTGTACTCTAATTTTATTTTGCCTTAACAATTGCAAGATCAGGGCTTCGATTTTTTGTTGTTGAGACAATGGCTGCCGTTAACCGTTAACCAACGGTAACCGTTAACCAACGGTAACCGTTAACCAACAAGATGATCTGAAAGATCTCGGCAAAGTGCAAGTGGATGAACTGAAGAAAAAATTTGAAGAATTTGAAAATGAAATGGAAAAAAACGAAGCTAGTGTGTAAGATGACGGAGAAAATGGATATTACCGACCAGCCTACAAAATCGATAACAAATCCGGCGAAAAATAAAGTAAAAACTATGCACCGGGTATTTTTTTATATAAACGACGGGTACCGTGTTTTATCTAAAATTTACACAGCGGATGCCGTGTATCATTAGGCTGGGTACCGGGTGTCGGGTATTAACCGGTACGTGGCATTAAGTGGGTACCGAGTATTCACCGAGCAATCACGTCAGGCGAAAAGTGGAGAGTGGATGAATATTAGTGCAAAATTTAGTTTATTATTATTTAAAAAACATGTTATTGTTATTTTTTTATAATGTTTATTGTTTATTTTGTTTTATACATTACAGTATACAAAATGATACATAATATTAAAAATAGTTTGATAATTTTATTGGGTATACGTATCCTTTTGTTTCAAATTTATAAATAAAACCTTTAAAAAAAATTACATTTACTATCTGGCGAAATCGGGTTTCACTTAAAGTGGGCCGGGTACCCGACATACCGGGCATTTACCGAGTATCTGGTACAGGTAACAACAAATGAAATGACAGGAATATGCCTACCGGGGACACCACGGAAAAAATGCACCGCATACTCCACCCCACGAGAGATGTAGAAATTAGTATGTTTTTCATAAATGCACAAGCGCAACAAAAAATATTATAATCAATCAAATAAAAAAAAACAGTTATATGCTCAATTTTTACGGCGAAAGCGAAATGTATTTTTCTCAATGACTGCGCATACGTTAGCGCAAGTTTACACGAAAAAAAGTTATTAAAATAATCTTGTAGTTTGAAATAATATGGGTTAGTTATGCGGCGAGAGTACATTTTTTATGAATTCTAAAAATTGTCCCAACTTTGCGGCGTTCTAGTGCCGAAACCATTCGTCTAAAAAAAAAAAAACTTACATGAAGTAAGCGCTAAAACTTAGGTATTTGCAAAAAATATTTTATTGCACATTTTCAGCAGTTTTTTAGAAGTTCCGGCAAAAATTTCAATCCCAAATGTGACCTCGAAACAGTCCACAAGGCCTATTAATTCCATCCATTTCCAAAACTCCCACAAAACTTTCTTCCGAAAACTACTTATTTGCTGGATTATAACATAGTTATTTACGTTAATGTCGCTTTCCAGTGATTTCGTCGTGTTCTCATCCGGAACCTGTGGTCGTGGCAACGCAGGTCAAACAAATTATGGTATGGCGAACTCCGTAATGGAAAGAATTTGCGAAAAACGGAAAGAGGATGGATACCCTGCACTAGCTATTGAATGGGGTGCGATAGGAGAAGTTAGTATTACGATTATATTGCCGTATAAACTTACATTCAAATATAATTATCAAACAATTATAATTATCAATAATACACATTTTATCTGACATCACATCATTAAATATAACTCTCGAACTTCGTTTCAACGCCCAAATTATCACTATCTAGCTTTAATGCTTTCTTTAACAATTTCTTTGCTTTATAATGGCTTTAATAAAAGCTCAATACAGCCAGTCACAATTATTTATATCAGAGCAATACATACTTGTCAGACTGCCATCATATTGACGTCTTGCTTAGGTGATTATTGGTCAACATATTGGATGACTTAAAGCATTACCACGTAGTTTGTTGTAGGAATTATTTCTAGATGGCGACACGTATAAGCCACCAAAGCCACCACCAAACTGTATTATTTTGTTTCTTAAATTTGCATTTATTTTAATAAAAATTACCTTAGGCCGGGTCCACACTACGCGTATTCCGTAGATGCGTATTTCGGCTGCGTATTTTCGGCAAGATGACAACACATTGTTTTAATTTGGAACGTTCACATATGTGCGTAGAATATGCAGCCACGCAGTATGCTGCCGGAAATACGTACGTCCGCATTCAGGTGCTGTGCTTCATTACCGAGAAGTTGATAGTAAACACGTGTATTCCTGAGCGAGCGTTCATACTGTGCGGATCGATTGGTGTGTATTTGCAGTTTTATTAATTTGATCAGTTCATTAAATTTGTATTTAAATTTGTAAAAATGTTCGATAAGGACAAGTTTATTGCACTAGTGCACGGTCAACCACCATTATAGGACAAAGTATGTAAAGAATATTCAAATCGAGTGCAGCGGGACAAGAGTTGGCTAGCAGTGGCTACTGAAATGTTCACGGATTGGAATGGTGTAGATATGAAGGAGAAAGATATCAGAGGTAAGTTTTATTGCATCTGTATTGTTTCTTAACGATCACATAGATGCCGAAAATCTGCACAATGTGAACGCAACACACTCTTGCTGATAATACGCATATGTATTTTACGCATCTGTGGAATACGCATAGTGTGGACCCGGCCTTACCTGTATGGTCAGATGAACACCGCTAAACGACGTCAATACATAATCACAAATTGACGTATCTGGGCTGTGATGTAATCATGTCAGTTTTACGTCAGTATGATATATTTGCAGACATCAAAGTAACGTATCATCTGATCAAAAAATTGCGACAAAATAAAGTCTGCTGTCTCGGTTACAAACTTATACCTGCAACACAGGAGATGACGCCTGAAACGTGGATGATAACAATCGAAGTTTAGTACAGGGGCACGATATTTTCTTGCTTTATGGCTCGTTGAGGCTGTTTAAAATTTTACACACAGTATTGAGCTAAGAAATTTTCCATTCTTTCAGTGCTATGTTACAAAACTGATCAGATAATATAAATTTAATTTCATCTGGTTTTAAAATATACATCGAAATTCCAAATCGAACTCTTCAATTTATTTGCAAATAAATAGTAATTTAGCGAGTTATACTCATTTCTTAATTCTTGTTTTTGACAGCAAATCATAGCAAACGTCAACAACAAAGATAACAGTTTTTTATACAGATAACGGCAGGCAAGTGCGTAGACCAGGCCGGGTTTACATGCGCAATTAAGAGGATCGAGCCCCCATCATTTAAATTCCTTTGTATTTCTGCGCACACAATCAGCTTCGCACCCATGAATATGAAATATCTAGTTGCACATACATCGTACGTGCACGTATTTGGCTGTCGTTATCTGTATATGAAAAGTTTAATTTCCTTGTAGGTTGGCCTAATTGCCGAAATGCAGGAAGAAGACACTAAACTCGAAGTAATGGGAACATCCCAACAAAATATTTCCAGTTGCTTAAAAGTATTAGACACGCTACTACAACAAAGAGACAGCGCCATCGTATCCAGTGCGGTATTGGCAGAAAAACGTGCAGAAACTAATACCGCTAATAATATCGTTGATGCTGTCCTCAATATACTTGGTAAATAATACGTTACAAAATACTAACATTATTTTGATGTGTTGGCTTAAAAATTTGCTAATACTCTTTCATATGTCTTCGAATAAATTATCGACGTCTGTGATTACGATATACCACGTGTTTAGAAAATAAATATTTAATGTTGTTGAAAGACACTTTACGTTGTTTTTGACAGTAATTTATTAAAATATTTAAATCTGTTAGGAAATTAGAGTGTTTCCAATAAATGATGGTATTAATAAGGATCAAAGTAATCTGTCACAGGAAAGGTTCTACTAATGAGATTATAATACAAAGATATCAAAAAAGCTTATCTGCTTATCTGCTCATTAGTTATCTTAGATTATTGATACAAATATATCTAATTCTTCTGTATATGTAATATATCTCTCAATCTTAGAAAATTATGTCTTGCTGCAAAAGCGATTAGTAAAGTTTGATTCATTTTTGTTAAGCATAGTATTCTGCACCTAGTTTCGAAACTATGACTAGTTTATTCTAAATCGTTAATGGTGAGTTGGAGCATTATTATAGCCTTCTTTATAGTGTGTTTAAATCAAAATCTAATTAGCAAAACTGTCATTGATATACTACCATTATCCTTATTTAATAGCATTATTATCTTTGCTTTTGGAATTTTATATTTAGATTATACATGCTAGCAAGTACGTATATGGTTATTAAATTAAGAAATCCGTTAAAAATGTTCGAATTTTTAGAAATAACACACCCCAAGACCATTCTGCTCTGAATTACATATTTGAAACATTTTGCTAACACTTTAAGACCGGTACATTAAAGACGAAATATTAAAGGAAAAGCTGGTTAATGTGCGTCAATGTGCATACCAGCCGGGGAAGTCAACAAACCTTGCGTTGGATGATTTGAATTGGATATTGACCAAGTCACTAGAAGATAAAGAAATGGCAGTGGTAACATTTCTATATATAGAAGGAGGTGTACGGTGTACCTAAAATTACTAATACAATTAAGTCAATACTAAATTATTATCCCTTAAAAAACAACCACTGATGCGTTATGTTTCTTAGAAAATTTTAAATTTTTTAAATTTATTTCTAAAAGAATTTGATGACAGAAATATGCTGCTTTCAAGAAAAACATCCCCTAAAAACTATCCCTAGCGATTGTAATTTTCTTGCTATTTTCCTCATGTTAAGTACATTTTTCCAAAATCATTAAATGCTAAATAAAATGTTTGGCCACTTTTTTAATTTCTGGCCCACTGCATAACTAAGTAAACATTTGTTTATCATATAATTCACATCTCAAAATACCACAAATACATTTTAAATATATAATTTAGGTGTAAACGATTCAAAGTCCGTCAGCTTTCATTCAACCCTGGCAGAGCTTGGTATGGATTCTATGACAGGAGTTGAGATTAAGCAAATTCTAGAGACAGAGTTTGAAGTATTTCTTAATGCAAACGATTTGAGAGCAATAACATTAACGAGGTAATATTTCTCAAATATATAGGGTGTCTCGAAATACCCGCATTCTCCTTTAGCCCAGACGACAAAGAACATTGTATAATGAAACTCACAAAAACTTGCAAACTGAATAATTTTTTTTAATGAGTTCGTGAAAGTGTATAGAATAATATCCTGAAAATTTTACATTCCGCTCGGATGCAGAACGAAAAAAAAAGTGAAAAATAACTTTTTTCATCCATTTTTTCAAAATTTTTAAATTAAGTGAGCGTAGAAAAAAAAAACAAAAAATACAGGTGGATAGACCAAGTGTTTCTGAACGAAAAATGTCCTAATAAAATTTATCGCTAAAGCCACGGTATTCCTGGAAAAAAATAGTGAAGTAACTTTGTCACTCTGCGCGACCAAGCGCACGGTTAGATGCATACTACGGAACCTCTAAAAATTCTTAGTAGTTACGAGTAAAATAAAGCTCTTTTCTCTTTCTGATTAGTTGCAATTTCCATCTTTTAAATGATCAACACTCATATAGATTGAACAAATTCTGATTTAGTGCGTCGGTGTCACAGTCATGCGTATTCAAGCGCGCGCAGGCATGTATCTCGCTCCGAGTTATAACGTTACACTCGACTATTTTTTTCTTTTCGGGAAAACCGTGGATTTAGCGATAAAATTTGTTATGACATTTCATAAATACGTGATCTATCCATCTGTATTTTTTATTTTTTCCCAGCTTGACTTAATTTCAAAATTTTGAATAAATGTATGAAAAAAATTTTTTTTCACTTTTCTTTTATGTCCTACATCCGAGCGAAGTGTAAACTTTTCAGGATATTATTCTATACACTTTCACGAACTTATTTTAAAAAAAATTATTCAGTTTGCAAATTTTTTTAGGTAAATACCTTCATCGTCTGGGTTACTTTATGTGCTGATTCTACATGCAAATATAGTAAGAAAACTTTTTATAAACATGTGTCTGGAAATGCTTTCTAAAGGAGCTACGGTCTCCTGAGGCAGGAGTCTTAATATAGGTTTTTATTAATTACACAGGCCAACAGCAAAATCAGTGGGCTGCGCTTTTGATCAGAACCATCTTACCCTATGTTTTTTTGACATTCTGAAACCGATTCTGATATTAAAAAAAACCTTGTAACCGTCACTTTATTGGGCCACGGTGTACTGTGGATCGTACGGGCTCGCTCTGTATTTAATTACCAATGTTGTATCTTAGACACCATCTGTAAGATAGGCAACCCGAGATACCTAATAAAGTAATGCAAATAGTGACCACTTGGTATGTGTAATTACTAGTAGATTTGCAAGCCCTTCGTTCCTTTACTTGTTTTATTGTACTTGAGACAATCGGTAATGAATTATCAATTATAACAATCAATAGGTGGGTGATTCCTCATGCATGGAAATTTGAATTCAAAATCCACACCGTAGTGAAATTCATTTTAGTGGGATTGTGGTTGGCAGGCTTGGGGTTTGGTAAGAAAAAGGAGGTAAACGGATTCATTTTTTTGGTTTTTGGCGAGCTCAGGGAGCCATGAATAATTTCGTTGTTTGATTAAATCAAAAAGTTGCAAAAGAAAAAGCCTCAGAACAACTAAGGTAACTATTCATTTAATAATTTTGTACATCTTTTGACATATGATTGACAGTGTTTCCCAAGGCTTAGACAGAATTAATTTTCAAGTTTTTTCTTCTTACGCCAGAGTTTTTTCGTCACATGTAATTCATGTAACCCTGGTAAAAACAGATTTTTCAAACTCGTTCCGTCGTACTTTGGTGAGAGTTTAACTGTTATGTCCTACTTTCTCATATGAGGTTCCAAAGGATGGTTTTGCGAGTTAGGTTATGAGCCCTAACTTTAACTGGTTATCCAACTGTCGCCTGTACAAGCAAGCTGCCTCAAAAGCCCTAAACCAACAGGTACCTGGAATGGTTTTCTTTATATTCAGCCCAGGTGGAAATCTTGAGTTGGAGATTTGATGTCCGAGTGTGCACCCACCTGCCTGTTTTATTGCCCTTTTTTGAAGTCCCGGTAGCAGTAGAGCACTGAAGACACCAGCTATATTTGGAGTTTGTGCCCAGCATGTCAGTCTAGTCATATCTCGTAGCAGGAAGAGACTGTAAGCAGCCTTGTATTTTATACCCACCATACCTCGTGAGGATATTATGATATTGGAGCCCCGTCTGGAGCTGACGTTTCGAGACACCCAAGAATATCACGCTTAAAGATATCTTAGCGTGCATAATTCCTTTCTCTTCACCTAAAAAGGTTAATTTTGTTAAGAATAAATGATTTGTAATACCCGATAAAAGTGGGGTGTATTTCTAGTGAATAGAGCTAGTTAACACTAATAGTTTAACCTGATTTTGCTAGAGGTTAACACAGTAAATATTATTACTAGACAACTTACTGTTCACGGCGTACATGTTATGTAAACCATTATAACAGCTGTTATTCGGTGGTGTGAAACGCATATCGTGACTATAAACCATACTAATTATTAGATTGTAATATATTTTGCTGTGCCTAGCACTTATTTCATTGCAAACTAGGGTGATTATCGAATGTGCACAGATACTCATGGGTTGTATTAATATTGCGGGTGGTTTTAAGATATAATACCTGATTGTCGCCAGTGTGTGTTCAGTTAAGGTTAGATTAGTCTATGGCAGAACTGTCAAACTGGTTTTGCAGGGTACATAAAGTGCAGGGGGACAAACTCTCAAATATATAGTTTTGCATAAACAAAATCTCAAGTGACATAGTTGCCATTCATTTGTGTCAATATCTTTTACCAATTTTTTTTTCTACGTACTGTTGTAATAGCGTAACTAGTGTTAGTAGTTTTTTTCTCTTGTTTTTGTGAGGACGTCTTTTATTGTCCTTATTTAAATTCCTCGTCAAATGTAAATATATGTTCTCTACATCATTATTCTATTTATACAATAATTAACTATAAGCATCAATATACATTTACGCGTTTACTAGATCTAAGATTTATTATTTTTTTGTAGTACTGAATGAAATATTTTATTGATCTTAGTAAACATAATTTTATACAACCAAAATTTTTTTATTGGCTTTACACCTTTCTTTATTCTACCTTCCATTTATAATTTCTTTTTTGTTAATAATCAGTCCCTGATTATTAGCTGGCGCCCACCCCTAGGTTTACCTGAGTAAAACAAAGAAACCATTAGACCCAGAGTGATCCCACGACCCGCTCACGACTATAACAGCTGTCGCGCTCTGCCACGTGACTCCATCCAGAAAACCTAGAGGGAGCCACGTCGCAACCTACGGTATTAGTTTTTGTCTACCACCTCTTTCATCCCCTAGAAAGGACAAAAAACGAACTTGCCTTAAAGTTTTGATGTAATTTTTCTGAAGTATTTTGTCGTGCTGAAGCCAATTTTGGACAAAAAAATTAAACTAATACCACCCCTTTTATCCACCAAAAGTGGCAAAAAAAAAGGTCTGGTCCTAAGGTCCTGATGTAACTTTTCTGGAGTATTTCAATGCGGTAAAGCTAATTTTGGGCAAAAAAAATTCTATCGTGTCAGTTTCCCCCTGCCACCCCCAAGGAGAAAAGGGGGTTGTAGAGGAAAACTGACACAATAGAAATTTTTTCTTGCCCAAAATTGATTTCAGCGCGTCAGAATTCTTAGAAAGTTATATCAGAACCTTAGAACAAGACCTTTCATTTTGCGCTTTTTAGGGAATAAAAGGGATAGTAGACAAAAACTGATGCGGTAAATTTTTTTTTTTCAGAACCGGTTTTAGCATGTCAAGCAACATAGGATCAGATGATTCTCTCTTTTTTTTTGTCGGCCTGTATTATATTAGAAATCCTCAAATAACTTTATGAAACTTGGTTCACGATTTTGCATTATTAATTTTTATACAGTACTATCCAAAACTAATTTTATTCATTGGCGGAGAGACGAGAGATAGATATCATTTGTTTTCACATTTTTTATTTCTAATTTACACTCTTAGTGTTTTAAGACTTAATTATGATTACCCGGCTAATATTACGTAACAAAGGCACTTTTGACAATTAGCAGTACGACAAACTGTTTACGAGGAAAAGCAGTTTACACGAAATGATGATTTGTTTTTAAACTCGCGTCGTGATTTGCCGAAGTAAGCTTATGTCATGTGTTAGCTAAAATGGCAGGGTACACTTCGCAGACATAATTATCTTCTATGGTATGCTTAATCAACAAGCTGTACCAACCACACGATTGTACGCAATCCGGCTTCCGCAAGGAGAGCGTACTTCAGAAGCAAATGTTATTGTAGATCTTACCACACTCGTCTGAAGGACGTGACCCTGATTTATTTATTAAGAGCACTAACTACGCTCCCCCTTTTGATTACGTGTGGTACTTCCACCCTCATGTGGATTCGATATGATCTTGAGATGTTTGACACACGAGAAAAGTAAAAGCTGTACTTACCGTGGATTGCTAATTGCTCTCACCCCTCTCCTGTTACGATGTGCTGAGCTTAAATTTTAACACTGTAACAGATTTTTCACTTCCAGATATCTTAATTGCTTCTTTATTCCGGCTCCACACATTCGGTGAAGTCGAGCAAACCAATACAAGGCGAACAACGAATGTGTGGAGGTTAGTTGTCTAGGTTCGTTCCGTGTGGCCCAAGCTCATTTCAGTGCCGGTATATGCTACACAGATCAAGATTAAATTACGGCCAACAATGAATGCCTGAAGGGTATTTTGTTTCGGTTCATTCCGTGTTTGCTGGAGTTCGATTCGGTATAGGTAGATGCACAAATCATAGCATAAGATCAAAGGGACTTCGTGCGGGCCTCTCGTTGGTACAGATCAGTGTATAACTATCACTTGCATAGCTGCTTTTCTCTTATTAGACCTATTTGATTTAATCAAATAGGTATATTATAACCGGACAAATTTTTTTAATAATCAACGTAAAAATAAAAATTTTGTGTACTTGAATACACCTTGAAATTTGTATGTAACACAGGTTTTATCAGAATCCGCCTCAACAAACAGGGCAAGGACGAACGCCTCCTCTAGAGGATGAGTATCTCAACCACCTTATAATAAAGAACGTGTAGTAACAATCCACTTGGCATAAAAGATTCAACTTTTTATAAGTGTATGAAAGCACTTTGATTTGGGACTGACGGGTGTAGTATAAAAATATTTTACTAGAATTTAGGGACACTGTGATTAGTTTTATAGTTCTAATAGTGATTATACCATTCACAAGAACTTATCATTTGAAAAGATGTGAAATGTGTTTTACAGCAGTATATAAGTAACATGAGATGTTCCTGCCCCCTTGCGGCGACGTACTGAAATCATGTAACGGTTTTTTGACATAACCTCGTTTTTGAGTGACCTATATGCAAATGCCCGTAGCTGCCTTAGGAAGCATTTCTGCATATATATTTTTAGGAAGTTTTCTTACTGTTATTGCATGTAGAGTCAGCACCTAAAGGGGAATGCGACTATTTGGGCATAATCTTAATTTCTGTTTTTCTTTTTAAGACTGCAGGAATTTCAATCCGAAAAATGTGAACCCAGCGAAAATACCGGAACAAAAGTTATGGGTTTGGAGATGATTTTCAGACAAATAGGCAACGAATCTGATAGTCACATGTCCTTTATTCGACTAAGATCCAAAGTTGACGAAAAGTCAACTGCTCCCAAAATATTATTATTCCCTGGCATAGCAGGATCCGCTAGTGTATATGAGCCATTTACCCATCACCTGAATGCACATGCAATTTGTATACAATTTAGATGCGAGGATCAAAGTGAAACAATTCCTGATCTAGCTAAAGCATTGATACCGGTAAGTACAATCAAAACTTTGTCTAATAGATAAGTCGTGGTTATATGAAATAAACCAACTCAGTTTGTGTTTAAATAGTGTAATAACAAAGTAATGCTATTGAAATTGTTTCTTATATTATTTAGTTCTTCAATCTTAGAATTACGTGCCCAAAAGTGACTCTCCAACATCGTCTTCTTGGGCCACATCAACAAGAGAACAATATAAAACAGTTGAATGAGTGTAGACCAGATGGAAATAGGACGAAGAGGATGCCCTCCAAAACTTTGCGCTGATGTCACCAAGGAGCAGAAGGGGAAGAGCTTTGGTGAGGTTATGCGCTTAATAGGCAACCACGACAGATGACGTAATGACGTCAAACGGATTAGAGAGCGCGTGGATACTAACTGAAATAGTGCATATATCACAAGACGCCGGGAAAGACTTTGTGATTAAGAAGAAAACTTCAGTTCTTTATTACCCCTTGATCTCTTTGATCGGTATTTTTTTAAATTTTATCAAAGAGGACTCTAATCTTAAAACATGAAGGCAACCATGCACATATTACCACGTTTTGCATTAAACAAATAGCACCAATTGTAACAAAATTCGTTATTTATTTATATCAGAAAATACTTAAATACAGAAATGAGCTTTACGTGCATTTGTATAAATTATAACCTATTTTATTGTTTGTATCTTGTAGTAACTGATACAGATAAATTCTTATTTTAGACTGTAGAAGAACATCTAACTAAAACTGAGCCATTTAATATTTTGGCATACTCATACGGAACACTTGTAGCTCTGGAAATTGTTAATATCTTGGAGTCCCGAGGCTACACAGGTACAATAATATGTGTTGATAGTGCTCCTTTAATGATCAAGCAAATGCTGAAGCATTTATTTACAACATCAGAAGAAATGTTTCAAACTGATATCATATGCTATATGCTCTGTGCCTACTTGCCACATGAGACTGTCTCACAACACAAGGTAATGTAATTAATATATTTAACTGTTTTCATATCCTTATAGTTGGTATATGTTTTCAGGAAAATCTATTCAACTGTAAGACATGGGAAGATAGATTAGATTTTTTAATGGAAATCACTAAGCATCATTCTATTCAAATAGAAGATTATCAGAGTTCAGTCGTCAATGGAATTTATAGACGTCTCAAAGCGTTAGCTGTCTACAACCCTTCTTATAACAAATTGAAATCGAATGTAAAACTATACAAACCAAAACAACTTAGTGTTCCAGCTCTTCCGGAAGACTATAGTTTATCAGATGTATTCGACAAATCGGTGGAGATTCAAGTTTTTGAAGGAAATCACGCCACCATTTTAGAAGATGAAGAACTGGTTAAGATGATAAACTCATTTATTAACGAAAGGCACCAAAGCTACAAGAAACAAGAGGCTACTATACCATTCGAAATTTCATAATATTCAATTTTATTAACTATTTTTTTTATCTTTGATTCGGCGATGGTCTCTTGGTGGACAATTCTTAATTTTTACTTTTTGTCTTCTTATTTATTAATTACACGTTCATTAGGATATATTTTTATTATTTTACTAGGTATATGTGATACGAATAAAAATTAGTATCGAGCACAGAGCAAAAATAGCAATGTGTTCTTAATACCTGGATTGGTTTTTTCCCAATTTCTCATTTACAAAAAAATTATTGATTTTCTATTATTTCCTATGAATAATTAAAAAAATATTTAGCAATTCTGTATAGAAATTTAAAACCATATCGATGTTCTCCATCTTTTAGTAAAATACAATACTTTCCTTGCATATCACCCTGTATAAAATACCAAAATTGATTGCATAATATGTAATGGTGCGGGAGCTAAGTGGCTTTCTTGGACACTCATCGTTACAAGCATTTTCTATGCGCTGATTAATTCTATCGAACTTAAATAACGACAAAATAGACTTCTTGCATATGTCAGTCCGTCGAGTTGGCCATGGTTCAAGATATAAAAATCAGTGTGTACACATTTTATGTTTAGAATGAATAAAATAAGATCGCCAGAAAGTGTGGGCCATCAAGGGCGCAACCAGAAAGGTCAAAGAAGTAAAAAAACGGAATTATATAACATCATCGTTACTATTTTAAGGTTGAGCATGTTTATTTAAATGTTTTGAGTACAGAAAAAAATTCCCAGAAAGAAACTCCCGTCAGTAAGGCTAGCCAGAAAGAAAATGTTTAGGATTTTTGAAGAAAATTGGATTGTTTTTCACATATTTCATTCAGAACTCTAAACTCATCGTTACAAGTTCTGGCTCCTTTTTAAAACGTAAATATAAGCTCCTTCAACAATAGAATAGCCTCTCCGTAAAGTTCTTAGTGTCAACAAAAGTACCATAGGCTCTTAAATATACAGGAATTTAACACTTTCGGCTAACTTGACTCCGTACCATACCAGATGTATTGTATCATTATTACCTTTCTGGCTGCGCCTCCTGACGGCCCACACTTTCTGGCGATCTCATTTTATTCATTCTAAACATAAAATGTGTACACACAAAAAAAATGAGCCTTGTCACGATGACATGATTTCACTAATTTTTAAACAGTGTTCGTGACGCTCCTGACAGGAGGTGCCCCGCCAGAAGTCGATTTTATGAATGGTTATCATCCATTAAACCATAAAAATATCTCAAAGTTCATAAAACGATGAGCTACCGAAAAAGCCACCTAGCTCCTGCTCTATAATGAGGCTATTCTTTGTTTCAAACAAGGACCGTAACCGAACCTATACAGCAATTACTAATTTTTTCTAATTGAAACAAAAACTGGAATGAGAATTTCTGATTAATAGAAATTAAAATGCTCAGTAAATAGAAATCGCAATTAAAGGTCCCAGTAAACCGAAAACTAAACCTAAACCAAAATTAAGTCACAAAATAATACGTTGAAATATGATGAGTTGGGTACATTAATTTGGTAGTGGACCGGTATATGCAGTCCGCTAGTTCAAACGGTGTAAATGGCGCGTCGTGAAGAAATCCTTAATTTCGGTTGTCAATGATAGATAAATAATTTCATTGTAATACCTAGATAAGACAGATGTGGCAATTCCAATATTGATGAGATCTTGATTTTCTTCCATAATTTTTACCAGATTCAATTGGCCGTAGAAGACGCAATGATGAAGATAAATCAACACGGTTGGTACCATTTAAGGTAGTACTGTCGGTCTTAGAATTAATGTCCAGAATTTAATAAAATTCAGCATATTAGTAGATTATGGTGAGATAATGATCCAATTAAATTTTTGAAGAGCTACAGAGAACCAGTAAAAAAATATTGACATTTGAAATTTTATGCTTTTAACATTGGGAAATCACAGGTTTTATCATATTTTACAAAAAGTACCGTTCAGATTTCAATTAAAAAGCAGAAAACAAGAGAAAACAATATACAAAACATTTTAGATTCTTAAAAGTACAGCTTCATTGCATGTGATAGTAGTAATTAGCGAATAAATGTTAAAAGTCTACTTTTTATATCGTAGTTTATTAGACGTGACAACGTCGTAAAAGAAGTTACAATGCTCGCGAAATTCAAAAATGCATGGAATATGAGAATGCAGGTTTCATAAAAGTTCTTTATTAAAAATAACATGAACGATGTTTGATTAGCATGGGCATATTTATTAAATCTAATAAAGTATAAATGACTAATAATGTTACAGATAATAATATTTCATTTTGTTAGTAATTAATCTTATAATAACGAGTTCTTGGTTATTTTTTTCTTTTTTTTTCTAAAAAATTAAAAATTCTCTGTTAGACCGGGCGCTAGAAGAAAGTGAGTATGCAAAATGTGAGGACCGCGTTTTATCAATGGATATTAGCTGAGAATAGTTCAAAGATTAATAATCCGGATTTTGCCGTTCCATTTTTTGGTCCAATTTTTTTTATCCCCCCTCCTCTTACCTACACAGGGTGGACATTAACAATAGGCCACAGTTCAAGGGTAGATTCTTTGGATCAAAATATGAGGATATAACCAAACATGCTTTAGTAAATTGTTGCTGTGGAAAAAGATACAGGGTGTCAAAATTGTAATTTTTTTTTGCAATATCTCAACTACCTCTTGACCGATCTTCTCCCAATTTGATACGGAAACATTTTTTAAGCTAAGGAACAATAATTTATGTATCACATCACGCTAGGCCATGAAGGACACCTCATGAGCTATATCTGATAATGAATATTTTTTTCTCTTTTTTTTTACGAAACGTAGTGGCACTTTTGACTAGAAAATCTCATTCAAGAGTCATTTCTACGTAAAAAAGATACACTTGGTAGAATTTGATAATTCCAACCGTTTTCGAGAAAACTGCCGAAAACATTTCAAGAATTCTTTGAAAACAAACTCAATTTAGTCATAATTTATAGTTTCCTCTTATGATGAAAATGATGATAGGTTATTAAATGAAATAAAAAAACAAAAATTATGATGGTAAGAAACATTTATTAGTAATAAAAAAAATATATAACGAGAAACAGCGGATTCAAATAGAAATATATGAAAAGAAGAAAAATAATTAGTCATTTTTATTTAGACAATCATTATTTATACATTTACATAATGAAATACAAGATGATTCTGACTTTTTACAACTGCAAGACATTGTTCGACAACTGGACATACATTTACAAGGCTGAATCAATGACTCTGGCAAAGACGGCTTCGTCATTTGTCGTGGACGTAAGACACCATTGTGCCCTTCATAGCAAATAAAGAGTAATAAATGAGCTCCAATTTTTTTTAATGCCTTATTTATATTACGTCCTGGCGAAGTTTAGCTAATGCTACTCTACCACTTAACCAGGACGGCGAGATGAGATACGGTCACTAATCCAAGTGACGAACTCGCCCGGCGTGCTTAACTTCGCCGATCGAAGACCAGTCACTAAAACCGGTACGGTACCTCACCTCACAATTGTATTTGATGAGCATTTTTCCAAATAAATGTCTGTAGGTCTTAACAAACGCAAATGCAAAGCATCTGACGTGCATATCACTTTCATGAAATTAAAGCCGAAACCTATGCTTTGGGAAATCAGCAGTTAATTTTTTTTTTTAACATAATGTGCAAACTGTTTTTAACTGTTTAGCATTTAGGTCAAGGTTTCCCAAAGATACAAGGGCTGTTTGTACAAAATCCTACGTTGCAGCTTTCAAACATTCTATTTTACTGCCTAATCTACTGGTAGTATTGCAACCACTTACTGTAATGCTGGCAAAATATTACATGTGCTTTCACCAAGGGATTCAGCAGCTATATAGTATCCTAGAAGATGTTTCTTTTTATAAGAACCGTCGAACCATAGATCTAGGCAACCGATATTTGCTAGTTCTTTCCAGTAATAAATCGAAAAGATGAATATATCATCACTGAGGATAATAACATGAGCAGATTGAATTCTTACTGCGTGAAATATGGGGCAAAACATCCTTGAATCTACCTCAGTACCTAAGTACCTCACAAAATGAAGACTCTTGTAGCTTGAAATATTTTGTTGGATCATCGAATCCTCCAAAAATGTACATCTCTCAATTTTCTTTTACTTGTGCATATTTTGGAGCACTAGATCAAAGATACCAAACAAGTTGTAATTTATTTTAAGTGCTTGAAAAGAAAGCTTTACAATATGTAGGAATTTTTGTTGAATGATTTGAAAATATACGTATACACGACAAATGCGAGCCTTCAGCGCAATGTTTTTGTGTCGATTGATGCAGAAATACACTGAACGGCTAACCGCGCTAAGCTTACCAAAGGGCGCAGGGAAGGGACGGGGGGAAGTAGAAGAGACCACCGCAGCTGTCGGCAAAATGGGTTTTTCCATTAATTAGGGTCTCAGGTATAAGAATCTGAATAATCTCGCCGGTCCTCACATTTTGCATACTCAAATACTTCCAGCGCCTACACTATGTAATATTTTTTGTATTTAGTAACTTTAACAACACCGTTCTCAACTTTCCTTAAAATGTTTAATAAACCATTATATTTATTTTTTTTAAATGCATCTTCAACCAATTCATCTTAAAAAAATCATCTTTCCCAGAAACCTTTGTTTTGAAGGGTGGATATTAATGGAGCGTCTAGTTGATACACGATTTTAAGTGGACATCGTATATGAGATCAATTTCAATTAATTACCGATTAATTACGGCGACAAAATGGCGTAATTCTACCGGAAAACGAAAAGTTACCAATTCCACCCAAATTCTGACGGTAGCAAAAGATTTGTAGTGGAAAATACTCGTTTAACCCCATTTTTAATTTCAAGCTAGCTCTCATGGTTCCGGAGATAACTGCGAAAAATAGCAAAGAACATTCGCAAAAGAAAAATAGCAAAGAACAATAGCTCGCATTTTGGAACCGGAAAAATTGCAAAAACATGCGATCTTGACACGTTCATATTTTTGGAAAAACACCAGCGGGACGGCCGTACGATGTCGCGACGTAAAGAGGAAGACTTCCAGTTAAATCTGATCGTAAATCGCACATCGTAATTGGAAAATTCGGCTCGGCACGAACAAATCGAAAGTGGCATTTTTTGACGTTTAATGATTTCGAAGGCAGTTGAAGCGACGATTTTGATAAATCATTGTCAATTCTCTCTCACTCTATCGCGACGTTGCCTAGTCTAAATACTGCGCAAGTCAAACGAGACAGTGTATACTTTTGACTCCTGCAGTATCGACAGTACTATCTTAAATTATACCTGAATAAACTTTACATCGCAATGGAAATTTTTAATATTTTGTTTGTTTAAAGATGGTTGTTTATAACAAATTGGGACAAAAACACCTTCTTCTCAGAAAAAGTTTTTCGGATTATAAATTATTTTTAAGGCAATTTGATTGTTTTTTTTCAAAACATACCAAAGTTTAACTGAACTTTTTGTCAGAACACTCCCTAAGAACAACAAACTTATGAAATACTTAGGAACATATCTGACAAACCAACTGAAAAGGAGGGAAAGTGTACAGAACAGAATTAAAACGGCATAAACAGTGTGCTACAACCAAATTTAAATCAAAGTGGATGCCACTCAGAATTTTTTTCTTTTTACATATTCTTGGATGCATATAGAACCAATTTCCACGATATTTAAAATCATTCATGGCAGAAATTTTTTTTTTACAAATATTTTACTTTTTTGTTTAATGACACAGCCACACAAAAAAAAGTGGTCTGGTCTGCGGTCCAGACCAGTGTATCCTTATGTATTTGGATCCGCTGAAACCAAATCTGATATTGATAACTTTTGAAAAAATAAATTTTTTTTGGCTTTAAGGTTAAATAACTTAGCAGGGAAGCATCTTAGCTGAATATAACTACAGACAAAAAATTATAGCAATAAACTAAGGAAGTTGTTGTTTTTTTATAATAGCTTAGGAGATAGAAGTAGTGTTAGTATTTAACTCTTAACTCCGATTAAAGAACTTATATCTAGATACATAATGGCATTAGTTTGTATGTTGCTGAAAGACTCCCAATCTAAGGCACTTCTTCCCATAAGTTGCTGATTGGCCCATCGACCTACTCGGGGCTGTTTCCTTACACGATCGGTTAAGTTCGACTATCATCGTCTTAGTTTGACGTTCCGCCATTAATGTCAATGAATGTTTTTCGTGTTCTCCGATGAAAAAGTGGTGAAGAAGTCATATTTTATCTAAAGTTGTGATTTGCTAATACCTAAATAATATTCTCTATTCATATTTACATAGTTTAGTGACAATTTAGTGCAACATGCAACAGTGCTGTGCCGTTTGCAGAAATCGATCGTTTCATAAGTAAGTAGGTCATAGTCGTAACATGATGAGGTTCAGTTTACAGTTTTAATAATAATATTATAAATAATATCCTTTCAATACATATTTCCCTTAAATAAAACATCTTTACCTATTATATTTTTTAAATCTGCGGTAGTGTTCCAACAATTGTTACATAAGATAGGTACAATATTTTACATTTTCCATTCTACACATACCCGCCTCTGTTGCCTATGGGATGTGATGTTCATCTATTCATTTAAATGTTGACTATGTTGGGAGCAAACAAGGTATATGAAGAAAAGATAGCCATTATATATTTAGATATAAGTTTTTTAATCGGAGACTCTTAACGTTTTTTTTTAAATTGACGCATTTAAAATGTATTTAGAAAAACTGACAATTTCTGTACCATTTTGACCCAGCCCTTCAGAATGCCTTTTTTATGATTTTTAGCGTTAATTGCAAAAGAGATAGGACTGAAATAATGAGCGCGCCTCGTTTTAGCGAACATCTCATGTATTTGTGTAAATATAAATAATAAAAATTTGGGTTAAATCTCTATTTAGTTAATAAAATTCCCAGTACTTCCTTTATACTTATTTTTTAACTTTAAAGGTGGTTTTTACTCTATTATATCGGCCATATTCAGAGTGCAACATAAAATTTTGAATTTCTGACCACATTCGTGATTAACGACCCCAAAAACATAAATAATATAAGTTTAATTAAATTACTCTCAGTACTTCGTTAATTATTAATTTTTGACTTTTTAAGAGGGTTTTCACCCTCTTAGAGGTAAAAACATATATATTCCTTTTTAATATTTGATGTTGATACCCTAAAGTTTAAAAATCTGCAAAAAAAATCCAAGCCGCTATAAAATTATTCCGAAGTTTGGGTACTTTTTGACACCAAGTGACTATAATAGGAGGGACCATGGGCGCAGCCAAGCCGTCTTCCATGAGCCAAAAAATAAAGAAGCAGTACAAAGCAGTATCTAAATTATCCCTTGAAATAAATATTTTGTAATTAATGCCAATATTATCTAATAGAGGAATCTACATACACATCCGTTTTCAACCATTTTCTGAAAAATTTTTCTCATCCTCTGGGGAGGCCGGTTCTATTGCCACCCCCCAGATGAATTTTCTGGCTGCGCCACTGGGAGGGACGACAATAACAGAAACGATAGAAATGTACGCAATGAAGTACTGAGGACATATCCAAAGAAGGGATCCAACACATCTACCGAAGAAGGTACTAATATTAAACAGCAACAAACTAAAAATAGGGAGACCATGCTAGACGTGGAGAACAACAATCTAGAGGATCATGAACAAACTAGGAAAGTACAAAGCATACTGGGAAAGAACAGCGATGGAAAAAATGAATCTCACAAAGAAATTGTAAGGATATATGCTCTACCAGAATCAGAAGACTGAGAAGAATAGGAAGATTTGTAGAAGCAGGAACACAAAAATACGAGCATAGACACAATGTGGTAACACATTTCACAAACACCTACACTGCTCATTCCATACTCCTGTTCAAATTTGTTTTTAACTGACTTAATTATCGATATTAGGTAATAAAAATTAACTGGGCGACGCGCGACGGTGACATTTCATTTCATAATTTCTAACCACCTTTTTTGATGGCGGTTTTTTTTTAATCAACAGAGCCATAACTTGGCAATTTCTATGGTACAGGGGTGTACTATGGACCAAATTGTAGGGAAAATTCTTTGCTCAAATAGAAATTCTATTAAATTCACCCATTTATAATCACGTGTGCGGAAACAACCAGTCAGAGCAACATTACATTGAAAATTTTTTGATAGTTCTAACAACCAATTAAATTTCGTTATTTCTTGTCATGTGGCAAAAATCATCTAATCATTTTAACATTATACTGATAATACCATCCAAGGAAATTTTCAATCACTATGACAATAAAATTATTTAACTTTGACGACTTCATAATAACTGCCAAATAAATTTCAAAATGTCACGTTTTGGCAATGCCAATTCTCAATCTATAAACTCGCTAATCAAAGAAAAATGTTTTGTTGTGTTGCGACTTTTTGATTTGATTTTTTTTTTTTAATTTTCTGATCGAATATCCCTCTGACATTGACAAATGCCTTATAATTTTATGACAACCTCAAGCTCGTTGCTTGGTAATAGCCCTCCGCCCTCGGCGTCGGGCTATTACCAAGCAACGTGCATTCGATTGTCATAAAATTATCTCGTACATTATTAATGTCCTAGGGATATTATAGCTGATAATGTCCCTAGGGCAATTTTCAGCTATAATATCCCCAGGACATTGATAGTGCACGAGATAATTTCATACTATTACCAAGCAACGTGCTCGAGATTGTCATAAAATTATAAGGCATTTGTCAATGTCAGAGGGTTATTCGGTCAGAAAATTTTTTGAAAAAATAAAATCAAAAAGTCGCAACACAACAAAACAATTATTTTTTTCTTCAAGCGTATTAAAATGTTTAAATTATGTCACCAAAAACAGAAGTAGAAGTAGGACATTGTTTTACTAGTAACAAAATGTTAGGACCGAACGCCACCGTAGTGGACGTTGTTTTACTAGTAACATAATGTTAATACCGAAAGCCACCGGTGGCGCGAGCTATATTTATTTTGTCGAGCGGTTTAGATTTTTTTAAAAAATGTAAATTTTTTATTTAAAACAAACTTTTGACAATTAATAGCGAATGAGTTTATTGCGTTAAAATACAAAGGTATGTATCTAAAGTACGACAATAACTAAACTTGATACTGTTACTACATCTATTTATAAGCTTCTTTATCTGTGCAATTATGCACAATTGCATCTTCTTTTGTTTAATACGGCGTCTGGATATCATAACTCCTCCATCGCTAGTGGAGAACTCGGGGTTTCCTTTTAGAAAGGACCGACGTTCGTCATTTCAGTTTCTTGGGGGGTTTCTCGTGTTTTTGGGTTGCTGGTAAAGATGTTGAAAGTTGGAAAGCCTTTGATCTTATATTTGTTATATATTTTCCATGATATAATTAGGACAGCAATGATAATTATTATAATCAGGGTATAGGTAAGCCAGGAATTAGATTCAATTAAGGTTGGTTCTAACATCTGATCCTTTATCTCTTCTTGCAGATTTTGTGTACGTCGTGACAGGTCTGTAAATTCCTCTAAGTTCACATGGTCCATGGTTGGTATATTGGTACCATCTCTTATAATTGAAAGGTTGCTATTAAGCTTATATTTGTCAATAACGCAATAGCATTGATCAGGAATTGTTATTAGATAATTTCCCTTGAGTTGTCTCTTTTTCTTCATCTCGCAATATGTTTCGGCTATAATAGTGGTGGAACTTGTAATTATCCATGAATTTGAGTTTTCGACCTTTTGAATTTTGGGATTATTGATATTGATTTTTGTGAATGCACATCTGTTTTCTTCTTGGGAAAAGTCAATGAGTTGAATTTCACAGGGTTCGTTTGATGTCCTTTTTATAATAGAGTTGTGAGTACACAGGAATTTTTTCGATTCTATTTCTGTACAGGGTGTGTTCGTGTACGAGTACCAATCTGGGTTTATAAGTAGATAGCTTCTTCTGGGTATAATAGTGAAGTAAAAGTCGTTGTTCTCTACAGGCAATGGGTATAACTTGTAGTAGTCATAAGATACTGTCTCTATCAATGGTATTTTAATAATGAAATATGTATAGGAATTCTTCTGAAAAACTGAAGTTTCGCATAGTTTCTCGTACTTTATAATGTTTTCGAGAGTGGGTTGAAATGGTAGTTCTACTCTTTTCAGGTAATTCTGGATTTCTAATAGTTCTTTGATAAGATTAGTTGGTTTTATAATAGTTTGATGCATTTGTCTTAAATTAGCAAAGGAAATTGCTGTCGAAAGTTCGTCTAAAAGATTGCAGATAAGTGACAGGGAGTGTGATAATTGGACTAGGGTATTTTGTACAACCAATAATTCAATGCAGCGTGCTGTTGTTTCCATTTTCTCTCCAATTTCAGCCATTGCTGAATTAATTTTCTTTTGGTTCTCTACGAGAATGGTAATTGATTTATTTGTAGATTTAATGAGGTCATCCGTAATTGATAAGTGTTTTTCCATGTCTATTTTTAATTTGGCTTCATTGTTAAATAATTTCTTGAAATTTTGCTCATATCTTTCGCCATCTTCGGCATCTAGGTTGCCCGTGATTGATTTTTCAATTGTACCAATAAAGTTAAATGCTCCTCGTGGTTTTCTAATGTGGTTTGGTAAAACTTGTTCGAATAATGTATAGGTTCTGGTTATTTCAAAGGATAGAGTTATCGATCGTTATTGATTTGGAATAGGAGGGTGTTTGTTAAGGAAGTTTGTTGTTTGTCGCAGGATAGATTCAGTTCTAGGTATCTGTTGATGTTTGCTAGGATTCTAATAATTTCTTCTTTTTCTTGAATAAAGGTTTCATATAACGGTTGTATGTCAAATGCGTTCATTATTTCCCATTCTGATACAATATTGTCTGCTGTACCCATGCGAATCGGTAGAAGTCCGGGGTTGTCATCTAGGGGTTTCCATTGGATGTCGTCGGCTGCTGCGAGGGTGGTGGTGCATCTGTAAGAGTAGATCTTAAGTCAGACAAATGGACTCGACGTTCTTTTTTATTTCTTAATCTAATCATGCAGGTATTGTCATTACTAATAGAAATTATTGGGAAGGGTCCCTTAAATTTAGGGACTGTTTTGGAACATCGTTTTTTGGGTGCTCTGACATAGACCTTTTGACCTATTTTATATTTTTCTTGTGGATTTGTTATCTCTCTGTTCATTCTGTTGACTGTTGTTGTTTTTCGACTTTCGATTCTTTCGTAAATAATATCATAAAGTTGAGAAAGTTTTTTTCTATGTTCATCTAGTGAATAATCGAAAACTATTTGACTGGTTTTCGTATCAAATAAGTTTTTGCTTGGTGAATATCCAGAAACGACGTCGAAGGGTGTGTATCCTGTAGCAGAATGGTTTGTGTGGTTGTAAGCAATAACAGCTAGTTTCATAAGTTCTTCGGTAGTTTTGCTGTTAAGTTGTGGGTCTTGTCGAAATATTCGAAGGTGTTCAATTAGTGTGGAGTGGAGGCGTTCCACAATGCCATTTGATTCTGGATGGAATGGGGTTGTGAAGTGAAGATTAATCTTGTGATAAGCCAACAAGTTTTTTATTTGATTGTTAACGAATTCGCGACCATTATCAGTAGTGATTGCGGTTGGGGTTCCATAATGTTCGAAATAATCAATTAGGGCCTTCGCTACTTCACATGCTTCTTTGCATTGAATAGGAATTGCTTGTCCAAATTTCGAAAACGAGTCTACTAGGGTTAGGTAGATTTTTTGATCAATGGTAAATGTGTCCATGAAAACGACTTCGAATGGTTTTTGCTGGGTAAGTGTTTGGTTCATTGGAATTGTAGGTGGACGTCTATCGTATTTTCCTCTTTGGTATATATTGCATTTATTGATATATTCTTGTATTGTGGTTAACATATGACTCCAATAATATTTTTGTTTCAATTTGTCATATGTTTCTTGTGAGCCTCTATGATTTGTTTTGCTTTCATGGTAAAATTGTATAACTTCGTTTATTTCTTCTTTGTTTCTTAAATATATTCTTTCTTGGGTACATCTTACTAATTTTGGGCCGTTGTTGTTAAAATATTGATTATATATTCGACAAAAGTCTTCGTACATTTTGTCGTTATCAAAATATATATAGAAGGTAGTTTCTTCAACTGTATGATCTCTCAATAGTTCAAGAATTTGTCGTCGTTGTCTTCCTTCGTGATTTCTGCATATAGAATAGTTTTGTTTTCTACATGTAAAGTTCTGTTTCTTCTGGGGTTCATTGAGACTGTTTTTATAAATATTTGTTTAGGTTTTGTGTTTATTACATCGTCTATGATTAGAATCGTGTTTCGTGGTTCATCGTCTTCGTTAGATCGAGCTGTAGAAATTTCAGGAATATCAATTTCATTTGTTTCATCGTCTGTGTCTTTCGTATTTTCAGGAGGGTTGAGTATTTCTTCGATTTCTTCTTGCGTAGGTGTTCTTAATTCTGTCTCCCTGTTTAGGTCTTGTATTATTCTGTCCAGTTCAGGATCATCTATGTTTACTTGCATCGATTCTGTGTCAATTGGGTGAATTTCAATTCTTGACAGCGCGTCCGCGTTCGTATTTAGCTTGCCTTTTTTGTATTCTATATCGAAATCATAGTCCTGTAGCTTTGTACGCCATCTGATGAATTTAGAGTTTTGTGGATCTTTTAATGAGAATAACCACCTTAGTGGTCTGTGGTCTGTATATATAGTGAAGCGTCTGCCGTACAGATAAGGCCTGAAATACTGGGTGGACCATACTAAACTCAAAAGTTCTTTCTCCACAACTGAGTAATTTTTCTCTGATTCATTCAGTGTTCTGGATGCGTAAGCAATAGGTTTATCGCTTCCCACGATCCCCTGTGACAAAATACTTCCGATGGCATATTTCGACGCATCGGTTGTCAAAATAAATGGTTTGGAAAAATCCGGGTGTTGTAAGAGTGGGCTGTTGGTTAGAATATTTTTACAAGTTTCAAAGGATTCTACAAACTCTCTTGTATGTTCTATTTTGGCTCCTTTCTTTAAACAGGCTGTTAATGGTCTTGTCAGTTTTGAGCAGTCTTTTATAAATTTTCTATAATATCCTATTAGTCCAAGAAATGACTGAATTTCTTTTTTTGTATTTGGTATTGGGAACTTTACAATTGCTTCGATTTTATCTGGATTGGGTAATATGCCTTCTGGTGTAATGATATGCCCAAGGAATTTTACTGTTTGTTTTAAAAATTCTGACTTATCCAGCTGTATTTTGAAATTAGTTTTTCTGAATCTATCAAATACTGAGCGTATACTTTCTATGTGCTCTTGCAAGGAAGTTGAAAATATTAATACGTCATCCATGTAAACTAAACATTTACTCTGTAGGCCTGATAGTACGTGGTTCATTGTTCGTTGAAAGGTTGAGGGTGCATTTCGAAGTCCAAAGGGCATCCTTAAAAATTCGTAATGACCGTCGTCTGTCGAGAATGCTGTTTTCTCGATATCTTTGGGATCCATTTCAATTTGATGGTATCCGATTGCTAAATCTAATGTTGTAAAGTATTGACTGCGACCAAGTTTGTCCAGGACGTCCGTAATGTTTGGTATTGGAAATTTATCGGGTATGGTTTTCTCATTCAATTTTCGGTAGTCTATTACAATACGAAATTTTCTTTTTCCATTATTGTCCATTTTCTTCGGGACAATCCAAATAGGGGAGGACCATGGCGAAGTTGAATTAGTTATTATATTTTGTTCCAACATTGAGTCGATTTGCTTTTTGACCTCCGATTTATAGATGTGTGGGAATCTGTATGATTTCGTATAGATTGGTATGTTGTCCGTTGTTCGAATCTCGTGCTTAACTTGGTTTGTAAAAGTTAGTGGAATGTCCTCGCAGTAGAAAATGTCTCTATATTCGTAACAAAGTTTTCTTATGGCTTCGTACTCTTCTTGATTACAGTGTCTTAGATCAAGATTTTCCAAATTTTTCTTTTGTAGGTCGTCGTAGTTTATATCTGGATTGTTATATATAGAAAGTTCTTCATCAAAGTCCATAGGTTCGGTTGTAAAGTTATTTAATTGGTGGCTAGGCATACATGGAAGAGGTTCAGTTATTGTGAATGTTTTTTCTTCGTCAGTGTTGTTAATAAGCAATACTGTCGCTTCGTTATTTTTTGTATTTATAAGTCCTGCTGAAATTTCTATTTGATTTTCAAATACAATAGAATTTATTAGAGCTTCTCCATTTTTTTGTGATATTGGTATTTTAGCTACAATTTCTGTCTTAGGACTAATTCTGTATTCGTAATTGTTTTCCATTTCGTTGGTGTCGTTAGTACTTATTAGTCTTTTTCCTTCCAAAAATAATGGAATTTTTGCTGAGTCTGTTAGTAAGTAACCATTTTTAAAATCAAGGGTGGCTCCTATTTCTTGTAGTAGATCAAGGCCAATAAGTCCATCATATGTTTGACTAAAGTTAAAGATGTAGTGTGTATACAACATTCCTGGTTTTTTAAAGATTTTTGATACTGGAATTTCTGCTGAATATCTATGTAAGGATATGCTATGAGGTGTTTTTATTTGGAAAGGGTCTTCTTTAATTCGGTCTGGAAAAAATGTTTCGGCGACTTTTTCTGTAATCAATGTTTTTGTGGACCCTGTATCAATCATAAATTTGGCTTCGAGTTCTGGGATAATTATATATGGAAGATTTGTATTGGCTGCGACGTTGATTTCTACTTGTTTTGTCTGGGTTACTTCTTCGCATTCGGCAGGTTCGTAATATTGGTCTCCGAGGCTGGTAAGGTAAAATTTTCGTCATCGTTATAACTTTGATAATTTTCTGAATAGTATTCTTCGGGGTAATAGCTATTGTCAGCAATTTCTGAATCGTATGTCGGTTCTTCGTAATAGTCTGATTGATATTCGTCCCTGTTGGAAGAGGTACTCGGTATCTCTTGCAAATGTAATTCTTGCGCTGTCCATTTCGGTGCATTAGACGGTTGGGAGAATTTTGATCTTCTTGTGTTTCCAGATGAGGTATCCATTGGTTGGGGATAGGATTGTTGCGTTTTAGGTTGGAAATTGAAACGTGGTTGATTTTGGAAATGTGGGAAATTTTGCGTATTTTGGAAATTTTGCGGAGTAGAAAAATTTTGTCTTTGGAAGTATTGCTGCGGTGGAGCTTGGCGTTGGAAATTTTGAGGGTTTTGAAATGGTCTTTGTTGAAATGTTTGTTGGGGGTTTCTTGGCATGAAAAAATTCGGCATACGATAAGGGATGTTTGACGTAGGGCGGATTATTTGAGGATTCGGTTTTGGTGGGGGTGTTTGAGAGTAACTGGGGTTATATTTTGGGTTTGTCGGTGTCGTTCTTATTTGAGATTGATTTGTATTCTGATAAGTGTTCTTCGTCCCTAACTTTTGTTGCCGGTTGTAGTTCATGTTTTCTTCTTCTACTACCATATTTATAGCTGCTTCTAGGCTCGTGGGTTGTTTACATCTTAATAGGTGACTTAGATGTGCGTTCAGTCCAGATAGGAAAGTCCGTAGTGCCATTTTTTTTTACAAATCTAATTTTTCTTTTCGTAGTTCTGCTGTTATATTTGCCATCTGCATTTTTGAGAGTAACAGTCCACGTAGCGATATGCATCTGTCTGCAAATTGGCTAGCGGTTTCGTTGTGATTTTGCGTTAACATCATAAGGTCATTTAACAGTGATTCTTCATTCCGTTGATCACCGAAAGTGTCTAATAAAAATGTTTTTAATTCCGGGAAAGTGAGTATAGTTCTCGCGGCTAATACTTGAGCTGCTTTACCTACAATTTTATTTCTAAAATGCAGCATCAAAAATTTAATTCTTTGTGGATTATTATCCTGTACTAACATATCTAATACTTGCTCGCACGTGTCTAAAAATATCGGTAATTTTGAGTTACCTCCGTCGAATTGAGGTATGAGCTCTAAATAATCTCGAACGGTAACATCATTTCTAGCCATCGCGGTTGAATTTAAATTTTCTCGTCCTACTAAATTTGAGGTTCCGGTACTATTAGAGGTATTTGCTCCCGTATTTGTTAGTATATACTGGTTAGGACCAAATGTCCGTAAAGCAAGATTAGCTAAGGTTTCGTCGTCGGAGTCAGGCATTAATGGTACTTACAAGAATATTAAGATGACAGAAAACATGAAGGCTCTGGTATATATAATCGATTACAATGTGATAACGAGGGATTTCAAGAGAACTCAGAGAGCTCCCAGGCGATGCTCTATTACACTTTGATTGATTATATATTTTTTCTTGAGCTGGAGGGCGGTTATTGTCTCGTTAGTTTTAGTCGTTCTAGTCAATTTCCCTAAATAGCGCAAGGCTATGTGCTTTTAAAGATGTTTTCTTTATAGGTGTTTTCTGGCTTGGGCCAATCTTTCCTATACACGATTTAAGGTCACGTGTAGTCCTGGGAAAGAGAGTGCACGATCTTGGTTTATTCAAGGGCTTATGTGAAATTACTTTCACAAGTGCAAAGCCTCACGGCGCTTCCGACGAGGGGATACTGAGCGTCTGGTGGTCGTGCTCACACGTACTGAGCTGGGGGTACTCAGATTGAGATGTACCAGTTTTATAGCTCAGGGTGTGAAAGGATATTTTAAGGATAGGTACAAAGGAATGGTATGGCTAGGTATGCAGAGTATATCTTCTTTGCTTGAATTCACTTGATTAATTATCTTCTTAAAAATTATTTGTTTACCAACGGTATGGTAAGGGGTTGCAGGTCTTCTTTGGTTAGTCGATGGCACAACGAGTTTTCCGATATTCTCTCGAAATTACTCCAAAGAAAATCCCTATGACTGCGCCAGCTATATTTTGTCGAGCGGTTTAGGTTTTTTTAAAAAATGTAAATTTTTTATTTAAAACAAACTTTTGACAATTAATAGCGAATGAGTTTATTGCGTTAAAATACAAAGGTATGTATCTAAAGTATGACAATAACTAAACTTGATACTGTTACTACATCTATTTATAAGCTTCTTTATCTGTGCAATTATGCACAATTGCATCTTCTTTTGTTTAATACGGCGTCTGGATATCATAACTCGCGCTATCCACTAGCCACTTGTCATATTGTGTCAACATGTAAGACTGTAGTTTGAATATTTGTACAATTATGATAAATAAATGAATTTTTGCATTTTAATACGCTTGAAAAAAAATAGTATATATTACACGGAGTAGAACGCCTTTTTTTGTGTTTCGCCCAGTTTGCAAATCCTGGGCTCAACACAAAAAGAGAGTGCGTTCTACTCCTAGTAATATAATATACTAATTTATTGATTGAGAATTGGCATTGTCAAAACGTGACATGAATTTGAAATTTATTTGGCAGTTATTATGAAGTTGTCAAAGTTATAGTTATTAATTATATAAGGGGATTAACAAGCCTTTAATCTATGAGAAAAAATGTGCACTCGAGGCGCAGCCGAGAGTCACATTTTTTCGAGTAGATTGAAATGCTGTTAATTCCCGAATGTAATTCAACGTTTTATCCACGACCACGGCCAAATTAGGAGCGTGAAAGCCGTATGAAAGCAGGTGAAAAAATCTGATTTTAAAAAACGTCAGATTCGACAAGTTTATTTTGATTAAGAATCTTTTGATTTTAAGCAAAAAAATAGAAGGTCTTTGAATCGTTTCTATGAGTTAATTTGATTAATACCGGTCAAAATGACAAGAAGATCGTTCTTAATATAAATGTTAATGTTAATATTAATATAGGAAGGAATTAATAGGGTCAAAAACAAATAGTGAGGAAAATAACGCCAAAGAGGAAACACGAAGCAGCTACGGACACGTGTTTCGGAATTATTGTTCCTCATCAGCGTAGCATAGCAACAAAAAGGATCTGGAAAGGACAGATAGGAACCATAATTGAAGTTTGAAAGCACAGTACACAGAACTCTTATTTGTGCATTCATATCTAGATCGGTCTAAGTAAGACCTTCACCAACAATCGGCACATAGAGCCCTATGTGGACTGCCCAATTTCAACCTGTCGAGTGAAATAAAATAGGAAGGAATTAATAGGGTCAAAAAGAAATAGTGAGGAGAATAACGCCTTACACCCCAAAGAGGAAACACGAAGCAGTTACGGACACGTGTTCTTCATCAGCGTAGCGTAGCAACAAAAAGGATCTGGATCTGTCCTTTCTAGATCCTTTTTGTTGCTACGCTACGCTGATGAGGAACAATAATTCCGAAACACCTGTCCGTAGCTGCTTCGTGTTTCCTCTTTGGGGTGTAAGGCGTTATTTTCCTCACAATGATAATATTAATAATAATTCTAAATAATATTCTATAAAATCGGTGGTATTATGAATTCTAATCCACTAGTGTATTAAAGGGCCTTTAATCCACGAAAAATAGACGTATTATACCTTCCTAATATAGTGGTCGTGGATAAAATAATTTTATTGTAGTAGTGATTGAAAATTTCCTTGGATGGTGTTATCAGTGTAATGTTCTTCTGATTGGTTGTTTCCGCACACGTGATTAGAAATGGGTCAATTTAATAGGATTTCTATTTTATCAAAAAATTTTCACCTATAATATACCTAGAGCATTGATAATGCCGAGATAATTTTGTCATAGAGACTGCTGAAAGCGTGTTGTTTGGTAATAGCCTGAGGCGGTAGGCCGAGGGCTATTACCTTCAAGCAACACGCTTGAAGCATTCTCTACGACAAAATTTTGAATATTTATCAATGCTCGAGGTGTATTCGGTAAGATAATTTTTGACTCTCCATTGAATTCGTATTTTCTGATCAAACAAAATTCTAAAAACATTTTCCACGTATACTTTTTACTTTTAATGGTGTATTTGGGTATATTCTCTAATACAATTTGATTAATTGAATCGTTTGAAACCTTTGTGACATTTTTCTAAATTGATTTTCAATTTGACATTTGTTGAATTTTAATCTGGCATTTGAACATATCATTTGTGCCTTGGCTGATAACACCACATGTATGCGTGTTATCGCTGTAATCTTTTACTGATTGGATACATTTTGACATATGATATGAAATGCAAAATTTTGATTAGTTAATACATTTAGTAAAAAATTATCACTTATAAACATAAACTGAAACATAAACACCACAGATAGTAGACAACCCCCAAATCCAAAGCCAAGGCTGTGCGGAAGGGAGTTACACATTTGGAAAAACGCAGACATACATCCACACCCACCGGTGTTGTCAATATCGGGGCTGGGGGTCGAACCCAGAGCGCGGTAGACAGTCGATCAGCATATTCGCCACTCAATACGCCTTAACCCATTGAGCTACCGCGCCGGGTTATGTCATCCAGTTTGACAGTTCAATAATTTACTTTTTGACAATGTCACAATTACGATTTGGCACTGCAAATAACGACTTGATGAATATAACTAGTGGAAGCATTATACTCTTCGACGATTTACTGAGCTTTTTATATAATTGTTACACATTCTATAGGATACTCTTCGCATTTTTCTTGTAAATAATGTTAGTTTTTGGACATTCTAAATTTTATGATACCAACTTTGTTGTGAAAAAAAAAAATATACGAAAAGAAAAATCACGATGTGAACCCGGGACCCTTGGATTGCGAGACGAGAGAGAGAGAGAGAAAACAAATTTATTTGACATTTCTTGTTACAAGAATGCACCTCATCGGATCCCGGCCCGGAGCCAACCAGACAACCACGGCGCGTAGCGTCGTGGAAAATGTGTGGTTGGACGTGGCGGGTCCGATTTGGTTTAACGATAATGCTTGTTGCAGCTAGGACACCTGTCCGCCTTAGGCAGACTTAAAACTAGGTTAAAATTAGGGAATGTGCTCGCACGAGCCTAAAACTAATGAATGAAAAACTTAAAACTAACACTTGCACTGCACTTACAAAATTTTTGGTTGCTGATACGGGAAAACAGAATTAAACGAAAAAACCCGTTCGAGCAAATGACGTCCTTGTGGTCTGATCGCCGCCAAGGAAGGTAGGGTAGTTAAAAGGGTTGAATTTAAAAAGTTTGGATTTACAGGATGTTATCGGCCTAGAGGGAATTTAGAAAGACAAAAAGGGGACAAAAAGGTGAAAAGAACAAAATTGTACAAACATAAAGAAGAGGTTGGAAAGTTAAAGTTGAGGAAAGATAAATAATAGAGTAGGGTTAGGTTTTCGTAGAGGGAAGTGTGGCTAAGGAAATTGCCGGAAGATAGGCAACGCCTGGTATGGTAGGGGGTGTCTTATATCGAAAAGTATTGCGTTATGCTGTCTGATTCGAGTAATGTTGCGGGTTAGCGGACTACCGTCCAGCTTAAACTGATAGAATTTTTGCGATGATTCTCGGACGAAACTCTTGCCGCTACACCACCATTTCTTATTACTAAAATTGTTAATGAGTGTAATATATACTATTAGTCAATTTATTGTGATTATTAGGAAACACACATTAGTAAAATGTATAAAAAAAATAGTGAGGAAATAACATTTCACAAGATTTCTATTTATTACAAACCATAAAAAAATGTAAAAAATATTTTTTTAAATTTTAAATTACTAATAACTTTTTCATTTACCAATCTATTTTGTTAAAAATAGGGGTTCTTCCTCTAGCTAACACTAACTTACTCTCCAAATTTCAATACAATCGGATTTTTCTTTCTTGAGTTATCGTGCTTACAAGAAACGTGACGGACGGACAGACGGACATTTCGAAAGTTGTTCAGAATTTGTTCACTAACATAACGATATAAATTTTTTTCTCTACGAGCAATATTTACTGTTTTAGAAATGTGCCGATCAAATACAATATACTCTTCGTTTTTGCGAAGAGTATAATAATAGAGGAAAACGCGCCATATAATTCAATTAAAAGTAAAAACCGCTGCCCAAGGAATCACTACTTCCACATCCAGATTTTCTATCCAAGTTCCTGTCGGAACGTACTCAATATGTTAAAATTGATGATGTTATCAGTGAACCGAAAACAGTTGAATACGGAGTACCACAGGGAACGGTACTTGGTCCAGTTTTATTTGTTTTGTATTTAAATTCTCTGTTGAAAATAACTAGTAACAATTGTAAAATTTTGAGTTTTGCCGATGACACGGCTATATTTTTTAGAGGAAATACATGGGACGGCTTAAGGAAATCTGCTGAAAAAGACTTTACTACCATCAAAAAGTGGTTTGATTTTAATTTGTTAACAGTCAATTTTAATAAAACATTTTATATGCCTACTTCATATAGTAATAATTTACCTTCTTTCGGTCCATTAGTGATGGACGGCAACTTATTAATCCCGGAAGCAACATCTATTAAATATCTTGGAATAACATTTGACAGACATTTACGTTGGGAACTGCATATAAATAACGTTGTTGCGAAAATTAGAGGACTGCTTCCAAGAATTAAATATTTAAAACCCTACTTAAATTTAAAACAACTAAAAATTCTATATTATGCCTTAATACAGTCACAGTTATCATATGGTATCATAGGTTGGGGTGGAGTATGTGATTGCTACCTAAAAAAATTAACAGTAGTGCAGAACTGGACTCTTAGAATTATTTATGATAAGGGATATAATTGTTCGTCTGATGATCTATATAAAATCAGTGAAATATTCGATTTGCGACAGCTTTACTCTTTAATATTACTAATTTATAATTTCAAAAATAAAAACAATTTACAACCAATTGAACATCCTTATAGCACAAGAAATAAAGAAAATAATTGTAAAATAAATCCAAGATGTATGAAAGCAATTGGTCAAAAATGTCATACTTACCTCATTCCCAAAATATATAATACCCTACCCAATGACTTAAAAAATATAAATACTCTATACTTATTTAAAAAAAAAAATAAAAACGTGGATAAAATTAGCAAGATTACAAATAAATAATATTATAACAAATTTATAAAAAGTAGCTTACCTGCATATTTTCTGAAATAGATTTTAACTTAATATGCCTCGAATATCGAAACACGCTTTGAGAAATTGTCACTTAAATGTCAAAAAAAAAAAATAAATGAATGAATAAAATAAAATAATAAATTTATTACTATTGATCACAAACAAGTAGAATTATCTACTTCAGTGATTATTTATGTTTGTTCACTTATTTGCCTATGTTTTATGTAATATGATGTATTATATTATATGAAGTGTTGTGAATAAACATTATTATTATTATTATTATAAGTCACTCACAACGAAAAAATTTTGTACGTGGAAATAATTATTTATGGAACTTTAATAATATAATATTTGAAATCCTCTACCCCAAAAACCCATAAAACGATACCCCACATCGGTAGTGGGGCGGGGGTGGCGATAGGGGGTGGTAGTGGGGGGTGGTTGAAGTAAAAAAATATTTTGAGGTTTCTGGTTCTTGTACACACACTAAATCACAATTTTTTTTCATAATGGAGTGGGGGTGGTAATGGGGGTGGCTAATGCCAAATTTTTTTGAGACCTCTGCTTCTCTTATATATACTGAATACCAATTTTATGGACTTTTTACCTGCTTGATTTACCTATTTACCCCAAATTTACCCCAATTTACCCCCAACCCTTCGACGGAACAAGATGAAAATATAATCTAGTTCTAGATCTCGTTAAAGTACATATGTGTACCAAATTTCAAGTCAATATCTCAAACGGTTCCTGAGTAAACGTGCGAACAAAAAAAAGTTACAGACAGACCGACAGACAGACAGACAGACCGACAGACAGACAGACAGAATTTTTTTTTTCGCTCAAACTTAAAATCTCGACGTTTCATGACATTCTAAGCCTATTTGAACAATAAAAATTTTTAAAAAATTTTTTGTCGTTACTATACTTCCACTGGATGTGGAAGTAAAAGTACATCTGGAATACATTTATGGACTTTTGCGGCACCATAAATTATTGAGTTAGATAAAAATAAATAAAATAAATTGCAAATAATTTTGCAATGCCCCTCGAACGTTGATATATAGCTCATAATTTTATCACAACTTCCTCAAGCAACGTGATTTCGGAAACTGTGATAAAATTATTTCGTATTATCAACGTCTTTGGGACATCACAGCTGAAAATTACCTTTCAACATTGTAATGAACATTTTTGTACAGCTATAGTTTTTGAGTTAACCATGAGAAACCTGCATTGAAATTTGACGTTTAGAAAGTTAATGTAAGGTAATTTTATAATCTTCAAGTTGTATGTTTTAGCACCTTTTCATACAATTTGTGATTTTCACGATATTTGCAAAAACCGTTTTTTAACCTCTTCACCCACTCAATAGTTTGTTGCAATAAAATTTCAGGTTACATCGATTTCCTAGTCAAAATCTAACGACACTCCACTATAAGGATTAAATAGCAACTAACAAAGAAATCCTACAACTTAATTCTAGTACGTTAATTGTAAACTATAAGAAAATAATTCTAGTTAGTAAGCCAAATAAATAGATAATTAGCAACTATTGTAAAATATAAGACATCCCTTATCTTAATGAAGGCATTAATCTTAAATTAAAAAAATCTATGCCGAACAAGAAAGCAATCTAGTCTGGAGATTTTTCAAACGTCCTGATTATCTAGATTGAATTTGTATAAAAAGAGGAATTACTTCCCAGCACAAAGGTAGCTGTGATAGCAATCTCTTTAATGTAATGACGATAAAGAAGTATGGCCAATAAACCGCGGTTTAATCTCAAGTCGATAGGTTGTGAAAAAAGAAGTTTAAAAAGAGTGAAGCACCACTGATGAAGCTTTAGAATAAATGAGCTTTAATAAAATGGCTTAAGGTAGATTCAATGCGGCGACATGAAGTGCGCCAAACGTGACAAGTTTGTGGATAGCTTCATTGTATTTTCTCTCTTTGATTCCGAGGGTTAACCAGACCTTTTATAAACATTTTCTAGTATTTTCAGCACTTTCTGTTCTCTAAAAATATAGAGGAAATTTATTTACGTTTTGTATTTACATTTAATTTAAAGTTGGTATGAAATTGTATTTTATTTGCGGAAGTAAAACGTATTTAATCAATACTGGATGTCCTTTGAAATGGTTCATACGCGGTGCACAGTTCGTGATCCGAATTTAATTTAAAACGGAACTGTTTTTTTTCTTTTTATTTAATCGCCTCTTAAGCATTTAAGAATCATTATAGTCGAATAAAACAATGTTTTTTTTCAACGATTCTTTGGGAAGGGGGCAATTTTTTTATGGAAGTGAAATCTGTATGTCATCAGGAAGTTACAATAAAGTTCTGTCCAATCTGAGAGGTGAGCGCCTTTTGGAAATTAAGTTTTTATTTTGAAGACCACGTTTTTTTGTTTCTTTTTTTAATATCTCTTTTTAATATTTGAAATCCTCTACCCCAAAAATCCATAAAATGATACCCCACATCGGTAGCGGGGTGGGGGTGGTAGTGGGGGTGGATGAAGTAAAAAACATTTTGAGGTTTCTGGTTCTTGTACACACTCTAATTCACAATTTTTTTTCATCCCCTTTAATAATGGGGTGGGGGTGGCTAATGCCAAAATTTTTTTTGAGACCTCAGCTTCTCTTGTATATACTAAATACCAATTTTATGGACTCTTACCTGCTTGATTTACCTATTTTCCCCAAATTTACCCCCCAACCCTTCGACGGAACAAGATGAAAGTATAATCTAGTTCTAGATCTCGTTAAAGTACATACGTGTATCAAATTTCAAGTCAATATTTCAAACGGTTCCAGAGTAAACGTGCGCACAAAAAAAAGTTACAGACAGACAGACCGACAGACAGACCGACAGACAGACCGACAGACAGACCGACAGACAGACCGACAGATAGACCGACAGATAGACCGACAGACAGACCGACAGACAGACCGACAGACAGACCGACAGACAGACCGACAGACAGACCGACAGACCGACCGACAGACAGACCGACAGACAGACCGACAGACAGACCGACAGACAGACCGACAGACAGACCGACAGACAGACCGACAGACAGACCGACAGACAGAAATTTTTTTTCTCTCAAACTTAAAATCTCGACGTTTCGTGACATTCTAAGCCTATTTGAACAAAAAAAATTTTTTAAATTTTTTTTGTCGTTACTATACTTCCACTGGATGTGGAAGTAAAATGATGGTAAATAAATTGTGAATAAAACTGTATAGGTCTAAATCCGATCTGCCATGTTGTTTTTTGCAAAAAAATTAAAACTGCGAAAATTTCTAATTTTACATAATTAATTAATTAATTAAATTAATTAATTTTGAAGAAAGCGTTTTGTGTTTCGTTTTTTTTTAATATCTCGGGCTCTGTTCATCGGATCAGGCAAAACAAAAAATAAAAATGATGGTAAATAAATTGTGAATAAAACTGCATAGGTCTAAATCCGATCTGCCATGTTGTTTTTTGCAAAAAAATGAAAACTGCGAAAATTTCTAATTTTACATAATCCGAAATTACTGAAGATATAAATAATATCTTTAATGAAACTTGGAGAAATTGTAGGTCCTGTAGATGTAACCCATTATGGAAAGTTACAAATAAAAATGTTTATCATTTTTCCTAAAAGATGAGTTTTGATGAAATTTTAGAAAATGATGCCTCTAGTGGAGCTAAATCGTCATTCCAAATTTTCACCTAAAACGCAAAGGTAAAAAAATTAAATCGTCGATCGTTTAAGGGCATCAAGTTGTTCAGCATTTTTTTTTTCAGATTGTAGCTTCTTTTATCTTCTTTTCAAAAAGTTATTGCAGAATTTAATACATATATCTCATCAAAGAAAAATATTTTGTATGAGAGTTTTAAATTTTACAGTCTATATCAAGAAGTAAATGAGCCGTTTGAACAAATTTTTGCAAAATGGTTAGGCTGTGAATTTGATGATATGTCAAATGACATGGTAAGAGACAGAATTGCATTAGGAATTACGGAGAAGAGAATACAAGGAAGATTATTTATTGACATGAAGAATATAAATTTAAATACCGTTGTAACACAGATCAAGGAAAATTGGTAAATTGCAAATGAAATTTTTTTAAATTTATATTAGAAAAAATTAACGGATTGATTGATTGATTGATTTACCAGCGTGCGGTAGGCATTGCTGCCACTCCCAAGTTATACAGCTGGGCCTGCTACGTCCACGCTGGGTTGGACTAAGGTCATGCTTGTTGCCAGCAGCGAGAGCCACATGGCGCATGGTAAAGGAATATGGGATGGGAGGTGTAGGTATTTGTGAGATGCGTTACCGCATTGTGTCGTGAGGGAGCGTTTAAGCCCCCTTTTTTTTGTATTTTTGGTTCTGGGCTTCTGCCTATTCTGGGTCTTCTTGTGAGATATGTTGCCGCGTTGTGGCGCTGCTATCTGTGCTCCTATTTTTGTACTTCTGTTTCTACAAGTCTTCTTCTTCTTCTGAGGCTTCTGATTCCTCCGTTTCTGATTCTGGTAGAGTATATATCGCTCCGATTTCTTTGTGGAAATCATTTTTCCCCTCGCTTTTTTTTTCCCAGTATGTTTGGTCCTTTCCCAGTTTGTTCATGATCCTCTCGATTGTTTTCCACGTGTAACATGGTCTCCCAATTTTAAGTTTGCTGCTGTTCAGTGTTAGTGCTTTCTTCAGTAGGTGTGTTGGTTCCCTTCTTTGGACGTGTCCCCAGTACTTCATTGCGTACATTTCTGTCCTTTTTGTGATTGTCTTCCCTTCTAGTAGTGTTGATGTTTTATGTCGTTGTTTTTGCCCAGTTGTTTTTCTGAGTAATTGGATGATGTCTCTTTCAGCTCTTCTCAAACTTATTCTGTTGGCTTTTGTTGTTGCCGCGTTTTTAACTCCATATGTCATTGTTGGCAGTATGATGGCTATGTACAGCAGTTTGGCACGGCCTCATGATAGTCTGTTTTTCTCAATGAACGGTATAATTGCTCTTGTGACTGTATGCTGTTTTTATTCTCTCCTTTATTTGTTTCTCTCTTTTCAGTTGGTTCGTCAGATATGTTCCTAGGTATTTCAGTTTGTTCGTTGTTCTTAGGGAGTAGTCACCTATTTTGTATTCTTCTCCACTGATCCGACTCTCTTTTGTTGATGGGTCTCGCTCCATTATTAGACTTTTCTTGAAATTTATTTTTAGCCCAGATGTGTCCAAATGCGGTTTCATGTTTTCTAGGAAGTTGAGAATTTGTTGCTCTTCTTCTGCGACGATTAGGTCATCGGCGTAAGCTAATTCGATTGGGGTTCTCAGTGTTTCCGTGTCTTCGTTAAAATTTGGTGTTTCCCTTATTGTGTTTTGTATCGCTTGGTCTAGGACCGTGATGAATAGTCGGGGAGATAGGGGGCATCTTTGTTTGACTCCTCTGTTCTTTTGTCTAGTTTCCGTCATTTGTCCGAACCATTGTATGGCAGTTGTTTCATGAAGGCAGGCCTTTATTATCTTGTTTATTAGATAGTGCGGCACTCCTTTGTTATAGAGGGTGTTGACTATGGCTTCGTGACTGATGGTATCGAATGCCTTTTGGATATCTATAGCGGCTACGTGCAGTTTTGTCTCTTCTCTCCATTTTTTTCCAGTATTCTTCTGGTGGTGTACATGTGGTCGTCCATTAGAAAAAATTAACGGATGTTAAAAAAAAAATAAAGATAACGTGTGGCTGAATTTGAATACCATTGTATAAAATGTAAACGAAGACATACGCCAAGAAGTTATCCAGCTTTTGGGAAATTTGCTTCAATAATAATGGACGAAGTTGCAGTAGCATGTATAGTAATAATTTTAATTAAAAAAAACTTTTTAAAAACAAGCTTTTAAAAAATAACTGGTCCGCCATCTTTGGGAGTCCGCCATATTGGATTTAGAATGACGCTACTTAGCTAACCATGCATTGTCATCCAAACTAAACGTGTATGCAAAATTTCAGCTTAATCGGTTGGGGATAACTGTCTTAAAATTCAGGTGCAATATTTGACCCATTCTAAGAAGGGAAGTTAAATAAAAGCTCGTAAAAAAAGGTTACTACTATAAATCAAGAAGTCGAAGATAACAATGGCTTTTATGTAGATGTTATTAATGTTAATGAAATCAAACGAAGTGAGTGACGTCAAAATATTGAAGTAGAAGAAACACAAATTTTGTTCAAGCTTGATAGTGGTTCTGAAGTTAATCTATTGCCGTTAAATGAGGTTCAGGAACTGTTTGAAAAGAAGTCTGAGCTAAGTAAAATGTTAAAGTTAACAGATTTACACTTAAAAGCATATGGTGTATAAAAATATATTGGTCAAATATAGTTAAAATGTGTGTATAAAAATGCGGGTAAAAATTGTATTTTGTTGTACAGATGAATTCGAAACTTATTCTTCGTCTAGGCGCTTGTGAAAAATTATTTTGAATAAAAAGGCTTGACAGTTTAGGATATTTCAGTTCAATTGGTATTTTAAGAGAAAGAGAATCACGTATAAAAAAAATCAAGATATTTTTGAAGGTTTTGGCAAATTTCCTGATCGATTAAAAATTAAAATTCAAAAAGATGCTATTCCTGTTGCAATGCCACACCACAGAGTTCCGCTATTTATTAAAGAAAGGTTACGGGATAAATTAAATGATCTAGAAATAGGAAAATAATTCTTAAATCGAATGAATCTGTAAAATGGTTGAATAATTTGGTAATTGTTGAATAACCTGATAAAACTTTAAGAGTGTGCCTGTATCCTAAGGAACTGAATAAAGTAATAGGGAGAATATTTTTGAATACCAACACTTGAAGAAATATCGTTAAAATTGCAAGGCAAACAAATGTTCACTCTTTTAGACTTTAAAGATCAAGAAGAACTAGGTAATGAATCAAGTAAACTTTGTGCATTTAATTCTCCCTTTGGGTCATATAGATTAACTAGACTGCCATTCGGATTATCTTTAGCGCCTGAATGGTTTGAAAAAAACGAAAGAAAAATATTTTGGTAGTGTAGATCGTGTTACAGTTTATTTTGATGATCTTTTAATAGCATAAAACATGAATTTTAAAAAATCAATTTTCTGGGGCCTGAGTTTAGTAAAAATGGTAGGGGTAGATAAAGGAAAAACAAGTGCAATAGAAAAATTTTAAATAACTAAAAATTCAGAAGAGTTACAGTGTCTGCTTGGGATTATTAATTATTTAGGAAGTTTCAAACCCAATTTAGCACAATTAACTGCTCCGTTAAGGATGTTATTGAAAAATAACATAAAGTTTCAGTGGACGGATTACCATTCTAAAGTATTTGATAATATTAAAAAGATTATAGTTTCTGCACCTTTCGTTGATGTTGCCGTTGATTCAGACCGATGCTTCAAAATATGGTTTAGGCTGTTGTTTAATGCTAAACGGTAAACCAATAGCTTATGCTTCTAGAGCTCTTTCTGATGCTGAAAAAGAGTATCAGATAGACAAATAATTTTTAATAGTGGTTTATTCTGTAAAAAAATATCAACTTGTATATCGTAGAAAGGTGAAAGTCATAACAGATCATGTAGCATTTGAGTTACATTAGCTATATATGACAAGAAACCCACTATCACAAACAATTAGTTCATTTAATAAATTTACCCAAGTTTGGATGGCGATGGAGAAATGGTTAAGAATGAAAGTAAATGGACATGTACCTGTTGCCGGTGCCAGTCTTATTTCTTTCAGCTCTGCGGATCACTAGTAGGTTAGAGATGATTTACACATGGAGGAGAATAGTCTAAACGATTAACCAAAGGATTGATTCACACACACAATTGTTTTATTATTAAGTGTGGGTGCACTGTTTACAGGTTGAAAACGTTATTAGTTCTGTCTTCTGATCTCTTGGAGAGGGACGTAGTCATACCATTTTTAGAGTCGGCGGTACAGAGCGCGGGAAATAGGAAAGTTGGTAGGGCCAGTGGCGGGGGGTTAAGGGGAAAAAAAATAAGGACGAAACAGATCATCAGCCGCGCTAGTTTTGATTATGAAAAAATCACTATCAACCATAAATTCTCCTTGACCTCAACGATTGAAATTAAAATTGTTAAAATATGACGTAGAATTAGAATATTGTCCAGGAAAAGATATGCATATTGCTGACCTTTTGTCACGAAATTTTGATGAAACTTAGAAAATAGAAGATATCAATAATTATATGTTTGATGTTGTGCATTCTGTGAGTATAAATTCCAGAATAAGTGACGCGAGGAAATTAAAATAAAAACTTCAACTGATGAAGAATTGTCGATAGTAAAACATTATTACAAAAACGGTTGAAAAAAAAATAAAACTAAAGCTGAAACTATTGTACATAAATATTGGCGTATCAAAAGTAATATTCATGTTGAAGATGGAATAGTGTTCTTTAATAATCGAGTCATATTACCTGTTGATTTAAGAAACTAAACAGCTATAAACTAAAAATTGTTAAAACTATTGCACGAAGGGCATTTTGTAATGACACGAACTAAACAAAGAGCTGCAGAAGTGTTTTGGCCTAAAAAAAAAATAAAGATTTAGAAAACATGGTAGAGTCTTGTGAAAAGTTTAAAAATAAAAAAGAAATTTTATTGCCTCGTGATATTCCGAGCCTAACGTTTAAAAAAATTTGTGTAGATTTTTTCGATTTTGCTAATAACAATTATTTTTTTTCCATTGATTATTATTGAAATTCGAAAGATTAGTGGTAAAAGTTCGAATGAAGTAATTAAAGCTCAAAAAAATATATTTTCTTCACATGGAATATCCAGCATAATAATTGCTGATAATCAGCCTTTTAGATCATATGAATGTTGTAAATTTACAGAAAAATTTTGATTTTGTGACAGTTAGTCCTTATTACTCTAAAAAATGGTCAGCCATCTAAGCGCCACCATTTTGATTTTCAATTTTGAGAATAAATAGTAATCTGCGTTTCCACAGATGTCGATTTTCAGTCGTACAGGATCATAAATTTAAAAAAATGGTCAGCCATCTTGGCGCCGCCATTTGGATTTTCAATTATGATAAAAAAATAGTAATATGCGTTCCCGCGAAACTAAATATATCGATTTTCAGTCGTATCGTATCATAAATAAAAAAATGGTCAGCCATTTTAGCGCCGCCATTTTGATTTTCAATTTTGATTAAAAAAAATAGTAATTTGCGTTCCCGAAAACCTACAGAAGCGAGAAATGGGAATGGTAGACTGGAAGAGAAATATACTATTTCCTCAGAAGAAAATTTCCTCTGTGCTATTTCTGTCCATTTGCCATAATAATATAATGATGATAATCATAAGTACACGTTAAGTTGTCTAAAAATATTACTCATTTACTTTATTTTATAAGAAACTAAAAATGTGTGTTTATTTGGTTGATTTTAATTACTTGAATTTACCCAGTAATATCTGATCGCCAGATATTACGCATTCATTGCTGTTGCAACTTCAGTAGTATAATCAATATTATCGTTTGAATGAACACGCATCTGCATTGCTTCTATTCGTCACTACATGTTAAAATGTCCATAATGTATATTTCCAGCTGCTCTATTTGCACATTAGTATTTGATCATTAAATAATGTGGCGGTAACACTCCTAAACAAAAAAGTCGCCTAGTCAACTACAAGAATTGATGTAAACACAAACCATAATCAAAACCCCAATGACAAATTCATGTTTTAAAGCGGTTGCTCGTGACATGCATTTTTTATTAGTGTATGTAACCCTTGTTAAATTTGTTCAAATATACAAGTACGCACGTTAAAAAGTTGATTTGATGCCCATGAAATTATGTGTCGAATTGTAAAGGTTTCTATTATACTAGGTCACTGAATATAAATAACCTAATGTGAACTGTTACAAATGGTTAAATTGCATAGCATAAATAGATGACGACAAATGCCCACAACTCATAAATACAATGGAGAATGGAGATCGGACATAATGTCCCGTTGTGTTGATATTCAATTTGCACGCCGAAATAGGAATGTTTTCAATATTGTATAGTTCTTGGCAAAACCATGCCTTAAATGATACATAAACAGAATGCTGCATAATGAGTAAAACAGAACAGGAAGCATTTGAACGTATTTTATTTTTAACTGATTTCATAAAATTTTAAAAAAGGTTGAGGTTCTCAATTCGGAATGTTTTTTTTCTTTTATGTGTATGAACATTACTCTCGATTGGCTTAAGCGATTTCTATGAACTCTTTCTCAAATTACAAGGTATGTCTTGGCGCTGGTTATGTTGTTGAACATCCCAGAATCGACCTAGGTCGAGATATAAATAAAAAGTTTCGACTTAGGAAAAAATTCATTTAAAGACATTTTAGAGCATAACATACAAGATTGAAAGGCATCAGCGCCAAAAACTGGCACAAAAGAACTCATACACCTCCGTAGAAACGTAAGGCACTACTAGGTGAAAATTCGAAGAAGCACCGAATTTTCACTTAGGAAAATATTATGTCCAGGCCGTAAGGGTAAAAATATACCCGGTGTACAAAAAGTCTGGAAACGCTCAAATATTTCGAGAAATATACATTGGATCCAAAAGAGAAAAAACACGTCCTTAATAATGATACCAAACGCGACCCCCACACCCACCCTTTGTAGTGGGGCGGTGGCAACTTTAAAATCGTAAATGAGTACCTATTCTTTATTGCAGAATCGGATTTTACGGCAAAATGACGTAAAGTTTGTTTGAAACGTTTTTTTCGATTCGTGACAGATGGCGCAGTAATCGCACAATATTTCTTTTCGTAACTTCTAAAAAATTATACGGAAGACTGAAAAATAATAACGTACGAGTTCATTTTCTTGAAAAAGCCATTCAATGGTGTTAAATTTAAAGCAAATGTTCTCGATTTAATAATTTACATAAAAAGCCTTCGACCTTCGGTCTCGGGCATTCAAGGTTTATGACACTGAAATTTAGTACACGTATGTATGATAAGATCTGGAATAAAATTATATTTTGGTCTCATTCCATTGAAGGATTGCATTGTAAATGAGGTAAAAAAGTTAAATATTTGCGAAATTATTTAAAATTGTGATTTACAATTTACAATTATATATATATCCCTTATATTTCTCCACATGAACATGGCTTTTTATATAAAAAGTCACTAATCTAACCTGTCTAACCCAGTTCGGCTCAGAAACTCTTGACAAGTAAATTCAAGTAGATAAAATGTATACGGATATATAAAAGAGTTCGACCAAATTGATTTATATTCATTAATAAAGAAAAACTGGATATCTTTGATTTCTCAGAATACTTAATAAATGTATTTATTTCATACTTATTTGAGTGCAAACAGTTTGTTGATTATGAAGGATTTTGTTCCGACCATTCTACGAATACTTCCGGGGTACCTCAAGGTTCGAATTTGGGGCCATTTTTGTTTTTTATATTCATCAACTATTTAAATGAAGTTATAAACTGATCAAAGCTAATGTTTGCTAACGATCTTAAATTCTACACGGAGATAAAAATAATAGCTGACTGCAGTTCGCTGAATGACCTTGCAGCCGACTCACATTGGTGTGCAGTTAATGGTTTATACATTCATGTTAAAATACCCTAACCTATCGCTTTTTGTCGAAAGAAAAAATTATCGAATATGATTACACAATAAATTCAGTGTATGTATATTGTATAAGCATATGTGGGGAAATTAAGGACTTAAGGTATCTTCTTTGATGGCCAGTTAATATTTAGAACTCCCATCAATAATATTGTTTTGAGCTCATATAAAATGCTAAGGTTCTTATTAAGGGACTGTTAGTGCTTTAAATCTCCCAATATTATATTACCGTTTTGCGCGTATGTTCGATCAGTATCAGTGACATATAAATAATATTGAATTTGTTCAGAGAAAATTTTTAAAGTACTTATCTTTCAAGGAAGATAGTGTTTACTTGGAAAACAATCATATAAAATTAGCTACCTCTGAAGTTATGAGGCATCTCATGAAACTTATGTTTTTCCACCTGTTGACTATGAAGAAACCATCGAATTGGAGCAGATCAAATAGATTCTCAAGGAGCCTCGTATTTTGCGTGGACGCCATATTTTTTGTTAAAATATTTTATAAAAATAATTGTTTTATAACAGATTTTAATTTAAATACGAATTTGTTTATTTCATGGTCTTTTGTTTTGTACCTACTTTTAATCAATAAATATTAAATTCAGTAGCAGTGTCTCTAATAGAAAATGTACATAGAAATTCCGAATATATTTGATTTATTCGACCTCTGTGTTCTTATTTTTATCATACAGTATAAATAGATTGTCCCAAAAATGAAATGCATCATACCTAGTTGGTACAAGACTTATTGTCTTCGTTTTTATCTCACAAAATACTTATAGTTCCAAAAAGGCAAAAATGCTCATCTATTCAACAAAAATATGTTAATAACAAAAGTTTCAAAATAGATTTTTGTAGCTAAATACAATGTAATTGTCCATAACACTAACTTCGTGTTAGGGAGTTTATTTCGTGAAATTAAAACAAAACGTTTCGAAGATACAGAACAAAAAACAATAAAATCTTTCCGAATAGCCCCACATATATTTGTAGAAAATTTTTGTTTGAAACTAAATGCCTTCATTACATTGTAAGATAATAGCACAAAAATAATTGTATTTAGGTATCCCCATTATTAACCATAATAATAACTATGGCCGTAAGCATAATGTCTTCAAAGTTATCTAATATATGTTTCATTCCAATAATTATAGAGCCATTCGCGAACGCGCAATTCTAAGTACCTCTTCATCTATTTTTATGACATAAATTAACCATTATTTAGGTCAATAATAGGAAATAATTACCTTAGAATTACCAGAAATTAATTTACTAATAAGGCTATAATATCATTTCACTGCTTTAACCTCTTGAATAATATGCCTTTGTTTGCCTATTCTCGATTCCGAATTTACTTTCATTTCTTTCCCGACGTTGGTAAATCAGTGGGCAATTTAAGGTAAATTTGCCCACCACTAAATAGACAAACTAAATATTCTGACCTAATAGGTCGAATTGAAGTAATTCTGACCATAAATGTTTGTTGGGAGAGACCGCAAATTTCTTTTTGACATCGGTCACCCCCTCTACCACCTCTACCCCATTATTAAAGGGGATGAAAAAAATAAAATTGTAATTTAGTGTGTGTACAAGAACCAACGGTCTCAAGTTTTTTTTGGCATCATACTCAACCTCTACTACTCCCACTACCATGTGACATATCGTTTTATGGGTTTCTGGAGTAGACGACTGCAAATATTTAGACATTGGCAATGCATGCGTCGCGTTGCTATTTCGAATAGTTCATGATATATTATTAAATCACGCTTTGAATAAGTAAATTACAAATCTTTACCGAGCACTTTGCAAATTTCCAAGTTCCAGACGCCAAATAAAACTTTGATGCATGGAATAAATTTTTAATAGTAAAAGAAAATCTTTTTATTTGAGAGATCGACGACACCTCACCGATTTAAGACCTGCAACTTACTTTACATCCCTAAGGGAAAATAAATATGCAAAGGTATTGGAAAAGTTGAAAAGTTTAACAACTGAAAATATGAAACGCAAAGTACGTGTAGTCTTGGCAGAAATGTAATAATACATAGAAATTTCAACCAGAGAATTCGGTCTACAAAAGCCTCTCATTGTGCAAAGTATAAGCACACAGTTTTTTTATTCTTCCGAAGAAAGATGAAATACCGAATACCTAGTGAATTTGTTTGTTAACTTCGGCTTATAATAAGCCAAAGTATTCTATATAATACTATTTAAGACATTTAAGTATCGAACAACTATTAGTACAGTGTGTGTGTGAAGGTTGAAAATGGGGGAATTATCCGTGAATAATTTCTACAAGGAATTTCTTGCTTACATAACGTAGGAGAAAGAGGGTTGTCATTATCATTAATTAATGTTTTCATAAAAATATCATTGCCGCTACGGCCGCCTTTTATTTCCCTCATAAAACGAAAGTTTTATAATATATTTTAAGCTAAATAAATAAATTTTACCATAACTAATATAGCTAATTTGTAGTAACAAACCCATGAAAAAATCATACGGTTGAATTTTTTGAAGTCAATTAAATAGTTAATTATAGATTACGTCTCAGTGCCTAAACAACAAATTGAACACGAATCAACAGTAAAGAATAAAATACAACAAATAACTCAACAAATATGAAATCGATTAATTTATTTAAATATGTTTTATGTCGTAATTTATTGAAATACATGTAAATAAATCAGACAAAATAATTGCAATTTAATACGAAATTCAATTTCCAAAATGAATCCTCTATTGACGAACAAACATTAATCATCATTTCGGTCCCACAAAGACAATTAATTGATAAAATCCAGTTAAATCATTTTCTTTTTATCTGGTTAAAAAGTAGAAGCTATCGTGTAGAAATGGCTCAGAAAAGGTATAGTTATTACAAGCTTTTATTTAACTTGCAATGTTTGTTTGTATGTATGTTAGTTTGTTTAGGTCAGATCTTGCAACTGAATTTTAAAACAGTTATCCCCAACCGATTGAGCTGAAATTTTGCATACACGTTTGGTTTAGATGACAGTGCATGGTTAGCTAAGTGATGTCATTCTAACTCCAATATGGCGGACCAGTTATTATACTCTTCGCAAATACGTATATTGTATTTGATCGGCACATTTCTAAAACTGTAAATATCGCTCGCAGACAAAAAATTTTGTTAGTGAACGAATTCTGAACAACTTTCAAAATGTCCGCTTGTCCGTCCGTCCGTCTGTCCGTCACGTTTCTTGCAAGCACGATAACTCAAGAAATAAAAATCCGATTGTACTCAAATTTGGACAGTAAGTTAGTGTTATCTCGGGGAAGAACCCTATTGCTTTTGAACAAAATAGATCGGTAAATAAAAATGTTATTAATGATTTAAATTTGAGAATTTTTTTTTAATTTTCATGTTTTTGTAAAAACGTTTTTTACATTTTTTTTACGTGTTAGGTAGTTCTTACGCTTTTGACTCGGAATTCAAGGGTCCCAGGTTCGAAACCCCATATGGGGTACGGTATAGTTTTTTTCATTTTTACTTTATTTTACACTTTCACCAACTAAGTTCATACTATAAAATTAAAAATGTCTAAAACTACCATTATTTACAAAAAACTGCGAAGAGTATCCTATAGAATGTGTATCAATTATATAAAAAGTTTAATAAACCGGCGAAGAGAACGTTTTTAGCTTGTTTTTTATGAACCCCCATGATATGGGTATCAAATGAAAGGGTTTGCTGAGGAGAATATGAAAATAAAATGACGTCACACTAAATTCAATATGGCGGACACTCCAGGATGGCGGACAAAATTTTTTAGTTTTAACACTATAATTTGATCGTATAGTGTATTCGCTCATACGTTGCATTCTAATAAATGGTGAAGGATTCGGTTTATACTATAAGTTTTATATCGGATAGGAACGACGCAACTAATAACTAATTAAGGCGTAGCTAAAAATTTAAAAATTAAATTAAATGAAAAAAACATTTTTAAAAACAAGCTTTTATTTAAATGCTCTAAAAAGAAGAAAATAAACTTTAAATTAAATCAAACCCATCAATTTATTACATTATACAATTTATATGATATAAAAGCTTGTCGAGAGATTTACCTGTGTAAATAAACAAGAATACAATATGTATCTTGATCTTGACACAAGTAATTCTAAGAAAAAATGTATGTATTTCATAAAATAAATTTACACAGGTAAATCTCGCGACAAGCTTTTATATCATATAAATTGTATAATGTAATAAATCGATGGATTTGATTTAATTTAAAGTTTATTTTCTTCTTTTTAGAGCATTTAAATAAGAGCTTGTTTTTAAAAATTTTTTTTCTTTAATTTTATTTTTATTTGCCATGGTAGTTTGACACTGATTGCTATTAAGGAAACTATTATGCATAATTCAATGCATAATTCAGAGTATGTTAAAGAACTAAGGAATTCCCACATCCAGATTTCCTATCCAAGTTTCTTACAACGAAAAAAATTTTACACTCTACTATGTGGAATAGTTCAAGTGGCAGTCGACGAGTGCAGACCTCCAGTGTGCAGTTGAAGACAGTGCGAAGCGAACTAGCGAAGTGGAAGCCCCACAGAGAGTGCAAGAGGAGAAATATCAGTCGTCTTTATTAAGACGCTGATATATAAAAGATAAATAAAGTCCCCCGCCTCGGGACACTGTGTTTTTACCTTCCCGATTCCTTCCCATTTTTCTTTTTTAGGTAAACAAGAGGACGACATGCCGAGGAAGAAAAACTCGGACAAAAGCATGGATATGGAGACGGACGACTCGTCTGGAGCGTCAACCCCAGCGAGGTCACAAGCAGACGACAGAGATGTAATAAAATCGAGGCTCGAGGAAGAAAATAGGATGTTACGGGCCCAGATAGCGAATCTTCAGCTAGAGCTAGAGCATCTCACCATACAGATGCTAAATCAAAGCAAGCAGGCGGAACTGCAGATAGAAGAAGGCCGCAAACAGCACGAAGAGCTAATGTCACTCCTCCGGGCCTGCAACAACACCATGAAGGCCCCTGAGATGAAAGAAGCCCTGAAAAGGAAGACCGTCCCCGACAGTGACGATGAGGCACCCCCCACAACAAAAAAGACGCCAACCCCCAGCCAGGATAAACCATCCACCAGCCAGGATGACAGTGCGACGGCCATGGACGCCGAGGCCCCCGAAAACCCCCGGATGCCCCCTGTCGTACTGAGAAACAAAGAATCCTGGACGGAAGTAACCCACAGGATCCACAACGCTAGGATAGGCTTCAACAAAGCCAAGGTGGTTAGGGAGGGCATCGCCATAGAACCCGCTTCCAAGGAGGACCACAAAAAGCTGACCACGTTGCTCCAGCAGGAACAACGTGAATATCACACTTACGCCCTGCCCGAAGAGAGGATGCTGAGAGCAGTAATCCGGGGCATCCCCACTGGCGTAAGCACCGAAGAAGTAAAAGCAGACCTAGAACGACAAGGATTCTCACCAATATCAGTCCAGAGGATGTCATCTCGGAGGACAAAGCAAGAAATACCCCTCATGCTGGTCCTGGTGCCCCCGGCCCAGGCAAACATCCTGGCAGTAAACCGCTGCTGTTACCTTGTGGTCAAGACGGAGAAACAGCGAGCCAAGCAGACCATATCGCAGTGCCACAGATGTCAAAGTTTCGGCCATGCACAAGGAAGGTGCACTGCACAGCCGAGATGTGTCAAATGTGGAGAGGCCCACCGCTCCTCTGACTGTCAAAAGACCAAGGACACGCCAGCCAAATGTGCAAATTGCCAGGGTGCCCACCCAGCAAGTTACCGAGGATGCCCCAGATGCCCCAAAAAGACTGCCCAGACACCTGCCCCCCGGAAGCAAACAGCTCCCAACGCAGCCACCAGAAGGACGACCCCCGGGCTTAGCTACGCCAGGGCAGCCCAGGGACCCGCAGGGAAGCCCACCAACCCTGCCCAACCCCCACAGACGTCCCCAGAGGCCGGCCAACTCGCTGCTGTTATGGCCCAAATGCAGCAGATGTGCACCATGATGGGGGCCCTGTTTGCAAGCCTGCCCCACCTCACCCCCCAGTGACGCCACCCGGACCACCCCATCGACGGAGAAGCCACCCGAAGAGACATGACGATACCCGACACCTCACCCACGACCCTGCGGGTACCGGACAACACACCGTCCAGTACCCGTAGTCCCCCTGGCTCCGGGCAGACCAAAAATGCTACCAATAGCATTTAGGTCTGCCCTTCCTCGAGCTACACAGCTCATCCTTACCTTACCGATAATCCGGATGACAGGATGTCATTTGGCATCCTGTGTACCGGCAGTCTCTCCTGCCAAAACTTCCAACACACCTAACAGACAGATGACTACCCCCCGGGGGGCAAACAAGCTGGCGAAGAAAAGAAAACGAAGACAGAAGAACGCCAGAAGAGGCCTTAGCCAGCAAGGTCCAACGAGCCAGGACCCAGGGAGGTGGACCGAAATCGTCTGCACCGCTCACATTTGTGAGTGGGGCCGACGTAAAATAAGTTCGCCCGCCCTGCACGAGGCTGGTCCCCGGTCTACAGCGATGTACTGGGGTAAAGGGCAATAGTCCTGCCCGGCCCCAGACATCCGAGACCGACATCTTTAGCCAAGAATATTGGCGCTATGTGGAAATAATCTATATCTATAAAAGAATACCCTGACTCACTAATCTATCAACGCACAGCTCAAACCGCTGGGTCTGGAAACTTCTTTTGCATAGAGGTTCCTCGAATGACGTAGGCAACCACTAAGAAGGGATTTTTCTAAAAAAGGTAGGTAGAAATTTTAGGCTTTTCGGAAACGATTAGATCTATATGCGTGAAATTTGGCAGAAATATTTTTGTTGAAATCTATTAGATACGTGTAAGGCGAAATTTCGATTTTCACTTTTTGAACTGGTGAAAACGAGGGTGGTAGATGATTTAAAGCGCACCCATATTTTTTAAATCGTTTAAGTCAGAAACGTGATTATTCTTCTGAGGAAATAAGGAGACACATATTCGACAGTTTTCAAAAAGAAAATTGTGAACGGGGAGGGGAAGATTTTAAGCTTTTCGCAAACGGTTACAGCTAGAAACATGAAAGGCAAACATACTCTATTGAAATCTATTAGACACGAGTAAGAAGAAACTTCTATTTTCACTTTATGATATCCCAGCTATCGGCTCTTCTGAGGAAATAAGGATACACCTATTCGACGGTTTTCAAAAAGGGTCCCCGAACGGGCGAACAGGGAGAGGCATGTTTTTATGCATGAAATTTGACACATATTCGCCCATATGTATGTGCACTATTGTCGATTAAAATAATTATTTTTTCGTTACCTCGCTCTAACATAAAAACAGAATAATGAATTGTTATCAAATTGTGAAGCGTAGTGGGTTTCCCCGAGTACTATGGATGCGCAATGGGTTTCCTCGAGTACAATGGATGCGCAGACGGTTTCCTCGAGTGTCATAGATGCGCAGTGGATTTCCTTGAATGCAGTGGATGTGCAGTGGGTTTCCACGGGCACTATAGATGCGCAGTAGGTTTCCTTGAATACAATGGATGCACATTGGGTTTCCCCGAGTATTATGGAAGTGCAGTGGGTTTTCTCGAGTGCAATGGATGCGCAGTGGGTTTCATCGGGTTTTATGGATTTATAGAAGTTTTCTTTGAGTACAATGAATGTGCAATGCGTTTCCCCGGGTACCATGGATGTGCAGTGGGTTCCCTCGAGTGTACTTCCTGAATACTACAGGAGTACTCAGAGAGTATGTAGTACTTCTTTATAGGCATAAGTTAGTATGTCAATGTTCTTTATTCCACGCGAACGAAGTCACGGGCGTCAGCTATTTATTATATAAACATTAAGGCCGTCATTCAATAAAATTAATTTAAAAAATATGTTAAATTCATAATTATCAAAACGAAATTGAACACATTTACATTTAGAGTGCGTTTGCTTGCACGCCATAGAAAATTGTCAAATAGAAATAGCGAAGTAATGGAATTACGTCGTCGTGCTGATAAGACAGAAACCTAACTATTGTCTAGTGATTGGCAGAATTAGATTTTTTAGATTTGGCTGAAATATGCGTGTACTGGGCTGTATGAACTATATCGCGATGTTAGATGTTGCTAAAGTTAGTACAAAGTACTCTATCAGACAACCAGTGGAACAATTATTCAGTTATACTTATAATGACAAGATTATGTCTTAACATCAACATGGGCAATTCATTAAGGAAAAGTTCTTTCAAACGCTATATCGAGTATTAGACATGAAAAATTATGAGTCTGATTCTGTTTTTACCATTTTTCTATTGATATTGGAGCAGTGTTACTGTTGTAGAACCTCAGAAAATCGACCTAGGTCGAGAGATAGATAAAAAGTTCCATTTAAGAAAAAATTATTAAAAAGGCACTTTAAGAGCATAACTAATCATATTTAAGGCATCAGCGCCGAAGACCATTTCAAAAAGACACAAACATGTTTGCAGAAACGTAAAACATAAAAAATTATATTTCAAAAGTGGGCCGAATTTCGACGTACAATGCCACCAAAAGCAAAATTCAAATGCGTCAAAATTTAACTTTTTTTATGTCGTTGACGACGAGCATGGAAATTGGACATGGAAAAAATATATTATACTTTCATAATATTTTTTAATTTTTATAGTTTCACGAAACAGAGAAAATTGGTGACATAGTATTTTGTGGATTTAAAATAAAAGAATACCAATAAAATTTTGGCGTTGCAACGTACTGAAAGGCGAGACTGAAAAATACGACAAAAGCAATTATTAGACAAAAATTAGCAAAAATGGTCAAGTTCGGTTTCTCGAATAAAACAAATTTGGATTCATCCAGCGATTTGTCACTGGAGCACAGTGGCCTAGAATCCGAAAAAGCTGGCCAAAAGTCGAAAAATCGAGTTTCGAATTTAGCACTTTTTTGTCCCAGAACGTTTAGTAGTTTAGTCCCTAGGAGTCGACATCCCCCGAGCTCTTTGTAACTTCATTCCTAATGTGACAGTCACACGAAGCGCACCGAGCTGTTTATTTCACGCATGTTGTTGTAGTTACAGAATGTGGTGTAAAAATTTAGGTATGCATAATTAAATGTCGATGGTGAAATTTCGTAATTATTAATTCATAAAAAGTTATTAACATTCAATAGGAGGTGGTTCTTTCATAGAATATAGAAAACATTTTTTCCTTTATCAAGAAAAAAGTTTCTGTTTCGTTCACACCCGTTCAATGGGGGTTTTTTTAAGTTGTCCGTTGAACATTCTTGTAAAAAGTATGTAAAAATTGGCTGCCTTTAGGAGCCACTATTGTTTTTGTGATCGTTTTTCTGACACGGTGCAAAATACAGAGACGCGTTAATTTTGGTTTGTAGTGTTGTTTTAGCATTAAAAATCCATTTAAACGTAACAATTTATAATATTTATGTGTTATAAACAATTTTTGAAAAAATTAAAGCATTTTGTTATGTCAAAAATAATTATTGAAAAATTATTTATTTTTTGGTTGGAATTTATAAAATGCCTAAAAGCATGTAAAACTGAATTTAAATTAATTAGTTAGTTTAATTTTTCAAATTTTAATTGAAATTCGTATTCAGCGGCCTCGAAAACACCCGAATACCAAATTCCAATTAAAATGCCTTACTTTTCTCAAATGTTTGTCGCCATATTGGAGCCGCCATTTTGTTCTTGGAGAAACCATTATCAAATTCGCAATCAGCGACCTCGAAAACTCCCGAATACCAATTTCCAATTGAGATGACTAACTTTTCTTAAACGTTTGTCGCCATATTGGAGCCGCCGTTTTGTCCTTGAAAAAAATATTACCAAATTCGTAATCAGCGACCTCAAAAACCCCTGAGTGAAAATTTTCAAAACCATAACTCCATTTTTCGACTTATGGCCAGCTTTTCCGGATTCTGGCACACTGTGTGGGGCAAGAGCGTTGGAGAATCAACAGAAAGCGATGGTAGCAAAATCAAATGCAGGTTTTTAAAGATGGCAAAATTATAGAGAAATCCGCATTGTACATAAAGGGGGTCAAGCGGTCAAATTCATGAAGGTCAGGGTCAATAAACCTTATTGTGTTACATGACGTCAGTACGTCGCCGCAAAGGGGACAGGAACGCCTCGTGTAGTCTATATATTTCCCTAAAAAGCATCCGTCGCATTTATTAAATGACAAGTTCTTGTGAATGATAAAATCACTATTGGAACTACAAAGCTAACCATAAGTGTCCCTAAATTACAGTAAAATATTTTTATATTAATCCCGTCAGTTCCAAAACCAAAGTGTCTTCATGCACTTCTAAGAAGTTGTGTGAATATTTTATGCCAAATGAATTGTTACTGCACGCTCTCCATTATATGGTGGTTGAGATAACCTCCCTCTAGAAGAGATGGTCGTCCTTGACCTGTTTGAGGAGGCGATTCTTTCAGAACATTCTATTTTTTAGATAGCCTAATGCATACACATTTACCGTGTTATTATCATGGATTAAATCAATAAATTTTATTATTTGAACGGTTGCATTTTACTGATTGAATAACTTAAGTCTATCCTCTCGAGGGCTTTTTGAATAAACGGAATAAACTTTATTCTGTAAAAGTGATTAAGAGATCTCTAAGCAAAGATCCAATACAGTATTAAAAATATAAGCTAAAGTGCATCAAGAGAGAAGCCAATCTTGGAAGCCAATTAGAGGGGGGAAAGCGACTGACGTACTCGATAAACAAATTAGTGTCACGTCCATCAGACGATGTGTGGTAGATTCTTTTACGTTACTACTAGGGACATCGGTAACACAACTTTCATCCTGCTCTCTCGCCGGAAAAAGCCAAACTAATATATATCTAATAGGGGCAAATATTATGCAGACTTCTACTTCTTTTCGTGTCAACTTTTTTACGGTGTTCTATTTTATTTGAATATTTAAGTCCCTTTAAAGAGTAGAGTGATTAAATATAGAAAAGAGTATATTTTACCAGCTAACTATATTGTTACAGCTTCTATCTATAGACATCTATAAAAATTCTCTCTAAATCTTATATGTGAATATCAGAAAACTACACATAGTTAGTTCCACAATCGTCTCAGAAATGGTGCGCACGGTGCCAGCATCTGAAAATTACAGACAGCCTACTAGAAAATTACAGAATGATTGGGAACATTCTACAACCGTCATCTTATATAATAGTATAGGAAATAGCGTGCAAATTCGACGACGAGTGGTTACCGTCTGCCAGTCGGTAATCGAAGAGACCATATAAATACAAAATTTTTTTCTCTCTGCAACTTTTTGGTATGGTGGGGGGATAGGGAGGGGGGGCATTTATTTTTAAATCGAATGATTATCGATATCTGACTGCATAGGTAGTTAGTATATGTACTTCACATACCCCAATTACGCTGGCAGACGAAACTTCCGAACGGCGCGCGCGCTAACCGGAAAAAGAAACTAAATTTTCTTTTTCTTAGAAGGCAAATCTTTGTGTTAGAGTTTTTTTCCTATAAACCTATTTTTTATAAACCTAGTATCATATCTAGGATAGGCTGGTGAGGGATGTTTGTTAAACGTGTAACAGTGATAAACGAAGAGATTTCTTAAATTGAATACGTCAGTGTTTTTATATGACTGTGTAGAGGAGTAAAGTTTTTTTCTTTAATATTATCTTTGGAATACTATTTTGGGCTATTTGTAGGATATTCAGTTCATTATTACATAACCCTCCCCAGATTATAATACAATATCTGACCAATGACTCCACTAGCGATTTATATATAGTCATTAAATTTTTCTTATCCAATATATCCCTTAATGTGAAGAATTTATGCGTAGATTTTCTTATTTTTTTTTGTGATAGAAGTAACATGCTTGTCCCATCTTAGATGATGGTCAAGCATGACACCTAAATATTTGAAAATATTAGCTTTACCAATTTTGGGGCAATTACGATTTACTTGTTGTAAACATATATTATTGTGTATATTATGTAGTATATCTCTAGTAGGTTGATCAGTAGCTACTAATGTGAATGTTAATAATTTAGTTTTTTGGATATTTAAGCTCAAAAAACTAAAGTTTAGCCAGTTAGAAATCAGTGCTAAACTTTCTTTTGCATTATTATATACAATATCCCATGAATTTTGCAAATACAATAGCAGTGTTATCAGCATAAGATATTAAGTGGCCTTTAAATTGTTTTAGTTTAGTGATGCTGTTGATAGAATGATAGGAATAGAATTGAACCCAATATTGTCCCTTGTGGTACACCCATTTTAACAGTGATGGAATCACTGTATACATCATAAATTTTTACGCATTGCTTTCTACTTGTAATGTTCTATTAAACATAATGCTAGTCCCGTATACCATTGCGTTGTAGTCTATTTAGTAACATTTGATGTGACACTGAATCGAAAGCTTTCGTTAAATTGAGAAATACAGCCATGCTTTTTTTTATTTACCTAGGTTTACCACAATTTCTTGTATTAAGTCCAAAACTGCAACAATTACTATGGAAGTTAATAAATTAGTGTTTACTGTTACCCTGGTGTTATAATTTCCGAACCCACCACCCCACAATACAAGGTGTTTACTAAGGAGCGTAAAAACGTAACAGTATTGTAACTTGAGAGATTTATTTTCATTTATGAAGACTTTTATTCGCAAACTAGTTGAAGGTATTACCCAAAAAAAAAAACAGATACTACCTATGGTACCGAAATAAGCATTACCTCCGGAATGCCCTTAAACGTTTTGTTAACACATATTGCGAATGGGGTGTTGATAAAACTGCTATGTTGTGTTCATTGAAGCACCACTTCTTTCAGTGTCCTGCATGGACGAACTCTCGCAATAAATTAAAACAATTAAATACAAACATCAGTTGCTAGTGTTTAGTTTTAATTTGGGATGAGCGGAAGCATCAAACAGAAATTACGGCGTTCAGTTAAAGCGTTGCACTAATACCATTATTTCTATTATATCCGCAAGCATATACGATATTTTATGAAAATGAAATGCCCCGTTCTGTAAAATTACTGCAGTACGTTACTACAAAATACAAAAATTTAACATAACAAATAACACAATAAACTCACTGGCATCTGTTTCAGCTGTTATTTCTTTGCAGAAATAAGTCACTGTCGCAGCTGTCGCGAGCACTGATTGTCACTAAAAAAATGACAAATTTCATGTAAAGGGGCGTGATCTTGGGGATTGTCCTTATTATTTAATGTGTGTAGCAAAGGAGAATCCAAAGCTAATTTAATTCCAGAGAAATAATTAATACACTTGTCAGTCAGATTTTAGAAATGGAAATTAATAAATAAATAGTATCCTAAAACTAAATATATTTTCCAATACCTATACATATTTATTAATTAAGTTTTCGAAGAAAACTAATTATTTTAAAGAGGTTTTGTTTAATCTGAGGTATATAGCCGCAATAAAATATGCAATAAATTTTGTGAGGTGGTTGCAAACTTAAAAAATTTTAAAAGAGTCAAGAGAAAACTACTAGTATTTTTGTTTCAGGAGAACAATGTCCTTAAGATATGTAATCGCAAAACTGGTCTAAATTCTGATTTACGTGAAAAATATGGAATGTCATGAAGGATCTAAATTTTCAAATTAATATTGCATGCTTTTTTTTAATTTCGATTATATATTTTTGTCTTAAGTTGCTTGCAATGGAGTGAATTCTCTCTACGAAAGGTAAGAAAACGTGTAACTTTACAAAATATTAAATTGTTTATGAATACCTATATCCTCTCTTAAATACAACTTTTATAGAATGAGAGGGAAATATGCGTTTATTTTCGGTTTATACAAATATTTAAAAAATCATCAATGACATAATCTTTAAAATAGTTTCAGGTACATACTACCCATTGCTCTAAGGAGTACAACCATTTTCATAAATTTTGTATACAGTTAAATTCCATGCTCTAATAATGAAATTGTGAACTATTTTCATTGACAAACTACAACATTCAAGAACAACAAAAATTTACAATAAAAATATATATAGTTGTATTCGTTAGAACAATAGCAAGTATCTAAAACAGTTTTAAAGATTATACTATGTTTGGTTTTTTAAATACTTAAAATCAATCGAAAATAAATGCATATTTCCCTCTCACTCTGCAAAATCCTGTCCTTAAGGATTTTAATCGAGCAATAACAAGAACTACTTGAAAATAAGAATACTCTGATAAGGAAAGGTAAGAATTTTACAATTTTAAAATAAAATGTATAAAAAATATGTTTTTAATAATTTATTACCTACCTACATTACTCTGGGTACAATATTTTGGCTATACCTATGCATCCGAAATAATTTTTCTCGTTTGCCCTCTGAGAAATCCGTGTTGAAAATAAAAAAACCTTTTAAAATTTACAAGAAAAAAAACAAGAAATCATTACGTTATTGCAAATGATTAGTAAAATATTAAGTATAGCGAAAAATTTGACATTTGAGACAGATTAGCTGATAAAATTACCTTTCATGATGGATTGCATTTTTTACGTAGGACGCTTTATTTTTGAATAAGCTGATAATAGACAGGGTAAAAATTTGATCTCTTCAGGTGGACGAAAATAGTCCCTAACCTGGGCAATTTCAAAAGTAGATAAAATAGGTATTAAATTAATGCCAAGGTATCGAAACATAAGGAATCCTAAACCCCGGTGAATATTTTCGAAATCTTTATGTACAGTTGATTATCCCTTACGGAATACTCATGTTAAAAAAATTATTTTGATTTAAATCAATCAGGGAACAAAATTAAAAAGTGAACTAAGTGAGCCAGTGAACGAAACCAAGATTGGTAGAGTATAAGGTGGCCTCGTAACTCACGATCCCCACCAAAAAATGTCATTAGCCAATAAGCAGCTGGTGTGAAATCACACCAGATGCAGAGCCTGATTTAAAATATTGTAAGAATTTGTGTAATGTTAATAATTTAGTGAAGAACTCGTAACTGGAACGAGCTCACAATGACCCGCCTGAGGTAGGGAGTAATTACCTCCTATTTTGAGGTCATAGTATACGTATGGCCATATTTCGGACCAGTACGGACCTTCTAGAAAGAGATAACTGCACCACTACTGTGCGTTCGAAGAACAAGGATAGTCTGACTTTTCATGCCCGCACTCACTTCTCACCTAAAAGCTGAATACGAGAGAACCTTAGACTCTACAAATCTTGGAACGAAATAGGGTTGACAATTCATATCGCGCATGCAGAAGACCTGGCGGAATTTCTATCCCTATAGATACTAGTGCGCTTAACTAGGTAACTGCGAATAAATAAAATGCAGTCACCTACCCACATTACATTTTGTTCATTATGCCTAAACCACTATATAAGTGCGCCCTCAGACTTTTAAATTTAATTACCTATTTAAAGACCAAATGTTTCATAAGCTGTACAAGTTGACAGAAAACCGGGGTATGTGTGCGGAGTAAAGGAAGGCGCAATTTGTTGGTTGTTTTACTTTCCCCACGCTGCGCGCACTGCACACGCCGTTTTTCTGTTAACGTTTACGGCTATAAAAGGAAGATAATAATGTTTAAGTTTTTAGTGCGGTCTTCATAAAAGTGTGTATTTTAGTTTTTGAAACTATAGTTTTTACTGCACTTGCTAGTAACAAGTACTTTGTTGCTTTTATATTTTTATTATTAATTTTTACTTGCACCGTAAGGAAATTATAAATTCTCTTAATTGCTGCCTTCATGCATCTTGTATCGTGTCTACAGTATATACATACCTGTTTAAGCGGCAATTTTATCGTCCTTCAATGATAATATTCTCCTAATCTTACGAAAAAAAACTATATTCTTCTAATTCCGAAAAATCCAAATTTTTACCTGAAACAAAACATGTGTTTATTCTATACGTTATATTTACGGTATAGTAGTATAATTTTCAGATAATACAGGAAAATAGTATATATTGTTATATTTTTTGCAGTAAATCTCTATATTAGTCCATTACAAGAGGAAATAAACTGTCTGTTTTACTCGCTAGTGTGTAAAATGGCTTACTCTCTAGGAAGTTACTTTTTGAACATCTGGGAGTTAAAGTACTAATTTAGTTCCTTTTTCGAGGGGTAAAATGTCACTTTTAATGACGGGGGGATTAAATGAAATGAAATTAATTTTCCCAAGTAATAAACTTTTGCCTTATTTTTAAATATAGCTACTGGATTTATAAATTGCTAAATTACCACGCATGATACTATGAAATAGAGATACGCTCTCACGCATACCTTACTGCAGTTCCCGCTGTTACGTCACGTAAAAGTCAACTAGTTCAGCGGTCAATTTTTAGTTTAGATGTAATACCTTAACCGAAGTGTTCGTCTCCTGGCGTCGGTGATAGGCCCTGGTAGCGGAAATAGGCCGACGTTAAATAGTTAAAAAAAAAAAAGTAAGTTCTCGGCTTAGAGGGGATTTAGAGAGATAAAAAAGAACGAAAATAACAAAAAAAGGTAAAAGCACAAAATTGTACAAACATAAATGGGGAGAAAGAGGGATTGGAAAGATGTAAAGTTGAGGAAAAATAAGAGTGAGGGTAGGGGTAAGTTATCGTAGAAGGAAGTGTGGCTAGGGGAGCTGCCGGAAGATAGGCAACGCCTGGTATGGTAGGGGGTGTCTTATATCGAAAAGTATGGCATTATGCTGTCTGATTAGGGTAATGTTGCGGGTAAGCGGGCTACCGTCCAATTTAAACTGGTAGAATTTTTGTGAGGTTTCTTGGACGTAGTCCGCTAGTGGAATTATGTCGCGGCAACGTGCATAGAGATCTCTGAGGGAGGTGTACCTACCGGAGTCTGAAATGAGGCGCATAAATTTATGTTCTAAAACTTTTAGTTTCCGCATTGTCGTGGCCGGGATGCTATACCTCACCGCCGCCGCGTATGTGATGACCGGCCTGATTACCATTGTGTACAACAACTTTTTATTAGTCCTGTTGAGTCCGCTACCCTTTATCAGGAGCGGATACAGACTCCTGGACATGAAGTAGACCTTGCGTACCGTCTCGTTAACGTGTGTATTAAACGTCAGTCGTTTGTCTAAGTTCAACCCCCAGATATTTCACGCACCGTTTGATTGGAATTTCTCTACCCTGGACATGAAGTAGACCTTGCGTACCGTCTCGTTAACGTGGGTATTAAACGTCAGTCGTTTGTCTAAGTTCACCCCCAGATTTTCACGCACCGTTTGATTGGAATTTCTCTACCCTGGACATGAAGTAGACCTTGCGTACCGTCTCGTTAACGTGGGTATTAAACGTCAGTCGTTTGTCTAAGTTCACCCCCAGATTTTCACGCACCGTTTGATTGGAATTTCTCTACCCTGGACATGAAGTAGACCTTGCGTACCGTCTCGTTAACGTGGGTATTAAGCGTCAGTCGTTTGTCTAAGTTCACCCCCAGATTTTCACGCACCGATTGATTGGAATTTCTCTACCCTGGACATGAAGTAGACCTTGTGTACCGTCTCGTTAACGTGTGTATTAAACGTCAGTCGTTTGTCTAAGTTCACCCCAGATATTTCACGCACCGTTTGATTGGAATTTCCCTACCCCCTATCGAAAGTGGCGTTAAAATCCAATTTTCGGTGAAACGGCGCGTGAATAGAATAGATTCCGACTTCTCGGCGTTGATCCGAATGTTCCACTTATCGTAATAAGCCATGGCATGGGCCATGTGTGCCTTCAGCAGCATATTACACACTTGCGCGTTGTGTGAGTGCACGTCCATAGCCGTGCCGTCGGCGTACTTGGCAAGGTTCGAATTCGGGAACTCCGGAAAGTCGGAGATGTATAAGTTGTACAGCTTTGGCGACAGGCACGACCCCTGGGGAACGCCCGCGCGAATGTCCCGCCGAGTTGATAATTTATTATTCACTATGACCTGCAGCGGTCTATCTGACAGGAAAGAGTGAATAAGTTTGGTAATGTGTCGGAAAGTCCAGCGAATTTAGTTTGTAGAGTAATCCCGGGATCCATACGGTGTCGAAAGCTTTCTCAATATCGAGGAGCACCACGACGACGGTACTCTTCCCGAGGTTGCATTTTACTTTGATGTCATTCATGATCCTGAAGATCTGCTGCAGAGTGCCCCTGCTCCGCCTGAGGCCGAATTGGCACTCGTCGTCGATGTGAAGTTCATTCTGAGCAGCGTCTAATCTGATCAGTATGACCTTCTCCACCAACTTGGATATCGCCGAGAGCAACGAGATCGGTCGATAACTGCCGACGAGCTTCGCGTTCTTGTTCGCCTTCAGGACTGGCACGACCACGGCGCATTTCAAAAACATTTAAACCCACAACGGCCTTATGCAAAATGATAAGTGTTGACAAAAGCAATCATAGAATTCTATGATATTAAAAAGTAAAATTGTCTACAATCAACTTTCTAGGTCTTATATTATGGTTTTCAATGTATTTTTAAGTAGATATTGGACACGCGACTGTCGCGGACGCGGGCTCGATTTTAAGTTGACTAGAGGGTTACGCTATGCGCACAGCAGGTCAAAAGCTGGTACTCGTACCGAGAGTATCTTATATTTAATAGTATCATGGTTACCACGTATATTTTGCCACCATCAGGAACCAGTGTACTAATTAAACATATAAACATGGCACATATATTAGATAATATCCAAAATATCCAAATTCATATGTAATTCCTTTCCGGTTGTCCGAATAAAGATTACATATTTGAAAAAATGAAACGTATATTCATTACCCAATATATTATTATCATTACCCACATTGCCAATGTTGGAGGTAGGGATTGAACCCAGTATACGATAGATAATGTGAATAAGCGTGCTTATTACACAATACGTTCTAACCCCAATGCACTACTATATGTTTTTACTTGTTATGTAAATTCTGGAGGGGGCTGAAACCTTTGGTGTGATGCTACTTTTGGAGTAGTTTCACAAACAATTTTAGTCATCTCCAGATGTTGCCAACATGGTTGTCGAAACACGCTGCGAATAGAAGTATTCTGGTATAGTATTCAAATGTTTTGGTTTTCGTGGAAACTACTAGTCGTAAAAACATAAAGCAGTTCGAACACAATTTAATAATTTTATTTGCTTAACAGCAGTTTTTTATTTATTTTTTATTAATAAGAAAATTTTGGTTTACCAATATTTAATTGTCTTTAATTGAAATTTTTTTTTGTGCATCGTTCATTTTCCTGCCATCTTGACAGTTAAGGGTTCCATCAAAATAAAAAAAAATAGGGGGTTGGCATCAACAAAGACAATATCGAAATGCCACTTGAAAACAAATAATGGTCGGAAATTCAATTTGATATAAAAATGTGTACTTTTTAATCGACCTGCCAGATAATTTTTTCAAAAAATGTTCTTTCAGCTTTAACTGAATTTTCATACCTTACCCGCGCATCGCATTTATTACAGAAATAACATATTGAGATAGTACTCGCTGTAATTCAGCTCACTTTTTGCATAAAAATTTCAACAATTGGTTGTTTTTATGATACAATTTGTCATATAAAACCTTATTATTCATTATATTTACAATTTACACTTTTACTTCCCTCGTTTATTGAAGGGAAATATTGTAATCGTGTAAAAATCAGCTTTCCAGATTTCTCCGGATTTTCACTTTTCAGACTATGGTGATTACCAAAACTAAAGTTTTTTAATTTCGTCAATCCATCTGTCTATCTGCCTGTATGTACCTATGTCTGTCTGTCGGCGATATATCTACAAAACCACTTGACGCAGAAGAATAATATTTAGCAGGTAGTTGACGCTGCTGCCAAAGAAGAACTGGAGTGCACTTCCGTTAAAAAATATACAGGGTGGAACACAAAAAAGTATAATTAAGGAAAAAATAAGACGGAAGGCAGTAATATTGAGCATGTAGTTAACACAACTGTCAAGGAACGAAAATATAACAAAATTTACAGGTTTGTCACCCCAAAGAAAATTTATAAAAGATGACAGAAGATGATAATTTTTCGCATGTATTAACACAGCTTTAAAAAAATATATATACAGATTGGTCACCTAAAAAAAAGAATAAAAAAATATGACGGAATAGGACGGTAATATTCCGCATGCAACGAACACAATTGTCAATAAAGAAAAAATATGAGAAAAAATTATACTGGGTGGTCACCTTAAAAAAATATATGAAAAAGTGTGACGGATAATATTTCTCATGTAAACACATGTCAGGGAAGAAAAATATGAATAATATACAAGGTGGTCACTATGAAAAATAATTGTGGTGGATATATTTGAACTGTAGTAGACACAATTGCCGAGGATGAAATCTGACATACTTTTTGTGAACTATATACAAAAATAATTTATTAAGAAACGGCAGAGGAACTAGCTATTTGTGTATTAAGAGTGCAAAGTGCTTCATTGTCGTTCAATAGTGTAAGTTGACTTACACTTAAAGGTGATAATAATAATAATAATAATAATAATGTTTATTTATGAAAAAGTACAGAAGTACAGAAAGGTACAAGAAAAGTAAAATAGATATAATATAAACATAATTCACCACAAAATATCTCGAAAGAATATTTGAGCGTGGGAAAAAGAGTACCCTAGTGAAGAGTACAAAATTGTGAATGGGAATATAAATAAACATAATCTAAACATACTAAAAAATATTAAAATATTAAAATGTTAAAAGCCTGTACTTACAGATAATAAAAATAAGTAATTAAATAGTATCTAGTATCTAGTAACAACTCACTACAGTGTGAGAAAAATCTATTTTATTTTGAATATTAAATATAATATATATATACAAACACCTGTACACAATCCCGGACATATTAATTGTTCTTTAGATCAATTTGTTTGTGGATTTCTGATCTTGATAATTCGATTATATATTTTTTACATCGCTTTTTGAAAAGAAAAGAGGTAAAGATTTTGCATTTTTTAAGTCTTCTGGTAGGATAGAGTAAATTTTAGGAGCTAAATACGCATAGTTTCGCTGTCCTAATGATTTTTTCGTAAATTGAACAGTAAACTGCTCACGATTTTTTCTAGTATGATACCCGTGAGGTATAAGTGAAAGTGTATCTTTATTTTTATATTGATATAGGCAAATTGCATAATAGAATAACTGTCTGGCATCAAATAAATGGCTCTCTGCAAATAACTCGTTAGTTGAGTAATTCATATCTTTGTTAAACATTATTTTTAAAATCCTTTTTTGAGAAACCTCTAAATTGTTCATAATGGTTTTATTAACCCCACCCCAGCCAAGTATACCATAAAATAAATGTGATTCGACGATTGCATGGTATATTGTGACTAAGCTGGTTTGAGGCACAATACCGTGAAAATATTTCATACAGGGTATGATACATCTTAGTTTTTTTACCAAATAGTCTATATGAGCATCCCATTTTAGATGTTGATCGATGAATATGCCAAGGTATTTTATTTTATTAGTCCTAATTATTTCAGTAGTGGTGTTTATATTGGGGATTAATAAACTATTGTAATTAGGTAAGCCAGATTTGTATGAAGCAAAAGGTAGGAAGAAGGTTTTTTGCAGATTTAATGTGAGTATCTTGCTATTGAACCATTTCTTCAGCGTTGTAAAATCAGATTCTACTTTTTCTTTTAGCTCATTCCATGATTTGTCTTCATAGTAAACTACCGTGTCGTCAGCAAACGTTATTATTTCACCTAGGGTGCTTTGTATGAATAAATCGTTTTTGTGCAATATGATAAACAGCAGAGGTCCCAAAACTGTGCCTTGGGGTACTCCATATTCTGGCGTTATAAAATGGCTTCTTGTTCCTTCTATGTCAACACACTGCTTTCTATCAAATACATAACTATTTAAAAGTTTTAGTTCCCTTCCTCTTATACCTATGCCTTCAAGTGATTCCATTAGTAGAGCAAAATTGACCGTATCGAAGGCTTTTGCTAGGTCCAAGAAAATTGCTAGTGATGGTAACGACTTATCGATAGTGGTGTATACTTTATTTGTTAAGTGGCAAATAGCATCTTGAGTGGATACATTTTTTTGGAATCCATATTGATTTTTAGCTAGAATTTGGTATTTTTTAACATAACTGTCCAAACGTATCTTCAAAATTTTTCAAATACTTTAGCGAAATTTGTTATTATAGATATAGGTCTATAAATAGGTTTTATAACAGAAGTTTTAAAGCTGGTTGGAATATGACTTGTAGAGAGAATTAAATTAAAAATGTAAGTTAAAGGTTCTAGTATGCAATTTGCTATTTCTTTTATTGTCTTAACGGTAATGTTGTCTATGCCTGCGGATTTTTTATTCTTTAAACTTTTTATGGTATTATACACTTCTAATGTATCCGCGTGTAATAGATAAAACGAGTTCAGTAAAATTTTTTTTTTTAGGAACATATTGAACATCACGAATTATATTATTTGCTAATTGAATTCCAGTATTTACAAAGGTGTTATTAAATTCGTTAGCTATATCCAATTTCGATGTTAAAAGTAGGTTTTGATTTTCAGAATCTTTTATAGAACATATTTTGTTAGTATTACTATTTTCTTTTATTGAATTCACAGTTCTCCACAAATACATTTTATCATGTTTATTATTTTCAATTTTTTGTATATAATAATCTTTTTTTGTTTTAATTATAAGTTTTTCTAAATATTTTTTGTAATTATTATATTGTACTTTTATTTCATTATCCAGTGGATTACGCTTCATTTTTAAATATAATTCCTGTTTTTTGTTAACTGACCATTTATCCATTCTTTTCTCCTTATCAATTTGTGTTTAATTTTTTTAAAGTTTGTGCAGGAAGCGATATGATCATTTAGTATTTTAAGAAATGTAACCAGTGCCATGTCAGTGCAATTTTGTGCATATACTTCATTCCAGTTTAGAGAAATTAATTGACCATTTAATTTTCTGTAGTTAATAAACTTTTGAAACTTTATTTTTGGTTTAATTTCATTTATTCGTTTATTTTCAATTATTATTTGTAGTGCTGTCATGTAATGATCGGTAATATCAGTCTGTTAGTTTTTAAAAATATGTGGTCAATACATGATTTAGAATTTTGCTCTACTCGAGTATATTCATTTATTGTAGAAGAAAATCCAAACTCAGATAATATGTCTAGGTATTGACTGGCATATTCCGTGTTTTTCATTATATCTATATTTACATCTCCGATTATCAATCCATAGTCAAAGTGTTTTGTATTATGTTGTAAATGATTATATAAATCTATGTTAAATTGAGTGGGATCCAAGGATGGCGATCTATATAGTGCTAGAATATATATTTTTTTGTTGTTAAATGTTAATTGAAGATCAATTAATGATATATCATGGAACATTATGATATCAAAATTGTATTTTAATTGTTCTTTTATATACACAACCATGCCATCGTTTAAATTTAGGGAGCCATTATTGTACAGAATTTTATAGCCATTTATTTGATGTAGACCTAGGTTAGTAATTTTATGTGTTTCTGTTAATATAATGCACTCAAAAGATTGATCCATTTGACTTAACTGTATTTTTAGTTCATCCAAGTTTTTTTGGATGCTTCGTATATTGCAATGCAAAATCTTAAAATTTGGAAGATTTGAATTTATGTTTAATATAACATTAGCCTCCTTGACTGTTTCAGTTTTTTCTGTTTTAATTGTATTATATTTAAAATCGCGAATATAGTTATCCATTTTATACAATATTCCTACAAATACTTAACAGCAAAAAATAACAAATATATAGGATATATATACCAGTAGTTACAAGAGTGCAACATTCAATATCCTGTTTAATTTAGTAATATATTTAATTTAATTCAATTTAGGATACAAAAACTAATTAAAATTTAATAAATTATATAAATCTATGTAAGTAAAAATCTATGATTTACTATTTTGGGATGGTTTTTTCTTTTGCAGAGAATAAGTTATTTGTTTCTGGCTTGCAAGTCTCACTTTTCTTTTGTCCATGTAACGTGGCAATTCTCTCGGAAACTTTTCTCTTTTTTGGTAATTTTTCGCCTGAATGAGTAATTATGTTGTTAGAGAGATCATCTGCGTTTTCGAATACTTCATCAAATATATTGCGGTTTTGAGTTTCACATGGCGTAGACGGGGCACTATTTCGTAAGGTACGTAATATTTTATTATCTGTAGGATTTCTTTCCTTTTTCTCTTGGTCAGTCCTGTTCATTTCCTTTAACTGCTAAATCGTATAGACATCTTCTCCAACGATTAATTTTTTTCCTTTAATTTTGGCAAGGAGATTTCTAGATCTGGCATCTTTGAGATGGTTTGTTAAGATTTTTCTATCATTACGATCTTCGGGGCAAAGATCGTGCGCTATAAAGATGTTTGTGTTTGTGGCATCTTTGAGATGATTTGTTAAGATTTTTCTATCATTACGATCTTCGGGGCAAAGATCGTGCGCTATAAAGATGTTTGTGTTTTTTAGTTTAGAGGTATTTTTGAATAAGGCTTGTTTTTTAAGGTAGGAGATGAATTCAATTTTGATCGGCGGTATGGTACTCTTATTAATCTGATATAATGACACTTTACTCTCGAATTATACACATAATTTTACCTACAACCATTTGAAAATATAAAAATAAAAGGAATAATTAAGTTGAATTTTGGCTGGAAACGGTGATTCATCAACATATTATAAGTATGCCTTGTAGATGCGATCAAAATAAACAGATTAACAAAACACAATCGCTGTTTAAGTTCTATTAAATATTATAAAGTTCGTATTCTTCATACAAATAATTTAGGGAATTAATTGTTACCTTTACATCAACTTTCATTATATTAACAGCAGTTATGGGGCATTATTATTTCATAAAAATACATTGTCAATATTCCAACCAAACTTGTGTAAGGACAGATGCACTCGGGCGAGCGTAAAAGTTCATTGTCGCACTACTTGTCATGGGAGAAGAGCGACAAAGTGAAATTATTCACAGCTCCTCGGCAAACGCCAACTTTGCGCTTTCAAAATGTGAGCAAAAAAGCCTACTTTGTATGTCAATTGTACATAAATAATATTTGGAATGTCGTTGTCAGGAAGAAAATCTGATCTACGTTTAGGTAAAAAAAGTATACAGGATAGTCTTCCTATAGAAAACATAATGAATAGATGAAAAGTGCCGAAAGTGCAGAAGGGAAAGTTTTGCGAAAATACTTTTACAGATTATATATTCATTATATTTACAATTTATTAAACTTTTTTCATATGATGATCTCAGACAAGTGCATTGGTAAAATTCATATGTTTTCTAAGTAGTACAAAAAATGAAAAAGTAAATGTACTTCTCTTCCATGACCAAATCTGAGATATCAAATTGACAGTTTGTATCATAAATCATTTATATACGTACGTATATTTGTTCTCCACTCTATATTATATCAAATAATCGTAAGAAAAGCTTGTAAAGTATCTGCAGTGAATCGGAAAGGGTTCCATAATAAATTAGGAAGCCCTCCAACGGCAAGTATTTCCCATTTGCAAATCTAAGGTAGTTCAAATTTATTAAATTATTGATCTAAAGATATCTAGTTTTATAAAATTATTAATAGGCGGCGGCATTAAACTCTTGCCCGCCTTAGACGAGGTTACGAAATGCCTTCTCATTAGACCTGGTAAGGATTAATTTTTATGGAAAAATGCTTCTTCATATAAATGTTTAACATTTTCAAAATACTAAAACTTGAAACGAAGTAGCACACAGATTCTAAGAGACTAAAACGGCCAGCCAAATCAGAGTTTCAAATCGATTTAACTTTAACTCGAACAACTGAAATGAGTAAACGCCACAGAATAATTAATCCGGAAGAAACAGTCCAGGGCAAAGAAAATATAATTAAAGTAACTCACAGGCAAACATCGATAAAAAATAAATAGCTATAATATCTATAATAACTATACTAACTAAAAACTACAGTGCGCTACAGTTTCTCCCTTAGAATGCCGCGAAAACAGTGAAATTTAAAAAAAAAACTGGACATAAACAATACAGTAGACAATGTAGTTAGTACACGCAAATTAGATTAAAAAACAGTGAACAGAAGAAATAATTTATAAAGTAATAATATTTGAGATGCGTACTCTAGATAGGGTTAGAAATAGATACTCGAAAAGTTTCCCTCTCATTTAGGGGTGGAACGTCCCTAACGGGGACTTAAAGCTGGTTTTTCACTTTTATTTTGTAAACCGTTAGTCGGAAGAGAAAAATGTATAGGAAATAACAAAAATTTCGTTAAATTCTGCATAAAAAATGTTCTATTAACCTTGTAGCTTATCCTCACCTATTTCATGATAACAGCGTCCGAACAGGGGGTAGTTTGGAGCGCAGAAGTAAAAATCAATCCTATTCGAAGTTTCACAGCGAATATCTTAAAACCGGTTACCCTAATGCGAAAAATGCTCAGAAATGAATTCATAGAGCGGAATTCACTCTACAAGATGCATGTATAGCGGGTTTTGAAGCAAGTGATTTTTATTTATTTTCCCCTTTTTTGACACAGATGCGTTTATAATTATACGTAAAATATGTATAATACCGACGAAGATATCAGGACGGCCTCAGGCTTTACCCGGAAGGATTACGGCAATAGAAACTTGAACAATTTCCTTAAACGTATATATAGTATACTTAAAATTATATTGCATTTTCTGTATCATTTTATTTACTTCTCTCTCAGATCCTGATACTCTGAAAATTAAATATAAGTACAGTCAGGTATTTATAATTTTTGGAGTCATGTTTCAACTTTGAGCTTGCTTCAATTCCACTTCCTCTCTTCGGTTAGAAAGGGTTAATGAGAAAAACCAAGAATTCGTCTCTCTATGATATTTTCAATGCTGTACGAGAGAGGCTAATAGATTTTTCTGATTTCCGGTTCATTATTGATGGCCCCAATTTGATTCATCGAGTAGTATGGCCAAAGCAGGGTACCTTTGACGACGTTTATACAGCCTACGTTCTCTTTATTCGTAATCATTACGACAAAAAAGTGATTGTAGTGTTTAACGGGTATGATGACAATGTCTGCAGTACGAAGAGCATTGAAAGACATCAGCGACTTTTGAAACGCATTTCACCGGAAATTATTTTCAATGAGAACACGCCACTAACTGAAACGCAAAATAAAATGATAAACAATTTCACAAATAAGGACCGGTTTATTTCGCCATTGGTGGAGAGATTTAAAAACGAGAAAATCAAAACAATGACTACTGTAGACGACGCTAACGCATTCTTAGTTCAAACCGCCTTAAATGAATCTCATAAAAATGATACAGTGGTCATCGTCGGGCAAGATATTGGTCTTCTCGCATTGATTATCGTTCGCGCACCTGAAGATAAAGATATCCGTTTCTTAAGAGAGGCTCAGGGAAAAATAGAAAATAAAGCGTACAGTTTTCGTGACTTGCAGGCCTCGGAAGTTTTAAAAAGCTTTAAGGAGACAGTTTTGTTTGTCCACGCGTTCAGATGTGATACCATTTCAGCTTTTTTTGGTAAAGGAAAAGTGCAAACGGTGGAATGCGTCAATAAAAGAAAAGATCTCGAAGAGATTGTCCGTATATTCAACAACAGGATTCTACCAAGACTGCCACCAATATCTGAGGCATTATGTCAACATTCTTACAGAGAATTTCTCCAAATTCAATCTTGGCGAGGAGAAAACTTGGAACCAACGGATTGGGGTTGGAAGAAAGTAGGCAACATCTTAGCAACTATTTATACCACCGAGATACCAGCACCAATTTCCACCCTACAGCTAATATCCTGCAGCTGCAAAAAGCGATGCAGCTGTGTTAAGGTTGGATTGCGCTGCTCAACAATGTGCTCTAATTGCCATGGGCAAGGATGTTCCGAATTTGAAGAATAGTTCGTCGATGAAGAATCCCTTATTGAGTAAAATTGGAAAGAATTTTAGTGGAATAGGCCTACAGGGGAAACCACTTTTAAAAAAACGCACCGAGAGCTCTACCTCGAGGGTGGTGTGGAAACGAGGCCAAATTAAAAAATACAGCTTTGTGGAATAAAAGGGGAAAATAAATAAAAATCACTTGCGTCAAAACCCGCTATACATGCATCTTATAGAGTGAATTCCGCTCTATAAATTCATTCCTGAACATTTTTCTCATTAAAGTAACCTGTTTTAAGATATTCGCTGTGAAACTTCGAATAGGATCGATTTTTACCTGCATGCTCCTCTGTTCGGAGGCTTTTAGTGCAAAATAGGTGAGGATAAGCTACAAGGTTAATACATTTTCTATGCAGAATTTAACGACAAATTTTTTATTTCCTATACTTTCTTCTCTTCCGACGAACGGTTTACAATACAAAAGTGAAAAACCCCATTAGAGGTGGTTTTTTGCAAAAAAAAGGGAAGTTCCACCCCTAAATGGAGGGAAACTTTTCGGGTATCTATTTGTAACCCTATCTAGAGTACGCATCTCAAATATTATTTATAAATTATTTCTTCTAAAATGTCTAATTTGGGTGGACTAGTGGAATTTGCTTTAAAACAGTTATTGGCAGCTTATTGCCAACTTGAATAGTTTAGCCACGAAGCGCATTCAAAGCACAACAACCTAGAAGTCCCCATTTGTCGGAATCCAGTCTTTAGTAATGTTGAAAAGCAGCAGAAAAATTCATGGATCAAGCAGACGCGAGAGAGAACGCTTTATTTAAGATTAAAAGCAATCACTATAATTCGTTTACCTAATAATTTTGTATTAACCAAAGCAATTAATTATTATTATTACTATTAACTGATAATCATTCATTCAATCGACATTTCGGGCCACAAAACCACGAACCCTACACTGGTGAATTCTACATAGTTTGATTTATTATGCACCAGCAATAATACAACCAGTTACCGCAAATTGTATATTCCAGATAATAATGAGAAATTAATTATATTCGTAATTTTAAATATTCATAACAAATAGCTAGTTTCGATGATTAAACATTGAAATTTCTGACACGAACTTTTGTGGTGGTAGGCGAACTTTTCTCTGACGCAGAATAAAAAATTTCGTCTATCAAAAAGTTGAGTTTGAGAATCATCTTTAAATTTATAGAGTTTGGCTCACATCTAGGTATATGGAACTAGCTACTTTAAAAGGATTACTGCGCTGTGGATGCACATTTCGCTTAGTTTATCCACGAGAGTAGAATGATTCGGCGCTACGGTGAATATTACAGCAGCCGTAAATAAATTTCCAATGTACGTCAGTACCGAAAGATGTATTTCACAGCGAAATATAATTCACTTTTATTATTGTTTTTATTATCGAAGGAGACGAGTATGTATAACGTAATTCTGCAATATACTTTCTACTTCTTGTCATTTTAACGGACATAAGTAATGTAATATCCTCCGGGATTTCCTTGGATTTCGCAAGATTATACACTGAAAAAAGTGCACGTAAAATTAAAGCCTCATTACATTAGAATTCATGGAATTTTGCTATTAGAATAATGTAATAAAAAATCTCTATAGACAAATACATGTAAAAATACATGCCACATAGAAATATACATAACTTTCGAATTTATTCCTGTCCTAATGTGATTTTACGTCAACTGTCTGTTAAATTACAATGTAATTATCCACACTGAATGCAAATTTACTAGCCCTAGTGTAAATTTACAGAAGTTTTTGTTATGTTACAAGAAATATGTGAATTCATATTACTACTGTAAAATTACAAGAATACTGTAGAAGTGTAACCAATAGCATTGCACTGCGTTATAACGTTAACAAAAATTTGGTGTTTAACAAGTGGAGAATAAACGGCACAATAAGTATATATCCTGGATCAGGGGACAAAGGATATCCAACTGAACAAGAAACTAACTATTAATATTTTGATATTGCACCATTTCTATTTATAACTTCTATAAGTCTGTTTGGCATAGAATTAAATAACCTAATAATCATCAGTAATATTTTCGCATACATTATTCTTTATTTCCAGTAATTCTTGGGCATTCCGTGATCTCACATTTAGTTTTACTTCCACATCCAGTGGAAGTATAGTAACGACAAAAAAATTTTTAAAAATTTTTATTGTCCAAATAGCCTTAAAATGTTATGAAACGTCGAGATTTTAAGTTTGAGCGAAAAAAAAATTTCTGTCTGTCGGTCTGTCTGTAACTTTTTTTGTGCGCACGTTTACTCTGGAACCGTTCAATATATTGACTTGAAATTTGGTACACGTATGTACTTTAACGAGATCTGGAACAAGATTATATTTCCATCTTATTCCGTCAAAGGGTAGGGGGGTAAATTGGGGTAAATGGGGGCAAATAGGTAAATCAAGCCGGTAAGAGTCCGTAAAATTGGTATTTAGTATATATAAAAGAACTTAAAGTCTCAAAAAATTTTTTGGCATTAGCCACCCCCATTACTACCCCCACCTTATTATTAAAGGGGGTGAAAAAAAATAAAATTGTAATTTAGCGTGTATACAAGAACCTAAGCCTCAAATATTTTTTTTACTTAATCCACCGCCACCCTCACCCCCCCACCCCACTCTGCCACTACCCCCAACCCCCACTACCGATGTGGCATATCGTTTTATAGGTTTTTGGGGTAGGCGATTTCAAATATCATGTTATTAAAGTTTCTTCGAGTAGTATGGATGCGCAGTGGCTTTCCTCGAGTACCATCGATGCGCAGTAGGTTACCTCTAGTAGTATGGATGCGCAGTAAGTTTCCTCGAGTATTTTGGATGCGCAGTGGCTTTTCTGGAGTAATATAGTTATTAAAGTTCCTTCGAGTAGCATGGATGCGCAGTGGCTTTCCTCGAGTACCATCGAAGCGCAGTAGCTTGCCTCTAGTAGTTTGGATGCGCAGTAGGTTTCCTCGAGTATTTTGGATGCGCAGTGGCTTTTCTAGAGTACCAAATATGCGCAGTAGGTTACTTCAAGTAGTATGTATGCGCAGTGGGTTTCCTCGAGTCAAATGGATGCGCAGTGGGTTATATCAAGTAGTATGGATGCGCAGTAGGTTTCCCCGAGTATTATGGATGCGCAGTGGCTTTTCTTGAGTACCATTGATGCGCAGTAGGTTACCACGAGTAGTATAGATGCGCAGTAGGTTACCTCAAGTGATATGGATGCGCAGTGGGTTTTCTCGAGTAAAATGGATGCACAGTGGGTTATTTCAAGTAGTATGGATGCGCAGTAGGTTTCCCCGAATGTTATGGATGCGCAGTGGCTTTTCTTGAGTACCATTGATGCGCAGTAGGTTACCACGAGTAGTATAGATGCGCAGTGGGTTTCCTCAAGTAAAATGGATGCGCACTGGATTTCTTCAAGAAGTATGAATGCGTAGTGGCTTTCCTCTAGTAAATTAGGTACACAGTGAGTTACCTCGAGTAATATGGATGCATAGTAGGTTTCATTGAAAAAAATGCTTGAAGTAGAGGCTTTACTTCTCTCGTGTAGTCCACGGCACAGAATGATGTTTTATACCTTTGTCATGCTATTTTCTGCGTATTACTTGCTCATCCAGTTGAAGATACTAACGCAAGAAAAATTTTTGAAAATTTTCATTGTACAAATAGACTTAGAATGTCATGAAACGTCAATATGTTAAGTTTGAATAAAATAAATTTGTCTGTCGCGTCGGTCTGTCTGTTAGTCTGGTATCTGTTTGGTACTCACGATTACTCTGGAACCGTTTAAAATATTGACTTAAATATGGCACACGTATGTATTTTAACGAGATCTGGAACTACATTATATATTGATCTTATTCCGTTGCAGAGTTGAAGGGTAAATTGAGATAAATAGGTAAATCAAGCAATTAAGAGTGCATGAAATTGGTATTTGGTAAATATAAGAGGACCTAAGTTCTCAAAAACATTTTTGGCAATAGCCACCTCTATTACCACCCCATTATTAAAGGGGGTGAAAAAATATTGTGATTTAGCGGTGTACAAGAACCAGTCATCAAGAATTTTTTTCACTTCATTCACTCCCACCATCACCACCACCACTACTGATGGGGCATATCATTTTATGGGTTTTTCTGTTACACGATTTCAAATACTATATCATTAAAGTTCCATAAACAATTATCTCCACTTAGTGGAGTGCATTTTAGTATTTTCGTTGTAAGATATTTAGATAGGAAGTCTGGATGTGGAAGTGGTGATTCCTTAGGCAGCGGTTTTTGGATACGCCTTATGAGTAGTCCCCATACGTCTTCCATAGGGTTACGATCTGGACTATGACTGGGCCAGTTAAGAACATTAATGTTGTTATCTTGAAACCAATTAGTTACGGTATGAGCAGTATGAACGGAACAATTATCTTGTTGAAATATGAATTAATTATTAGGAAATAATTATGACAGAAGGGAGCATAATATTGTCTAAAATCCTAATATACGTTTCACTATTAAATCGTTCCTCAATATGCCACAAAACACCAGGGCACGTGCAGATATCCAAGCCCACATATTAACGGAAAATGTACCACTTTTGTCATTGTTAGATATATATTTCTCATCGAATCGAGTATTCGGAGGTCGGTAAACACGAATATGACCGCTGGTGTTGAGTGGAAAGTTTTTTCGTCTGTAAAAACTACGTTGTTCCAAAAATTTACATCATGCACTAAAAATTCAAGCGCAAATCCTAGTCGAGCTTCTTTATGCTCAGCTTTAAGTAAGTATTTCTGTGGTGCTGGATGACAGCGTAGGTCCGATTCTCTTACTCGTCGGCGATCAGTACTACTCGATCCAGGAAAATTCGTTTCTTCGGCAGCCTGAATAACTGAGTAAAATGGATTTTCTACTAATGTATTTACCAATTGCAAATCTTGTTGTTGAGTTGATATCCTTCGTCGCGCTGATCCAGGATTTCTATTAATCGTAACATTTATTTTTCACTTTTTTTAAATGTTACACACCGAATTTTTGTTAATATTATAACGCAGTGCAATTTGTCTCATTGACCATCCATCTTCTGCTTTAGCAATAACTCCAGCTTTAACTAAATCGCTTAAATGGGGCATATTAGTTTTTGCACACTTGCAATGAATTTTGACAAATAACTGACCATGTCACAAAAATTAAAGTTAGATGTACACAACTAGATTTTAGCAAAAATACGTTATAAGATTCCCATTTTTTTGCGCACGACAGTTAGTACATGTAGTGATGATTCATCTTTTATGTGTATCGTTCGTTTGTGTTTCGTTTTTACCTTTTATATTCACAATAATTTAACAAAAATTAGTGGGTAAGTATACAATAATATATGTAGATTGGGTTGTGATAATTACAATTGTGCTGCACATTTGCACTAGGATAATGTTTAGTATCTAACTTGATATAACTTCTAAGTATACAGTTAAGTACCGACACATTTATAATAATATGTTTATGTATCAGTTAAGTCACTTCCGATAATTATTACTGACTTTTCTTTATGTTATTTTATTTGTGGATGAACACAAAAAAAAAAATAATAAAAAAATAAAAATAAATAAACTGGAATGTATTTCAAACACTATTTTTAAAATGTAACTGCCTAGTGAAATACTGGTTGATATAAAGACCGGCTCAAAAAAATACTGCATAGACTTTTTTAAAACATAAAAAACATAAACTTGAACTTAATATTTGAGATTTACGTTCTTGATTTCTGCAATAAAAATGTTAACCTTAAAAACAGCGCGATTGGAGAGGGCTATCGACCGTGGTATAAGGACATGGGCCAGTATAATGCAAAGTTTTACAAACACATAAACAGCATCCCGCAACGATACTAAAATCGAGTATTTGGAATGAAGATTTAACACTAGGCATGTTTCCTTGGAGGATCCGTAGCGCCACTTGGTTTTTATGAGGGTAATTTTTAGCTGTAGCCTACTAAAACCCTGTAGCAACGGCCAATATTCCTGACCGAATGATATCGGATACGTTTATCGTTTCTGTTCTCTTAAAATGCCAAGGGGCTCTATTTAAAGAAAATTAAACTAGTAAAAATCCCAACAAAGTAGCTTTTATCGTTTTAAAATGGTTATATTGTGGTTTTAATGTAATATGATAACGGGAATTCTGGAAAAGAATATTTCAGGGAATGTGCGAGTGACTTTAGAGCTCAATAAAATTTCGGCAGTTAATAAAGATTCAGGGAATTATGGGGCTACGACTTACTTTTTATATCTATAGTCTCTAAATAATGAAGGTACTTACGGACAACATGTTAAGTTTAATTTGTTTTGCATTTTATACAGTATTTTTTATGGTAAAAAGCATTGAAACCACAATAGTTTGAATGGCACAATAGATCACCTTAATATATACTATCTAACCAAATAATTTGGGAAAACGTAACAATCCACCCTTAGTAGATGCTATCTTAGTGTCTAATGATATTAGAATACCTTAATAACCTTGTAACATAAATATCCCATTTTTCAAAATGATTTAAAACTTTACAAAGCCATGCAGTAATGTTTCCCGTATATTCTGATAATATACATCTAAATCAGATTATTTTCAAATGCATATTATACCGTCACCATCATTAAGTACACGACTCAAAATCTTTTGAAAATGAGATGGTTGGTCAACTAGCTAAATAGGTGCTTAGAGACACAAGCAGAGAACCGCAATCTATTCATTCAACTTATCTGCAATGTCATTTCAGAAAGTACAACCGGTTAAAGTGGTATAATTTATGGATGGAATTCATTGCAAATCCAGCAATCACTATACGCACATATACTCTAATCTGTCTCTAATACTTTCGTTGACAATACTCTTAAACACTACACGTCAACAGTAACTATTAGACTGAAATTAAATCGTGCACGTTTTCTCTATCATCTCCCTCGTTTTAGAATGGTTTCTACTCCTTATTGCCCTTGTGATAACATTTCAATCGGCAACTTTAATCACATTTTCTAATTGTAATAATAACTATCCGGCTACCAAAAACCTGATATCTACACCATTCAGTTGCCAACAGATCTACCTACCCTTTAAACAAAAAATAGCAAGAAAACCCATGAGGTAGTAAATTTTCTAAAAGAAAAAAATATTGATTTATTAATTTATATACGTCTTAGTACACACGAGAACTTAATATTTATATTGCATATGTTAGAGTGGTTACTACTACACTCAAAGAAATAGTATGGGTAAATTCAACAAAAAAAAATGGTTAACTAACAATATCGTTAATTTTGTTAAACTAAATTATATTGATGGTATTTTTAAACAAAAGGTGATTGTTATTTTAATTAATAAAAAGTTGTCGTACAACAAAACAAAGATTAACTTAAAAAATAGATGAATAAGACTATTATTTTTTTCGTCTGACTATTATTTTGTTGAATTCTGTCAAACTAAACTAGATAATAGTATATTTTATTTTTAACTATTGTCGAATTGTAATTGTAAACCCAGTAGCAGTTTGGTCTACTATTATAGTTGACAGATAAACCAATATTATTGTAAAGTTAACCCGCAGTTCTGTTTACATAAACATAACATCTTTCTGCCATCCACTTTGATGAATTAAGACGTCGCATCAGCGCTTTTGTTTGCAAATAGTATGGGTTAAATCAATCAAAAAAATAGTATATGTATTGTTCATTCTGTTAAATTGAAGTATATTTAATAGTATTTTTAAACAAAAGGTGACACAACAAAATAAACATTAACTTAAAAAATAGGTGCAAAAGACTATAATTTATTCATCTTACTAATAATTTGTTGAATTTTGTCAAATGAAACTAGATAAATAGTAGACTTTATTAAGTATTATCGAATTGTAATTCTAACCCAGTATTAGTTCGCTGTATTATTGTACTTTGTAGACAAATCAATATTATTGTTGTCTTCTAGAAGTTCTAAAAGGGAATTACCATAAAATTTGCTTGCTTACCACGTAGTCGATTACAGAAATTATTCCTAGATGACGCCACATACAAATAAATGACAATAATCACTGAATTTATAGAAAATTAATAACATGATTGCAATGTTCAAATTCTCTCAGGGATCATCGATATATTTGGATGGATCTTATAAACGATCTCTAATCTTTGGTTTGGGTCGTCTGAGGTCTCAATACTGAGATTTTGGCCAACCAAAAAAAACTTCACCATACAATAAAGTGTAGATCAACCTAAAAATTAGTTGGTGAACAAAAAACAAAGTCGTTGTACTATTTAATTGTAGACCAAATTGAAAATGGTTAGTGAACATAAAAATATGTCATTGTACTATTTAATTTGTTGTACTACAAGAAGATATGAACTATTATTTGTTTACGAAAACAAAGTTGTTGTATGACTATTCCTTTCTGAAACTAGATAGGCGCGATTTCATATGTTCTTTTTGGTTGAATTCACCTATCATTTTCATTGAGTGTAGTACTATTGTATTCCCCTCACGTTAAAACCTCCTCTATACCTAGATCTATCTTGCTTGTACACTATTAGCAAGTTGCTCTAATCGTCCCTTGGACGGAAAAAATATGTGTCATTGTTACTCCGGTTAGAAATGATTATTGCCATCTTACTGCAAAATTAAGAAACTAAGAAAAAACCGATGCCTAAGGTATCACAACTTCCACATCAAAATTTCCGGTGAGGGGTGGCAGTGGGGGTGGCTGATGCCATAAAAATTGTTTAGGTGTTTGAACACACACTAAATTACAATTTTATTTTTCATGCCCTCCAATAATTGGGTGGGGTTGGTAATGGAAGTGGTAGTGAGGGCTGATAATGTCAAAACAAATTTTGAGGCCTTTGGTTTTTGCACACATACTAAATTACGATTTTATTTTTTTTTACCCCGTTTAATTATTGGGAGGGGTGTTAATGGGGGTGGTAGTGAGGCAGCATATGTCACAACACATTTTGCAGCTTCTGGTTCTTGATCACACATTAAATTACAATGAATTTTTTTTTCACTTTCTTTAGTAATGGAATGGGGGTGGAGTGAGGTGGTTTATGCTCAAGAAATTGTGACTTTGGCTTCATGTACATACACTATATCTCAGTTTTCTGGACTCTTACTTGCTCGCTTTACATACTTCCCACCATTTACTCCCCAACCATTCAACGGAATAAGATTAAAATATAAACTTGTTCTAAATCTCGTTATAATACATACGTGTACCAAATTTCAAGTCAATCAAGTCAAATCATAAACGGTTTCAGAGTAATCGTGCCCACAAAAAAGTTACAGACAGAACGATGGACAGAATTGTTTTTGGCTCAAACGTAAAATCTTGACGTTTCATAACATTCTAAGCCTATTTGAATAAAAAAAAAATATCAATTTTTTTTTAACGATTGCTATACTTCCACTCCCTTACGTGAATATGGAAGAAATGATAAAAATCACGCTAACGTTAAACTAAGATTCTAATCTTAAATTGATTTCCTTACAGTAATACAATTTTGTCTAAAAATTTTATGGACGTTAATGGCAGATGTATTAATAAATATCTAATCAAACTACTTAAAAAAATGAAAAATAAAATGAAGAAATTAAAAATCCAGTTAAAACACTCTATTAAACTAATTTTCAATGTTTTCTTTTATATTGAGTAAATATGCATTTAGCAAAAATATCATAAGTAACTTCTTTTACTGTTTTTTTTCACAAAAATTAAAAATTCCTCAGATTAATAAAAATGAATTTTAATAGATTAATTCTCTGTGTTTTATGGGAAGAATTGGTCATTTTATCTCATTTAAAGGGTCCATCTGCATCTAATATATTTGATTCTATAGATTTTGTTGAACAGATTATCTATCGAGGGGGAAAGTATGGTTGGTTCCTAAAAAATGGTTTGCAAAATTTGAATTACTTTGATTGGTAAAAGAAATATGAGTTTTTTAAAGTTTAGTGTTTTTTCACCATTTTCTAAAATCAAAATTCAACGCGTTTTTTTTTTAAATGTTTAGTACAATTTGACTCTCAGTACGATAAAAATTAACCAAGGTATGATAATATGTTGTTAAGAAAATACGTTTTTATAGAAATCGAAAATGCAAATTTATTCATTTAAATTACTTTCTGATAAAATTGTTTATTTAAATTTATTTTATTTAAAATAGTAAATCAAATGGCATGTATTAATTACACAAGCACACAAAAAAATTTCGAACCCAAAGATTAGACCCTTGTATGTGTATGTATTTTAAAACGCTGAACTCGAATTTCACATCAGAATTCATGTTTGGGCCCTGGAACCACCCCAATGTAGGCGTTTCAATGCTATTTTGAACAAAAGTGACGAAAAATGGTTACAAAGTGAACAAAAGAATTGTAACCATCCTTCATCGCTTTTGTTCAAGATAGCATTGAAACGCCTGCACGAGGGTCCTGAGCGTAAAATATAATAATAGGGACCGAAATAGGCAAAAAAATGCAGTATTTCCTAGTTTTATCAATTTTATCCAAAAAAATCTTCTCTTAACTCCATGAACATATTTCGTGCGAGTTTTGCCTATAGCCCTTATCGACCTCGGTTTAGTGGTGGTTTTAGTGTCAGATGAGCTTGAAATAAGTTCAATACTTGCAGTTTTGTTGTAATTCTATGGATTTTATACAAAAAAGACAATGTTTTAATTTCATGTCCCTACTAGTCTTACAAAAACCCTTTTTTTTAGAACTAATATCGTAATTTAATCGACATTCCGCAGTCAAACATAAATCTGATATTAAATTCGGATTCAGTGCATCAAAATATATACTGATACAAGGATCTGACATTTGGGTTTGAACATTTTTTTTATGTGCCTGTGATTTTCCTGAAAAATAATTTATAATTTAAAAAATATATATTTTTTCTAAATGTGTTTTCATCAAAATTTGTTATAAACAATCTTCCCTAAGGAAACAAAATATTACTAATTTCTATTGTAAAATTAACTTTGTTCAATTATTGTTCCAAAGAAACCAATAGCTTAATTACCGCGCCTCCTATGACCAGTTGAATCTGGTGAAAATTAAGGAAAAAAAAATTAAAGTTATTGTCAAAAAACATGATTTTAAGGCGTACAAAAAAGTTAACGGAGTTTTGTTAAGTATACAGTTACAGCTAAACGATCATGGATGGATTTTCTTTTTTAATATTTAGTTCTTCTTGCTACACGTGTTTGAAAAACAATATATTTGAAAAAAAATTAGTGTCCGCAAAATTTCAATTTTTTGCAAATATCTTCGAAAATACTCATCTTAGGAATATATGCCATTAAACCCTTGAAACTGAACATGAGTGTTCTTCTTGGTACGCCTTGGTACGGGAATTTTGAACGGAATGTCAATTGGGTGTAAAAGTGGATAAACGAGAGGTGTTAATATAATGATATAAAATTCAAGATTTGGATAACATTCGGAAATATTATCAACAACCATAAACTGTGAGAATATTATAAATACTGTGTTTAAGAAACAAACTTTGTATTTCTAATGCGAATGCGTCAGACTCCCTCTCCTACCTAGATGGACAAACACTAATCAGAATTCAATCCTAGGTCAGTATATCTCGCAAATGTCGCTAATGGCGGAAATGTTTTTAAAGATCCGATTTTTATTTCGGCCACATGACAGGAATTCTTCAAATAACTACATCTCAGAAATTATTGGTAGATAGTTGATATTCCGTGAAGGTACTCTATTGTGAGAATTTTAACATGATGACTTTATCAAATTGAAGTGAGTGAGAATGCCCTAATGGGTAAACCATAGTATAGCAGCATGTGGTCATCTTAGATTCTCTCCGCTTATTTAGGGTCCATAATACTAAAAACTAAGGATCAACCGAAATGCGGAGGTTTGAGGAATGACTCTTGTTAAACCGCTGGCGCTGGCATGGCTCCAGTGAACGTTGGCAAATGAGAGATTTTTCGCGGTGGACACAAAAAACAGGTAATACTTAATTTGGACACATCAAAATTTGACATTCTAACGTTCATTCACTTAATAAAATTAGTGTATAGTCCAGGGAAATTAGCATTTGACCTGTACAAAATTAGTAAAAATCTGAATTTTTGCACAGACATTATTTGAGGTGTTCCAAATCCACGAAAATTACAAAAATCCCAAGATATTGAAAGTCAAAGTTTTTTGCAAATATCTCGTGTTTTATTCATCAGATGCCCATGAGGCCAATGTGAAAGTTGTAGAAAATTAAATTATCTACAAGTAGTCTTTTCTATTATTTCCCCAAAACCTCGCCCTTTTCGAGATATTCAAGGTAAAAAAAGGGTTTTCCGCGAATATCTCGCTCCCTATGCATTGGACCGTGACGAAATCTACATACAAATAGTAGTTTCTAAAAAATATTTTTTAAATTGCATTCGTTTCCGCACCACCCACAAGGTAGAATGCATGGCGCATTTTTTTTTACATGGTTTCCTCTGGAGTATGTAGGACCACCAGATCACTACTTTTTAAGTTAACACAAAATTGTCTCTCGATATTTATGTGGCTGAGAGTACATCTAAAAATAAAGGTACTCTAAATGACTAATAAGGAAACTACACCTCTTTTAAGGTGAATAATAAACATCAGTTCTCCTGAAATATCTTCCGACCATCTTAAAATATAAAATGCATATTTAAAATTTAGATACAGCCCATCTGAACATCAGTTTATATAGTACCAGTCTCCTCTGCTTAAGGTATAGTTTTAGGGGGTGGCTGTCGGTATTTTACCTGTAACTTTTTTATTTTTTACATATTTCTAAATAATCTTATAAAAACATAATTTTCAGATCATTAAAAGTAAAAAAAATATTCTTATTGCATTCTCAAGTAATTTATGTTTACACATCAATGTGCACTCACAACATTTTATTAATATTAATTAATTTGCATTTGGTATACATTTTTTTGTCTACACGAACGCTATTATAATGAGAGGACCATACCGGCACAAGTTTAGTTAGAGGAAGGTTTGAATATTTCACACAAAACGAATTGCCATTTATTTATTTTGTTTATTTATAAGCAGTAAATTATCTGCAATAAAGTACAATGGTATATTGATATAAGAATTTTCTGAATATTCTGAATTTTTGTGAATGAATGCCGGCCTTCATTTATGCAAAATCTTTAATGATCGACTCCGTGTCAGTCAATAATAGGACGAGAAGCTTGAGGTACAAGTAGTGAGGTATCTCATAACTAAACAAAAACGTTTGTATTACATTTTTGAATTATTTAGGAAGTTTTAATTTTATTCGACTAATCGGCATTATTACCATTTTAGCTGATATAGATACTGATGTTATTTGATATTATTTTCCAACGAAAAGTAATAAAATTGGTACATTGAAAATAAATTAAACAATTTTTCCCCTTCGAGCTGGCGCCCCGGGCAGTCGCCCGGGCTGCCCGACCCTTAAGCCGACCTTGATTGTCTGTTATTTCTTTCACTGCCACCTCGCTTCGGAGAATATTGTCGATAATAATAATAATCCTTCATGTACGCCCGATGCATAGGAAGTGAGGTATTTGCAAGAAAACGATTTTTTAATAATTAATGACACAGCCTCAAAAAAAAAAAGTTCAAAGCAGCGAACCAGACCCATGTATTCCTATGTATTTTCGGTCGCTGAATCCGAATCCGGGGTCAAAAAAAATCGTGCACCTCCAAAATCATTAGCTAGAGCCAAGAAACACCCCTGAAATGGGGTAACAAGGATATTAAGCTACGAGAATAGTTGTTACATCTGAATAAATCGAATTATAAAAATTAAGGTTAAACAGCAGCGTACATACAATAGATATGAAACACACCCGCAGGGAGGGGAAAAAACTAGCCCCCATATATAAAAAAACCAATCCAAAACAGCAATGACTGCTGAAAAAGCTCAAAATGTCTAAATTTTGCTAAAGTGATAAGAAACTGAATCAGGTCCGACGTAATCTCCATAAACTGCCCCTATAGAGTTGAGAACAACCACCCCCAAATTTAAAGGACACGAGAAAAACAAGAAAAAACGTAAAATGCAACAGGATTTCTGTTTTCATGGATGCTATGATTGGCTGAAATTGCATAGTACTCTAAAATAGGACTAGAAACTTTCATACCATCAACATTCTACAGTGTCAACCCTCAGAGGGTGTGAAAACTACCCCCTATGTAAGGTTTGACTATAAAAAGTTACAGTGACTTCTATAAAAATTCGAAACACCTGCGTTGTGTGGAAGAGAGAAGAAACTAGACTATGTTCGACGCTGTGCTTGAAAACCACCCCCATGGGGTTGAGAGACGCCACACCTTTAAAAAAAAACTATGAAAATGAAACGAATAAGCAACAGTATAGCTTTTTCGTTACATCTTGAATTACGGTAGTTTACATCCTTTCTGGGGGTGTTACTTAATAACATTTATAGGATATGAGTTTCAAACTCTAAGTGTGCAACATGATTTTTGATAATCATAGCATCCATAAAAATGTAAATCTGGTTAGTTTCTCTCTGTTTTTCCAGCATCAGATATAGAGGTAGTATCTCGCAACCCCGTGGGGGTGGTTTTCAAGCACATCGTCGAACATAGTCTAGTTTCTTCTCTTTTCCACGCAACGCAGGTGTTTCGAATTTTTATAGAAGTCACTGCAACTTTTTATAGTTAAATCTTACATAGGGGATAGTTTTCACACCCTCTGAGGGTTGATAGTGTAGGATGTTGATGGTACGTAAGTTTCTGGTTCTATTTTAGAGTACTACGCAATTTCAGCCAATCATAGCCTCCATGAAAATAGAAATCCTGTTGGATTTTACGTCGGACCTGATGTAGTTTCTTAACACTTTAACAAAACTTGACATTTCGAGCTTTTTCAGCAGTCATTGCTGTTTTGGATCGATTTTTTTATATATGGGGGCTAGTTTTCGCCCCTCCCTGGGGGTGTGTTTGACATCTATTGTATGTACGCTGCTGTTTAACCTTAATTTGTATAATTCGATTGATTAAGAAGTAACAACTATTCTCGTAGCTTAATCTTCTTTTTATCCCATTTCAGGGGTGTTTTTTGGGGGTGTACGATTTTTTTTGACCCCTGATTCGGATTCAGCGACCGAAAATATATAGGGATACATTGGTCAGGTTCGCTGCTTTGAACTTTTTATTTTTGTGGGGCTGATAATTGAGTTGTCTACAACTTTCGTGTTCACTTTATTGCTTTCTGATTTTTTTTGGCGTGAGATATTTGCGAAAAACCATGTTTTTGAAACTTTGACCTGGAATATTTCGAAAAGGAGTGGGGATAAAAAAGACAACTTGTACTTAATTTAATTCTCTACAACCTTTACATTGACCTCATTGGGCATCCAATGCATAGGACGCGAGATATTTGCAAAAAACATTGACCTTCAATATCTTGGGTAGCCATGTTGGAATTTTTATGGATTTGGGTTTGGGACCCCTCAAAGAACGTCTGTGCAAAATTCAGATTTTTACTACTTTTGTCCAGGTTTTCTCCTTTTTTTTGGCTAATTTCCCTGTATTATGTAGTAAATCGTTACATTTTACTCTCAGCACAATTTGAACAAAGATTAATATTTTAAGAAATTATAATACATAGTATTCACAGTATTATGCAAATTAGTCATGCACCCGTTCATTGTGCAATAGTAGCTCAATGATGATATGATGTTTATTATATAATTAATAACTTGAATCGTGTGTTGAAATCCGTTTGTCACAAATTAATCATATATGAATTTGGACGTACAACGAAAAACCATTAAATACAATCCCCCATTGACGACACCGGCATTTCCCATTTTAATAATAGATATTAAAACAGTGAACATTAATTATAATAATTTATATATTTGACGTTATCTATGGTTTGTTTTAAATTATCCTATTATTACACATAATTTAGCATTGTTGTTGATATTAATAATAATAAGCCCATATTTTATGGGCGACAAATGACGGTAATAAAGCATTTTATGAATCGTACATATAACCTGCATTATAATTACCAATTTGAAACGTGCACCTTCCGTTTATACTTTCATTGTGGTCTAGTCTGAATATTCACAAAATTACTGTGTATTAGCAGTTCGGTGGTTAGCACATTTTGCAGCCTAACAAGGAACTCGAATTCGATAAAAAGTTTGAAGTCAAATAATTTTCATATGTAATATCACTAGTGCTTAAAATTTTATCGAAAATTTTTTCGAAAGCGTGTTGCCTGGTAATATAAAGAGTGCAAATTGGCAGTTTATTATTTGATTAAATCCCGACCGCTTTAGCGGGAGAGATTTAATCTTTGATAATAAACTGCCAATTTACACGAGTTATATTAACTAGGGGCAACTTAGCTTGAGAAAAAATTTTTAGATAAAATTTAAAGCACGGGTGGTATTTGAGGAGAATATTTCACGAATAAATAATTCATTAAGTACATCTTCAATATTATGTTTTCTCATGAATTGCCTTCAGACGTTTTCTTGTCACTTTTTAGAGTTTACTGACCTTTATTTTCAATTTCCTCATTAATTTGATATACAGAAATATTTCCAAACCGACTCATATTGTCAAAACAGCAAATCTGAAACAGCCGCAGTAGAAACAAAGGAGATTCTCTATATTTTAAAATAATCTAGTGACGTTTCTATGGCAACTAGTAAATAAAACGAGTTGAAACCTCTAGATATTATAATATATAGACTGGCTTAACACCTTTCAGGCGTTTCTGAGGTGCAATATGGTGAGGAACGATAGAGAGAGCACTACTTTATTCCCGATATCCCGCCTATTTATTACTATACACTTCGTTAGGCAGAGTGAATTTTAAATACAACAAATTAAAATATTGCACAGCTTTGATTCAACTAGTTACTTTTTGATAGATTACCGTACGTATGTAGGTACCTAGGTACATTTTTAGTTTGTTTCCAGAGCGAATGTGTTTACCTGACATTTATGATAAATGATTCGCTTAACTTTGTAACTACGTTATTGAGCTATTGAAAGCTGTGCTTGATTTGTTCCTGTATTATGAGCTAGGTATATTAAGTACAATCTTTGTATATTATTGTTACTTGATTGAAAAGTAGGCAAATTGAAATAATTACAGATAGGGAAGGGTTATAGCCTGTATATTTCAGACAGGCTTCTCTTTGGAACTGACGATTGTTTACTATATATGTGGTGTGTTTATGTTTGCTAGTACATAATACAATATTACAATTTACAAGGTAAGTTAACAATTAGTAATAAGCTAGAGAAGATATTTATAGATAAAATTTAAAAGCGCGAGTTGCCCTATTTGCGGAAAATATTTCACGAAACAAAACGTCAAAAAATTACCGCAGTATTTGCCGCTGCAGCGACATAAAAAAATAGAGCGATAAATTTTGCATGTTGGTACTGTCAAAAGCCGATCTAGCTTGAATTACCACTAATAATGACATTTGATTGGTGCAATGTTGTGAAAAAACGGGCTCTCATTGGCTATAGCGTTAATGAGTAAAATAATCTATTAAAAACTTTTCCCAAGAAGATATCTCCACTATAAATTGCAGGACCTAGCTTTTCCTAATTACCTAGGCAACATGATCACGTCATTTTAAAGTCAATTCAATATCAGCTTTATTACCAATATAACGTTACATCCCATACAGCACACCAAATAACGATTACGATGTGTTCGCATTGTGACGATGTATCTAGATGCAGACACAAGGTTACACAAATTGTGTAACATTGTGTCTGCATTTAGATACATCGTCACAATGCGAACACATCGTAATCGTTATTTGGTGTGCTGTATGGGATATGATGTGAAAATAACGTGAAACACATCTAAAATCACAACTCAAAACATTATTTTGTGATGTTAGGTTGACGACATTTAGCGACGTTTATCTGACCATGTGTAGGGTATTTTTTATTAATTGGTATACAGTATCAGAAAGTCCTTCGTTTGGCATTGCGCTATTAACCAACCGCCAACAATAAAGGCGTCTACCAGTACTCTAGCAGAGGTAAAGAGTGGACACACCCATCAAGAGGCATCTACACGATTGCATGCTTCGCTCTCGCTTACCGCGCTCTCGCTTGCTCTTATTGCCAAACCAATACGTACACTTTCCGATACTGTACATTTTGAAACATTGGAAAATGATGTTATAAGTACATCAAATTATTGTAACAAATGCAAACGTCAGAATGTTGTAAAAAAATATGACGTTACAGACACCTCGTATAACGCCGTTGACCAAAAATAACGTAAAAAGGGCGTAAATATGATGGCAGTATGGCATGGCACGGAAGTGTAAGTTAGTGTACAGTTGTCTTCAGGTCTACTAAGCAGTCAAAAAATGCCGGCGCCTATGACCATCAAACACGCCGCACCGCATTGCTAAAGCCGCCGACATTTTTCACGGCTAACAAGTGTATAGTGAACTATACCAAAGCAGTGCGGTCTTTTCGTGGTACTGATATTTCAATCTTGACCCAAATGTTATGTACCTGAAATATGTTTACATATTTATGCCCTTTCGGGTATTTTAACAGAAAAGGTTTGGTTTTGTATAATCTTATTCACTTTTGAAATTTCAAATATTATGTGGCTCATTAGATAACTAAATTGTTACTGTGCCCAGCCCAGAGACTTCATTTTGGCCTGTTCCCCTCAGAATAGAGAAGGGAGTGAGGTACAAGAGGGCTTTTGTTGGCTTCGTTGACATCGTCATGTAATTCCCAGATTATTATCTTTGGATTTTCCCTATCATAATTTTATTTGCACCTAGTTTGGTTTTGTGAAATCAAACTGAAGACAAGTATGTTATTATGGATATTATCACAGTTTATACCGCCAATCTAACACAACAATCTTCCCTTTATTCAGAACGTTTTGTTATAAGTCTTGTGATTCAGTTAGTCTCTCTTTGCTGTATGGCATATTTGACAGCTCCACGCCGTATATTTTAAGATAACTGCATGTTAGGCCCACGGTTTTACTAAAGCTCCATCCTGTCATCTACTTGATGATATCAATTCAACGTTTTGAAAGGCGTGCTCTTCACCTCTTGACGTCCTGTTTTCCTTAAAATATCAACTATTCTATATTGTCCTTTCTCTGACTGATCTAGCCAAAAAATTAAATGAATCAGGAGAATGCGATTCTAGAGAGTTACATTGGGCGATGTAGAACTATCTATGATGGAATACTAGCATCGGTAGGTACACAATAACCCTGACCAGGGTCTCTTGATTTCTTCATTAAAAATGTTTCTATAATCGATAACTGTCTTCGGCTCAGGATAAAAGAGATGTTTGGATCAGTGGAGGCTAAATTGATTCTAGGAAATAATGCTAGCCTTCCTTGTGTTGATCGAGCTAAAGCTTTTGTGAAGCACCAGGCAATTCTTGTGACATAGTTTATCTTTCAATTGTTCTGAGTAGCATAATTAATGTCCCTAGTTTTAAGTTTAACTCGAGAACTGGCAACGAGGGGGATGAGGCAGGTTAAGAACTCCACTGGATAATTGTTTTTTCAGAGGCTTCCTAACAGTGAACTAAATCTATACCCAGATATCTAGCGGTCTCGTCATCAGTGATGGTCAAACTCACATCATTAATGCTTGCAGCATCTTCATTGCAGATACAAAGGATAGCTGTACTTAAAACGGTCCTGGCTCTGAAACTACTTCCAAAAGTCGTCATGCTGCCACGATGAAATCATTGATGATAAGGGAAGCCACTTATCTTTAATAATTAATCGTATTATCTAATTAATCAACACATTCTTCAGATCACCATCCCGTAGCTTAATGAATCAATAGTTAGATGTGGAATCGAGCGATTGGAAAATGAAAATAGGATATACTGGCTTAAATTTTTGGTTACGGCCACACTTCAGATTCATATGAAGAAGCGAGGGTCTACGTACTGCCTCAATCAAACCCTACAGAACTACATCGAGTAGCACCAAGTCTTGTTCATGTCTTCCTAATACTCCTCAAGAAAAATCTATCTCATACACCGAAAAATTGAAACATCCTTGAACGGCCGCTATTAATTCTTTCATAGTTCTTCATATTAACCAAAATACATTTTGCTTTTAATTTAAATGGTTAAGAATAACTTTCGACAGTTTAAATACTATTTGCATACCAATTGATGAATTGATGGTTACTCATATCAATTTCGACAAACTGATGTTTGAATCCTCTTTCTCTGTCTTACAAATACCGACACATAAAAATGTTCTTACAATAAAATGTGAAATGACACTTTTCTAAATCCGACTAGAATTTAAAAAAATATATGCCAGGTTAGTAGTGTTAGATACCTCCAGAAATTGAATTTCAGTGTTCTTGTGATAGATCAAACTTGATTTTTTCACCTATAAGGGAAGCTTATGGTCTTTTAGAGGTCAGATTCGGTTCCTTTTCGATTTTGCTAGATATGAGATTTTTCTCATTAATTTCAGGTAGTCAGACAACTTCGTACCGGAATTCAACCATTTATTTTAACGGAGAGTATGAAAAATCATCCGAAGGAAAAACAGACGTAGCATAGATTCATATATATATATATATATATACATATAGGTATAGACGGTATATTGTGTAGCCCGATATATCGACAGGTCGTTCATAAGCCCGTCATTTCCCGAGTGTATAAATGAACAAATTTATTAAATATGGCGATTGTTATGAATCTTTTCTAATAGGAAGCCACTAGGGGTAGCTAATTATTATTTTTCTTTCAATTATATAAACATGGCATATTTCAGAGCCCGGATATATTTACTGATCCTTTTAAAGCCCGCTGTATATAAGAATATAGCTAGCGTTCGTTCTCCGTCCCAGCGATGTTGCCAATGTAATCGGGCCTCAGTAGGTTATATTTTTATAATATATATTTCTTTGATGCATGCATCGTCACAAAGCACAATATAATAGGAGTACTTGCTATACTGCGCCACTACCATTACCGTTTACAGTAGAGACGCTAATGGAGGGCCAGTTATTAAAGGAAATATATTCATTCTTTGAACGCCAAAATAATATAACAGTTACGTTTTTTATTATTCATTGTTACGAATTTGAAGATATATTAGAAGAACCTAATAAAATATTAGGTTATTTTTTTATGCAAATAGACATTAATTATTAATAACTGATAATATAATTACTCCGTGGTAGGCCTATAAGTATTTAAATATTTTGAATTTGTCCTCATTTTTTGTTTTCCACTTTTAAAGTATTGCTTTATTAACAGTAAAATAAAAATATGCAAAGGGGTAGAAATTAAATTACGTTTATTTACCTAACATAGATATATAAAACGAATTGTTTTAATAGTACAGTAACATCAGGTATAATAGTAAAAGGATCCCTTGATGCAATTTTTCTTTTGAAAATGTACTTATTTTGAGACAGCAAGTGACCTTTGTGTTTCCGAGTATATGGATCAAATATGAGCAAAAAATAATTGCCATCAAATAACAACAAAGCATGAAGTTCTCTTTGAAGTATTTATAAGTTTTTATTTAATTTTATTTCACTGTCACTATAATACTTATAGGCTTAATTTTGAAAAAGTTATTACAATGACCTTTACTACGTACCAGCTGTCCCAAGTTAACATCAATTGAAAGTTGCATTATATGAAATAAGATTTCAGATTCAGTTTATCCCACTGTGCAAAGAAATATCTTTAAAAATTAAAAAATATATATTTTTTAAATTTTAAAATGTACAGATAAACGTATAGGGACAAAAAAGTGTCTTCTTTACAAGAGCTTTCAAACAAAAAAAAAAAAGAAAATAGAAATCGAACCATTAGGAGCTGAGATAAAAAAACATTCATTGTGGCTAATGGCAGCCATCTTTAATGGTCGCCATCTTGGTGTTGCACGGATTTTAAAGTGGCTCCCTATCTGGAAAGTTACCTTTTGGCATCAACTATGACCACAGAAAGTGGCACATCCCAATCAAAAAGTGCAGATTTTTGGCTTATATAGCCATGTACCCGACGTACTATAAAGCATAAAGTTCCCTTTTAAGTATGGCAAGCAAAAATTTAATATTTTCTTTTATTGATTATATGTTATATGCTTGCACTAATAAAAATAATTATTATTATTATAGTACAGTGGCTAGAGATAAAAATATGCAAAACTTCGGAATAATGTCATATTGAATGGATTTCGTTCATTTTGGAAGTATAAGCTTCACAGAAAAGTTTCTATATTGTGCGGGGGCTTGCTAATTTATAGGGGGTAGATGCCACCCCCTCTCAGGGGGTGGCACTTAAAAAATATATATATTTATTGTAGCTGAAGTAGAATCAAAGTTTAAGAAGAAAAGGTTCTATGCAATTTTTCACACAAATTTATAGTTTTTAAGTTATAACAACTTCAAAATTGCGATTTTAGCTTAAAAAAAAAAGGTTTCCAAACGGCTTTCGTCAGGTATCTCGAAAAGTATTACTTTATCGAAAAAATGTTACAGACCAATTACATAAAGTACAAACTGGGAATTAATTATATTTTTTGTTTATTGATATAGGATTAATAAATTCGGAGATATTTAAGTTTACATTTGGCGCCCAAATGTTCATAAGATAATTATTTAGAGTGAGAGTTAAATATCTCAGAAACTGTGACACATACGTCAAGGATGCTAGTAAGTAGAATAATTGGTTATTAATTAAGCTTTCAACTGTTTTTTTATTTGTTTCTATAGCATAAAAAACAAAGAAGTTATGACCGAAGCAATGTGCGTCTACACATTTTTTTTAAACAACGTCGCCATTTTGTTACTGTAATTAGCCAGTAATTAAAGAAAGGAATTTCAAACACTGTTTCTCATTAATATATAGCATGACGTAGATGTCAAATTTTTTAGTTTGTATACAGCACTTGCTTTAGAAAAAAATACAGTTTAAACTATAAATGTATTTTCGATAAAAAGATATTTTTTTTTCCTTTTCCAAATAGGTATCTCAATAAATATTAGTTTTATTGAAAAATGGGTAGAGACCAAAAATAAAGCTCATAAACTGATAATGAATTTAGCTTGTTTATTTATTTACATAGATTTAATAGTTTCGGAGATATGAAAGTTTACAAATGGCGTCCAAACGTTTATAAGTCGTAAAATGCAGTTTAAATGTTAAATATCTCAGAAATTGAGACAGATTTTTTACTCGTTCCTGTAGCATAAGAAGTAAAGAAGTTATGATGTAAAAATGAGCGTATTTATATTCTTTTATATAAAAAGGTCGCCATTTTGTTACTCTAATTAGCCAGTAATTTAAAGAAATTATCTCAAATACAGTTTTTCGTTAGGATGTAGCATTACCTACATGTTCAAATTTTTTTGCTCATTTAAAGCACTTGCTTTAGAAAAAAATGCATTTTAAACTTTAAAGGTAATTTCGAAACACTTGGATACCAAATATAAACTTAAATATCTCCGAAATTATTAATCCTACATCAATAAACAAAAAATATAATTATTTCCCAGTTTGTACTTTCTGCAATTCGTCTGTAACATTTTTTCAATAAAGTAATACTTTTCGAGATACTTGACGAAAGCCGTTTGGAAGTACCTTTTTTTAAGCTAAAATCGCAATTTTGAAGTCGTTATAACTTAAAAATTTGCATAGAACCTTTTCTTCTTAAAGTTTGATTCTATTTCAGCTCCAATAAATATATACAGTGTGTCTCACTTTTCATCACTACACCCCAATATCTCGGCCATTTGTTGGTCGATTTAGATCAAATTTGGTATACTTCTTTTGCTTCAGATTGTAATTAAAAAGTTATTTAAAAATTTTTTTTTCGAAATTAAATACGCCTACTATGATCAAAAAAATTTGGCAAAAATTAGGAATTTATATCAAAAAAATCATATCTAAGATTTCAATAATAATCACCCTACTATTCGAGTTATTTATTGTCGGATATTTACATAACTTGGTAGTGGTGTAATAATGACGCTAATTAAGCATTAGGACACATTTTTTATCCAAAACACTATTATGAAATGAATATTTGAAAAATGGTGGCTATTTTTTAAAATACTTAGAACTCGGCATACCAATATCTTTGTTAACATGGAGTGCTTTGGAATGGATTTGATAATTCTTATTATTTCAATTTTATCAGCAATAGTTAATTGTTGTGCAGCCATGTTTAAGTTTAATTTGACATTCGATGCAATTGTCAAATCTATTCCAAAATACTCCATGTTAACAAAGATATTGGTATGCTGAATTCTAAGTATTTTAAAAACCGCTGCCCAAGGAATCACTACTTCCACATCCGGATTTTCTATCCAAGTCACACAACGAAAAAATTTTGTATCTGGAAATAATTGTTTATGGAACTTTAATAATATAATATTTGAAATCCTCTACCTCAAAAACACATAAAGCGATACCCCACATCGGTAGTGGGGTGAGGGTGGTGACAGGGGGTGGGAGTGGGGAGGTGGATAAAGTAAAAAAATATTTTGAGGTTTCTGGTTCTTGTACATACACTAAATCACATTTTTTTTTCATTCCCTTTAATAATGGGGTGGGGGTGGTAATGGGGGTGGCTAATGCCAAAATTTTTTTTGAGACCTTAGCTTCTCTTGTCTCTACTAAATATCAATTTCATGAACTCTTACCTACTTGATTTACCTATTTACTCCAAATTTACCCCAATTTACCCCCCAACCCTTCGACGGAACAAGATGAAAATATAATCTAGTTCTAGATCTCGTTAAAGTACATATGTGTACCAAATTTCAAGTCAATATCTCAAACGGTTCCAGAGTAAACGTGCGCACAAAAATAGTTACAGACCGAGAGACCGACAGACCGACAGACAGATAGACAGAAATTTTTTTTTCGCTCAAACTTGAAATCTCGACGTTTCATGACATTCTAAGCCTATTTGAACAATAAAAATTTTTAAAAATTTTTTTGTCGTTACTATACTTCCACTGGATGTGGAAGTAAAATAGCTACAATTTTTCAAATATTCATTTCATAATAGTGTTTTGGATAAAAATTGTGTCCTAATGCTTAAATAGCGTCTTTATTACACGACTGCCAAGTAATGTAAATATCCGACAATAAATAACTCGAATAGTAGGGTGATTATTATTGAAACCTTAGATATGATTTTTACTTCCACATCCAGTGGAGGTACAGTAACGACAAAAAAATTTAAAAAAATTTTTATTGTTCAAATAGGCTTAGAATGTCACGAAACGTCGAGATTTTAAGTTTGAGCGAAAAAAAAATTTCTGTCTGTCGGTCTGTCTGTAACTTTATTTGTGCGCACGTTTACTCTGGAACCGTTTGAGATATTGACTTGAAATTTGGTACACATATGTACTTTAACGAAATCTAGAACTAGATTATATTTTCATCTTGTTTCGTCGAAGGGTTGGGGGGTAAATTGGGGTAAATTTGGGGAAAATAGGTAAATCAAGCAGATAAGAGTCCATAAAATTGGTATTTAGTATATACAAGAGAAGCTAAGGTCCAAAAAAAAATGTTGGCATTAGCCACCCCCATTACCACCCCCACTCCGCTACCGATGTGGGGTATCGTTTTATGGGTTTTTGGGGTAGAGAATTTCAAATATTATATTATTAAAGTTCCATAGACAATTATTTTCACATACAAAATTTTTTCGTTGTGAGTGACTTGGATAAAAAATCTGGATGTGGAAGTAGTGATTCCTTGGGCAGCGGTTTTTTTTAAAGGAATGAATATTTTTTAACGAAATTTGGTATACAAGGGTTTTAGGTCATGCCGAACAAGATTCTGTAAAAATAAAAACCCTATCTCAATCGCTAATATAAATTCCCAATTTTTGCCAATTTCTTTTGATCATAGTAAGCGTAATTAATTTCGAAAAAAAAATTTTTAAATAACTTTTTAATCACAATCTGAAGCAAAAGAAGTACACCAAATTTCATCTAAATCGATCAACAAATGCCCGAGATATTGGGGTGTAGTGGTGAAAAGTGAGACACACTGTATATATATATTTTTTGCCACCCCCTGAGAGGGGGTGGCATTCACCCTCTATAAATTAGCAAGCCCCTGCACAATATAGAAACTGTTCTGTCAAGCTTTTACTATTATACCTCCAAAAATGAACTAAATCCGTTCAATATGACATTATTCCGAAGTTAAAACCTCTAGTTACTGTACTATTAGTGCAAGCATATAAAATACTTGTGCCCGACATTAATTAGTCTTCGCAGGTCATGCTCTTAAAAAGGAATTTGTGTGATATTATTTTCTTTTCTTTCTTTTCGGGTTCAAAAGTTACTAACAATAATTGCAACAAAATATGCTTTTTCCTTTGAAAATTAAGCAAGATAAGGCAAAACAATATACGTAACTTTTCGGTAGAGCATAAAATTCTCTCGTATAATGGTTATAATAAAAAACGGTACATCTGATAGTTAAATTATCGTTATTAAAGGTAATATAATATTTATATTTTATTTTATATAATAGTATATAATTGTTTAAAAATTTTGTTTAATAGTTTTCTCATTCTAATGTAATACTGCGTACAGTCATAATATGTTTTCTTAATGTATATGTGGAAGCTAGTTTAGGGTGACCTCTTCCTTTTGTGTGTAAACTCTTTTGTGCACCTTTTTTTCTTACATTCTTCTACCTACATTCAACTTAAATTTGGTGACAGTTGCTTTCTTGCACAGAGCAATAAAACAATTAAAGCGTCTCAAATGCCAAAAGAACTGTTGCCAATGGTATACAAAAGCTACACAACGCCTGTTTAAAACAAGATAGAGTTATATTACAGTATTTAGCCATAAATCGAACTAAAAAATTATTAGTCCTAAATTACTATGACGAAAATAAAATGTATAAATGAAGTATAAAGAGTTATTTTAGAATTTGTTAAAATTAAATAATCAAAACATTAGAATACATTACAACAAATTAACTGAGAAGTTGGAAATTTAAAATAAAATGAAAGTCATTGTTTATAAGAAATGCTTTAGTACAGAAAAAATAATTTTCAATTCCGTAAAAATACATGGCGAAATGCAGTCCTAGAGGTAATGACGTATACTTCACAAAAAGAATTATTTGTAAATGGTACAAATTTTGTTCTTTATTTTTTGAATAGACACGTGATATTTTTAACATCAATATTTTATAAACAACTCGAAAAATAAAGCAATAAAAGATATAATTTCACTCACTTTCGTTACAGATTTATGCATTATTACACTATATTTCTTAAATTATACAGACAGTAATTTTTAATGGTTTTTATTTTCTTGCTAGTTAACAAATTATCAGAAAGTTTTTTGACTATTTTTATTCAATGCTTAGATTTAGTTCAGGACTTCTTATTGCACTTGTTACCACACCAAAATCAAAAACAAACTAAAATAATAAAATCGCGGCAGAAAGAATTCCTTAATCACCTTTTTTGATGCTGTCATAAAGTTGTTTAGGGCAAACGCTCTGCTGTTTTCCCACTAATATTTTCGTTAGTGTTTTCTAACTGTGATTAAAATATACCTTTTTTATCTAAATATGTAGGTATATTATTTGCCTACATGTAATAAAACAAGAATAGCAGTAGGCTATGCTTTGATTCTAACATGTGTTAAATAAAATGGACATTTCGGACAGAACGCTTTGGTTATGCAGACAAAATTAATGTTTTGAATCTAGTTTTTGTCAATTTCCACGGTATACTTGATACGAGTATTTTCTCGATTTTTAAATTATTATTCACAAAAGAATTTTCATGTTTATGTATACGTTGTTTTTGTTATTTTTTTCTATCTAAAAAAATATAAACACATTCGGCGATTGTTAATAACAAATTGTTTATTAAATAAACAAATAAATTCACAACAAAAAAAAAAATTTTTTTCCACCTTTTGAATAATTGCAAATAATAAATTTAGGAATAAAATTTTTTCTTAATAACATGTTTAAATAATGAAAAAAGACAAAAGTGATTATAAACAATTAAAAACAATTTTTAAGAATTTTTTTAAATCTAATATTCTATAACAAATAAAATGGCAGAAAAATATTTTTCAAAAATACGTAATTTATCTATTTGTTTGTAAAATTTGTTTAAACAAATAGCAATAAAAATTTTAAGTTCATGTAATCTTATAGTATTTTTGAATATTAAAAAAGTAAGAGTAATTAAAATTAATAAAAAAAATTTTTTTCCTTTAAGTTTTTAAATAATCACATAACTTTTATGAATTTTAAAATTAATATCTAATAACAAAAAATATTTTTACTTGTTCCGGACGGTTTCAGAGCATCGTAACGCCTTAGTGTTCGCTGCGTGGAGCTTTATTTTCAACATTAAATTAATGTTATTAATAATCTCGTTAATAATAGATGTAGAGTTTCGGGAGTCGGGACTTTTTTATTGGAAATTTCTTCCTCTTTAAGAATCTTTCTTTCTTTAAAATTTTTAATAGTTTTCGAGTTATTTGCAAAAAACGGAACTCGTTATTTTTTCAATTTTCATTAGTTTATAACTTTTGCAATTGTTTATGTGCGGGTTTGAAACTTTTGCACATTTTTCTAGACGTCATTCCGAATCCAATGCAATCAAGGTAGGCGCATGACGTCAGATGCACCATGCAGGGAGACCGACTACAAATATAAATTCAAATAACCATCATAAAAATATATGTGTTTATTAATAAAAAAACCGCTGCCTAAAAAATCACTACTTCCACATCTAGATTTTCCTGCCCAAACCTTTTACAGCAAAAAAATGTCGATACTATATTTGCAATCCACTGTGTAAAAATAATTGTTCATAGCACTTTGATAATATAATATTTGAAATGGTAGTGGAGGTAGTCGAGGGGGAAGCTGTTGGCAAAAAATTTGGAGGCTCTTGTACACATAAATCACAATTTTATTTTTTTATTCCCGTTAATAATGTGGTAGAGGTGGTGGCGAGTGCCAAAAAAGTATTCAGGCCTTTTGTTCCTTTATACACACTAAATCACAATTTTATCTTTTTATTCCCTTCCATAATCACCTTCAATAATTTGAGCAAAAAAATTTTTTTTACGATTACTATACTTCAACTCCACTACGTGGAATAGAATAGAATAAAACGATTCAAGTTTGCCCATCAAAATTGTGTTTTTTTTAGAGACCATATAGGCTTAACAGTGAACCAAGACAGATCACGTCATGCAGTTAGGTGCACCATACAGTAAAGGGAACCTGACTTAAAAAACCGCTGCCTAAAGAATCACTATTTCAACATCCAAGTCTCCTACAAAGAAAAAAAAGGTTGATACTGTATTTGCAGTCCATTATGTGGAAATAACTGATCATAGAACTTTAATAATATAATATTTGCAATCGTCTACCACAAAAGCCCATAAAACAATATGCCATATCGACAGGGGGTGGTAGTGGGAGGTATAGCTGATGCAAAAAATTTAGGCCTTTGGTACTTATACACACACAAAATCACAATTTTATTTTTTTTCGTCCTTTAATAATGGGGTAGGGATGGTAATGGGGGTGATAGTGGAAGTGGCTGATGTCAAAAAAATTTTGAGTAGGTACTTGGCTTCTCGTACATACACTAAATCCCAATTTTATAAACTCTCACTTGCTTGCTTTGCCTATTTATCCCCCCATCCCAAACTTCAACGGAATAAGATCAAAACATAATCTATTTCCAGATCTCTCTATAATACACAGGTGTCCCTTTTGAGTTAACATCATAAACGGTTCCAGAGTAATCGTGCGCACAAAAAAAAAATTTCACACAGATTCTTTTTTGCTCAAACTTAAAATATTCGCATATTGGCATTCTAAGCCTGTTTAAAAAAACATTTTTTTTACGTTTATTATACGTTCACTCCACTATGTGGATGTGGAAGTAGTACCAGCTTATAGTGATTATGGACAATGCCTATCTATCCTTATAATATGTAAAACATCATTCTGCATAATAATAATTATTGTTTAATGACCGATATTTCTCCATGAAAATTTTAGTCCTAAAATTATAATAATTAAGTATAGTATTATTGAATACTGAATGCAAAAAAACACAATCCTAATTTAGGAACATTTATTTGAATTTCTGTATTACACTTCAAAAGACATTTTAAGATGTTTAAGATGCTAACAACTATTCTTCTTTCATAACACTGTACCATGTATTTTATAATTCTTAGTAGGCATATGAATTTTTGAATTTAGAAAAATTGTTCGAATATGATACAATACTTGTGAGGTTAAAAAATTGATTCAAATAAAGAGCTTTCATTCATCGATTGTGACTTCATGAAGAAAGTATTTAAGAGGAAATAAGAATCGAACGTTATCGAGCCATTGCAACGATGCCAAATATCGGGCTATATAACGTGCGATAGATATCAGCTGTATAAGAGTCTTGGATATACAGGAACAGCGCCGCCTGACTCAGTAGTGCTGAACTAAAAGTGTATCTCGGAACATGAAAATATGACTTTTTGAAGCCCACCCCAAAATTTTGTAGGAAGGAAGCTAACGTGATTTGTGGCCATTTAGTGATGATATACACAGGGGTACGTTGATGAGCCCGACCCCGGGCTGCACAACGTCAAATCGGGCTGCACTACAACCGCTCAGTGTATGAAACGGGCCTGTATATGACCATGCATATCTCTATATATATATATATATATATATGTGCATTTGTATCGTGTCCGCCTCCTTACAAATTTGTGGCGCCCGCACCTCCACTAGAAATAATATAGATAGATTAGTTCTGTTTACATATACATAACCGCCAAATTTCACTTACCAAGGGCACGCGGAGAGGGGAAAGGATTTTTATCTTTTTTTACATACACTTTTTTGTTCATACGATTGGTATGTTTACACCTCGTTATATAAATAGTACCTCTCTGACTCAATGTATTTAAAACTGTTATATATAACGGTAGACTTTGCCTCCTTCGAGGTTGCCAGACTTCTATAGTGTAAAATGCTCTAGCGCTTGCGCAATTAGTTGCGCTATGCAATCGTGTGCGTTTGTTATTATGATGATTCATATTGTGTAAGTTATACTCAGATTACATTGGTGTTTTACCCGATAATGTGCGATTATCTGTTTTAAAATGAACCGTTCACGCTAAATATCTATTGTAGAATAATGTATATAATTCAAAATATGTTCTTAAGGGAATTATTATTACTATTTAAAATGCTTTTCAAAAGACATCACTGAATCAGTTCAATTTTGTAACACAATTGTTACATATTAGTCCACGTAAATTAGATATTTTAGAAGAAATAATTTATAAAGTAGTAATATTTGGGATGCGTAATCTAGATAGGGTTCGAAATAGATACCCGAATAGTTCCCCACAATTTAGGGGTGAAACGTCCGTAATGATTATGAATAGAGCTGCTTCGGCCATATTACGGGGACTTAACGCTGGTTTTTCACTTTTATCTTGTAAACCGTTCGTCGAAAGAGAAAAAAGTATAAGAAATAAAAAAAACGTCATGTTAAATTCTGCATAAAAAATGTACTATTAACCTTTTCGCGCTAACAGCGTCCGAACAGAGGCGTAGTTTGGGGCGCAGAGGTAAAAATCCATCCTATTCCAAGTTTGACTCCGAATATCTTAAAACCGGTTACTTTAACGAGAAAAATGCTCAGGAATGAATTTATTGAGCAGAATTTTCTCTATTAGATGCATATATAGAGGGTTTTGTCGCAAGTAGTTTATGTATTTTCCCCTTTTTTGCAATTATATTAGAGGATAATCTGTACTGTTCACACAAAAGAAGATTTGGAGTCATATTTCAACTCTGAGCTTGCTTCAATTCCACCTCTTCTCTTCAATAAGAAAGGGTTAATGAGGAAAATTAAGAAATCGCCTGTATGATATTTTCATTACTGTACGAGAGAGGCCAATAGATTTTTCCGATTGCCAGTTCATTGCTGATGGCGGCAATTTGATTCATCGTGTAGTATGGCCGAAGCAACTTTATTCGTAAACATTACGACCAAAAAGTGACTGTAGTGTTTGACGGATATGCTGACTGCAGTATGAAGAGCATCGAAAGACAGCAGCGTCTTTTGAAACGCATTTCACCGGAAATTGTTTTTCATGAGAACACGCCACTGACTGAAACGCAAAATAAAATGATAAACAATCTCACAAAAAGGAACGGTTTATTTCGCAATTGGTGGAGAGATTTAAAAACGACGGAATCAAGACAATTACTGCTATAGACGACGTTGACGTACTCATAGTTCAAACCGCCTTAAACGAATCTCATGGAAACGATACAGTGGTCATCCTCGGACAAGATATTGATCTTCTCGCATTGATTATCGCTCTCGCACCTGAAGATAAAGATATCCGTTTCTTAAGAGAGGCTCAGAGATAAATAAAAAATAAAGATTACAGTTCTCGTGACTTGCAGTCCTCGGAAGTTTTAAAAAGCTGTATGGCCACACGTTCAGTGGATGCGATAACACTTCAGCTTTCTTTAGTAAAGGAAAAGTGCAAACGGTGGAATGCGTCAATAAAAGAAAAGATCTCGAAGAGGTTGTCCGTATATTCAACAACCGTAGCTCAACGAAAAAAGAAATTACATCTTTGAATCATCAAAGATTCATTATCTTCAATAAGTTAGTCCGTCAATCTAGTACTACCGGGATTCTACGAAGACTGCCAGCAACATCCGAGGCATTACGTCAACATTCTTACAGAGAAAACTTGGAACCAACGGAATGCAGAAAAGCAGAAAATAATATAAAATATTTCAAAGAGATGATATACTTAAAGAAGTAAAATGTTCAAAACTTAATCATTTTGGAGCAAAAATGTAAATATTTCCCTCCAGCAAGAGAAAAATTTTTGAATTGTTTAAAAATTTTTGAAAAGCATTCGAGATGACTCCAACAAACTATCATTAATTAGTATAGCAAAATTTATGATTAACCAACAAATATATTATAGAGTTTTGGTCTCGAATGCTTTTTAAAACATTTTTATTTCTTGCTAGAGGGAAATATTTACATTTTTGCTCCAGAATAATCAAGGTTTTTAAAATATCTTTGGAAGGTGGAAGATTACACTGGTCAACATTCAGTTTGAAAAAATACACCGGACTCTACCTAGGTACCCAGGGGTTTTGGGGTCGCTGATTCCGTTGCCGAGGTCGGTTAAGCTCTATCACGTCAGGTTCAAGGTCATTTGAAGGTCAACCTAAGAAAAGGTTTTTGAAAAAATCTAAAAAAATTCACACATAGGCTCGGGGGGCTCTGAGTCCGAATCCGATGTCGGTTGACCTTTATCACCTCATGTTCAAGGTCATTTGAAGGTTAAAGTAAGAATAGGAGGTGAAAAAATTAGAAAAAATTTATACGAATGCTCACCTGCCTACTTATTGTCTGTTTATCTGTCTGCCCTTATACCTGCACACCTGTTTGTTTGCTTGTTAGTCTGTATTTATCATCCGCCTGCATTTTCTCTCTGTCCATCTATTTGACATCCTGCCTTTCTGTCAGTAATTCTGTCTGACTGAATGACTAAATGTTTCTATCTGACAGTCTGTCTGCCTCCTTGTCAGTTTATCTGACTCAGGAAACCATTAAATTACTTTGACCCTGACAGGATTGAGCTCAGGGCCGGTTTTAGGTAACCGGAGGCCCTAAGCTCTAGGTATGTTTTTATTTGTTGAAGCTTTCTCTTCTAATAAAATAAACGTGCATATCTGCGTATGAAATCTGAGTTCTGAGGCCCCCTAAATGCGAGGCCCTAAGCTGGCGTTTACTCAGCTTATAGGCAAAACCAGCACTGATTGAGCTCCAAGTGAGTGAAGCCAACGCCCGCGGTATTCTTTACTTGCATGTTCGCTCTGCTTCTGCAACTATACCTAAAGGCCATCCTTTCACAGAAGAAAATAGGTAGGTGATTCATTGAGTTAAATATATTTGCACTGAGAAAGCCGAAGAATCTTCATGTGCAGCTAAAGCTGGCGGACGAATGCCAGCTTGAAATGACCTCAGAATGACCTTGAAATGACCTCTGGATGCCTCTTTTTTTAAGGGTAAGCGAACAATGGATTCGGACTCAGCGACCCGAAAAACCTGTGTGAATTTTTTCAGATTCTTTCAACCACCTTTTCTTACTTTAACCTTCAAATGACCTTGAAACTGACGTGATAGAGGTCAACCGACATCGAATGCAGACTCAGCGACTCAAAAAACCTATATATAAATTTTTTCAGATTTTTTGACAGCTTCTCCTCTGTTTTTCTCAAATTAACCTTGAAATGATCTCCGGATGCCTTTTAAGGGTAAACGAACACCAAATTCGGACTTACCGATCCCAAAAACCTATGCGTGAATTTTTTCAGATTTTTTCAATCACCTTTTCTTAGTTTGACCTTCAAGTGACCTTGAAACTGACGTGATAGAGGTCAACCGGCATCGGATACAGACTCAGCGACCCAAAAACCCTATATGTAAATTTTTTCAGATTTTTTAACAGCTTCCTCTCCGTTTTTCTCAAATTAACCTTGAAATGACCTCCGGATGCCTTTTAAGGGTAAGAGAATACCGAATTCGGACTCAGCGACCCCAAAAACCTATGTGTAAATTTTCTCAGATTTTTTCAACCACCTTTTCTTAGTTTGACCTTCAGATGTCCTTGAACCTGACGTGATAGAGCTTAACCGACCTCGGCATCGGAATCAGCGACCCCAAAAACCCCTGGGTACCTAGGTAGAGTCCTGTGTATTTTTTTAAACTAAATGTTGACCTGTGTTATTATTATTCTTTTATTTTCTGCTTTTTAGCAGAAAATAAATAATAAGTAAATTTAAAAACCCATTGATCTCTAGAAAGTATTATTTCTGTGTATAAAAGTTATTTATATTTTTAGTAAGATAATTTTAGTTACCATATCTATAGATGTATTTAGGAATAGTATGCCTCTTTACTATGTTGCCAAGTTTAGGAGGCGATATCGCTACTTTATTGTAAGGAAGCATTTAATACCTATATACATCAAGTGTTTAAAACAGCAGCGCCACCTGGTAAAAAATGTAGTGGACTATGGTGTATGTTTACATATGTTTATAGGTATTTTCCGCCTCCAAAAAAAGTGTCGTTAAATGCTTCTATCTCTCTATTTCTTCCCTTTTTGTCATAATCTTATATGCGCACCAATAAAGCTGATCATTATTGATAATAATGAGTCATGAATTTACTAATTATCAAGACATTCGCGATGAAAACAACACAAAACGTCTCCGCCTCCGAAATCGGAGGCGAACGCGTAAAATCGGAGGCAAACACCACCTAACCATATAACATTCGGAGGTGTATGAGTACTAAATGCATGTATATATATATATATATATATATATATATATATATATATATATATATATATATATATATATATATATATATATATATATATATACGTACGGTACGCATGAAACGAAGCCCACCACACATTACAGGGTACCAGAAGCCCAGCCTTATTTATAATTTAAATAGTGTGTACAACTGTTAATAATGTTTTAAGTGGGAATAATAACGCGAGCAACATGAGAGGGGGGAACTTTTTTGGACATACAGATTGAAAACAACACGACATGTCATACGAAGCCTTTTATATTTATGTGACATTACGAAGCCCGTTGTATAAAATGAGACATTCGCGATGAAAACAACACAAAACGTCTCCGCCTCCGAAATCGGAGGCGAACGCGTAAAATCGGAGGCAAACACCACCAAACCATATAACATTCGGAGGTGTATGAGTACTAAATGCATGTATATATATATATATATATATATATATACGTACGGTACGCATGAAACGAAGCCCACCACACATTACAGGGTACCAGAAGCCCAGCCTTATTTATAATTTAAATAGTGTGTACAACTGTTAATAATGTTTTAAGTGGGAATAATAACGCGAGCAACATGAGAGGGGGGAACTTTTTTGGACATACAGATTGAAAACAACACGACATATCATACGAAGCCTTTTATATTTATGTGACATTTCGAAGCCCGTTGTATAAAATGTATAGATGTTTCAGATTACACGAAGCCGTACATAGTTGCCACTTCTCTTCTAATTCTTTAACTACATGATATAACTATGTGCGACAATATAATTGCGTAGCCGATGTGCTAATAATATAATTGCATTGTTGTAGGTCACGGCCGCATGGCACCAAAGGGGCCGCCCTAATATAAATAATTATGTTTAGGATATGCATGTTAAAACTATTTCCATTGATATATTTATTCTAATGCAAAATATACAAGGTATTCAATTCATTCTTGACGTTTGACTAAAATATGTTTTTTGTACAAATATAAAGCCTCAAAATGAAGCCCAAAGTAGCATATTCCTCGCTTACTTGAAGCCCACACACCCTGCCTATGTTTGTTTATAAACATTTTTCATTTTACGATGATTATTAAATTAATTTTATGTACTTGTTCTTTAAGACAAGACACAAGTTCAAACACGTGTTAATTATTGATAAAGCTCGTAAAAATATGAGTGAGGGCTCATTGGATTTGGAATGACGTCTAGAAAAATGTGAAAAAGTTTCAAACCCGCACATAAACCATGGCAAAAGTTATAAACAAATTAAAATTGAAAAAATAACGAGTTTCGTTTTCTGCAAATAACTCGAATATTATTAATATTTAAGAAATTCAAAAAAAGATTCTTAAAGAGGAAGAAATTTCCAATAAAGAACTCCTGTCTCCCGGAACTCTATCTCTATTATTCATAATTTTAATTTGATGTTGAAAATGGGGCTCCGCGCGGCGAACGCAAAGCCGTTGTGATGCTCTGAAACCAACCGTGGCAAGTAAAAACATTTTTTTGTGTTATTAAATATTAATTTAAAAATTTTAAAAAATTATGGTATTATTTAGACACTTAAAGGAACAATATCCCGTTGGATCCCCGTTTTTCATAAAATAAGCCTATTGTCAATTAGCAAATTTTTCTATAGTTTGCGTCTATATTTCAAGTCGGATAATTGTTAAACAAAAGCCAATAAATTTATTATTATTTCGCTTCGTGAACACCTTATGTCAACTATACTTTATGCGATTATGACACTGCGATGTTTTTAATTGTTATAGTCTATTAGTTATTAATTATTCAAGTTAACAAAAAACTAAAAAATGGAAAAGGGTTGAGTTGAAATTTTTTTTTTTATTAATTTTAATTATTAATACTGTTTTTATATTCAAAAATACTACAAGATTACATAAACTTTAAATTTTTAGTGCTATTTGTTTAAACAAATTTTATAAACAAACAGATAAATTACGCATTTTTGAAAAAAAATTTTTGCAATTTTTTGTTATAAAATATTATGATTTAAAAAAATTCTTAAAACAATTTTTTAACTATTTATAATCAATTTTTTCTTTTTTTCATTATTTAAACAAATTATTAAGAAAAAAAATTTATTCTTAAAATTTATTATTTGCAATTCTCTCCAAGGTGGGAAATTTTTATTTATTGTTAATTCATTTGTTTATTTAATAAACAATTTGTTATTAGCAATCGCCGAATGCGTTTATATTTTTTTATGGAAAAAAATAACAAACAACCGTCTACTTAAACATGTCAAAAAAAAAATTTATATTTTTTTTATAGAATTTTAAATTTTAAATATTAATTTTTTTTTACATGTTTATGCATAAGGTTGTTTTTGTTTTTTTTTTCTATCAAAAAAAAATATAAACGTGTTCAGCGATTGTTAATAACAAATTGTTTATTAATAAATAAACAAATAAATTAACAACAAAAAAATTTTTCCCTTGTATAGAATTGCAAATAATAAATTTTAAGAATAATTTTTTTTTATAATTTGTTTATATAATGAAAAAAGGAAAAAAAAATGATTACAAACAGTTAAAAAGTTTTTAAATCACCTAATATTTTATAACAAATAAAATGGCAAAAAAATGTTTTTCAAAAATACGTAATTTATCTATTTGTCTATAAAATTTGTTTAAACAAATAGCACTAAAAATTTAAAGTTTATGTAATCTTATAGTATTTTTGAATTTAATAACCCTAATAATAATTAAAACTAATAAAAAAAATTTTCAACCTCTCTTTTTCATTTCTTAGTTTTTTGTTAGCTTAAATGATTAACAACTAATAGACCATAACAATTAAAATCATCGCAATGTCATAAGGTCTCCACGGAGCGAAATAGTTTTAGTGGCTTTTGTTTGACAATTATCCGACATGAAATATAAACGCAAACTCTAAAAAAATTTGTTAATTAACAATAAGCTCATTTTATGAAAAATCCAACGAGATATTCTTCCTTGTTATATTTAATAATATAAAAAAATATTTTTACTTGTTTCAGAGCACTGGAGCTCTGTTTTCAACATTAAATTAAAATTATATTAATAGTAGAGATAGAGTTCCGGGTGTCTGGAGTTTTTTATTGGAAATTTCTTCGTCTTTAAGAATCCTTATTTAAATTTCTTAAATATTAATAGTTTTCGAGTTATTTGGAAAAAACGAATCTCGTTATTTTTTCAATCTTAATTTGTTTATAACTTTTGCAATTGTTTATGTGCGGGTTTGAAACTTTTGCACATTTTTCTAGACGTCATTCCGAATTCAATGAGCCCTCACTCATATTTTTACGAGCTATATCAAGAATTAACACGTGTTTGAACTTGTGAAAATAGAACAATGTTATATAAAACGTTGAAGAATTAATGTAAATGTTCTTTTTTCTATTCAAACTACCTGCATGATAAAAGTCAAAGTCAATAGAAAGCAAAAAGAAATAACTGAATGGAAATATTGTTCGCCAGTATACTGAAGTTATTATATAACTGTTAAACATTCTATATGACATTCTGTAGTTTGTTGAAAATAAATTGATTTTTCTAGATATAATTGCTATATTTGTAATTCTAATCGTCTCCTGATAATGCCAGCTTGGTTGGCGAAGAGCTTCTAGCTACATTCTGCAGAATTTTTGTTATTGTCAAATCTTATCAAGAGTTACAACAGTTTATATTTGCATTTTTTGCTTAAGATGTCTTAACTGTTGTATTTGCAGATTGGACTTTTTTTAATAACAACGTGGCACTTTCTTAAATACGATCGGATACTTGGTCCTTCAGTTATCGTGCTTATAAAGCACATGGTGTTTTCGTGAATAGTCCAACTAATGTCAAAAGAACTGGTGGCAATGGTAAAGCTACACCTCTTTGAAGACAGTACTTTCTAAAAAATTAATAGTTCTATTATTATGACGAAAAAATTGTTTGTAGATGATACAATTATCTTCAATTACTTCCACATCCAGTGGAAGTATAGTAACGACAAAAAAAATTTTAAAAATTTTTATTGTTCAAATAGGCTTAGAATATCATGAAACGTCGAAATTTTAAGTTTGAGCGAAAAAAATTTCTGTCTGTCTGTCTGTAACTTTTTTTGTGCGCACGTTTACTCAGGAATCGTTTGAGATATTGACTTGAAATTTGGTACACATATGTACTTTAACGAGATCTAGAACTAGATTATATTTTCATCTTGTCCCGTCGAATGGTAAATTGGGGTAAATTTGGAGTAAATAGGTAAATCAAGCAGATAAGAGTCCATAAAATTGGTATTTAGTAAAATTTTGACATTAGCCACCCCCATTACCACCCCGACCCCATTATTAAAGGGGATGAAAAAAAAATGTGATTTAGTGTGTGTACAAGAACCAGAAACCTCAAAATATTTTTTTACTTCATCCACCCCCCACTACCACCCCCTATCGCCACCCCCGCCCCACTACCGATGACGGGTATTGTTTTATGGGTTTTTGGGCAAATATTATATTATTAAAGTTCCATAAATAATTATTTCCACATACAAAATTTTTTCGTTGTGAGTGACTTGGATAGAAAATCTGGATGTGGAAGTAGTGATTTCTTGGGCAGCGGTTTTCTTATTTTCTTTATTATTTGAATAGACGAACGATGTTTTTAACTTTACTATTTTATTGAAAAAACAATGATAGTTATTTAAACATAACTTGAAAAATAAAGCAATAAATGGCATAATTTCACCCAATTATACAAAGAGGGCAATTTTTAATAGTGCTTTTTTTGCAAGGTAACAAATTATCTGAAAGTTTTTTTATGTCTATTTTTATTCAAAATTAGTTTTTTTATTATTTGCGATATGAAGACTAAGACCATAATAAGAAAAATAGCAGAAATTTAATATTGCTACATAAATTGTTTAAATTTTTATGAAGCAACCAAAACTGCAGTCTTGTGTTGATGACTCATCGATTTTGTGCGTCGGCCTTGTCTGTTGACAGAAGACGCTGTAATTAGGGTAAATGAAATCGGTTGGTCCCATTTGAAAGATAATTGAATAAACTTTATTTTTCAACAAAAATTTCTAATATTTTGTTTCCTTATAAACGGATAAAATGTTTTTTTTACAATAAGGCTGGATTTTTAGGTTATAAATAATTATTTTTAAGGAAAATAATGTAGGCATCTATACCGTTTAATTAATCATTTAAAAAACTAAAAAATAACTTTAAATGAACTTTTTTATTAGAACGCAATTTAAAGGAAAACATTTTCGCAAAATTCGATTTTCATATAAACGAATTTTTGAACAAAGAACAGACATAACTTGTAGAAATTGTAGAGAATTAAAATATCTTTCAACATTGTGGTCAACGTTCTTCTCCTCAAGCCTTAATTACTTCCACATAAGTACAGTAACGACAAAAAAAATTTTGAAAATTTTTATTGTTCAAATAAGCTTAGAATGTCATGAAACATCGAGATTTTAAGTTTGAGCGAAAAAACATTTCTGTCTGTCGGTCCGGTCCGTCTGTAACTTTTTTTTGTGCGCACGATTACTCTGGAACCGTTTAAGATATTGACTTAAAATTTGGTACATGTATGTACTTTAACGAGATCTGGAAATAAATTATATTTTATCCTCTTGGGTGGTAAATTGGGGTATATGGGGGATAAATAGGTAATTCAAACAGGTAAGAGTCCATAAAATTGGTATTTAGTATATGTAAGAGAAGCTAAGGTCTCAAAAAACTTTTTGGCATTAGCCACCCGCATTACCACTTCCACCCCATTATTAAAGGGGATTAAAAAAATTGTTATTTAGTGTGTGTACAAGAACCAAGAATCTCAAAATGTTTTTTTACTTCATCCACTCCTATTACTATTCCCCTATCACCACCGCCATCCCACTACCGATGGGATATCGTTTTATGGGTTTTTGGGGTAGACGATTTCAAATATTATATTATTAAAGTTCCATAAACAATAATTTCCACATACAAAATTTTTTCGTTGTGAGACGAAAATCTGGATGTGGAAGTAGTGACTCCTTGGTCAGCGGTTTTTTTGAGTTAATCGCGAAAAACGAGCGCCGAAATTTTAATTTTGGAGAGCAGGAAAAAACACTAAACCTTAAAAAAAAATCACTGCTCGGTCATTTTTTTAACATATTGGAACGGACTAAAATTTAAAGTATTTTCTTTCCCCTTTGATTGACATCCTTTATTTATGAATTATTTTTCTGTTGTCTGACGACCGTGCATATTTTTTCTTATAAAAACTATATCAGATTTTTTTCCTGGTAATAGCGACTGACAACTACATTTCAAATATCATTTTCCTGTGTCGTATCTTACTTTTTAAAGTGGCCACCCTGTATATTTTTCATATTTTTCTTCTTTGACATGCGAAATCTCCGCCACATCTTTTTCATTATTTTTTTGTATATTTTCATATTTTTCTTACTTGGCAATTGTGATATCTGCATGTGAAATAATATCGTCCTCCGTCTCATGTTTTATTATTATTTTTGGGTGACCACCCTGTATATTTTTTTCATATTTTTCTTCTTTGACAGTTGTGTTAACTAGATGCGAAACATTATTGTCCGCAATCCATTTTTCATTATTTTCTTAGAGTGACCTTGACAGTTGTGTTAACTACACGCAAAATGTAACTGTCTTTCGTCACATTTTTTTCCTCATTATTTTTTCAGGTGTCCACTATTCTTCGTTGACAGTAGCGTCAACTAACGACCAAATATTTTTCTTCTGCGTCAAATGGTTTTGTAGTATTTTCCCCACAATATATATCTTATAAACTACAATAATTGTTATTTATTATGTGTACACATAACATATACATATAGCTGTAGATATAGCGCCAACAGACAGACACCAGACAGACAGACACCAGACCGACAGACAGACAGACAGACAGACTGATGGAATTAAATGGCTTTAATTTCCGTATTCTGCATAGTCTGAAACGCGAAAATCCGAATAAATCTCAGAGGGTAATTTTTTTAAGATTACAATACCCTACTTCCCTTCGGTTAGCAAGGGAAGTAAGAAACGAAATTTAATCCATATGACAATATTTCCAAATGCTTTAATAGTGGATTTTAACATTTCTTAAACAAGTGGCACTGACCATTCAGCTGTCCCAAGTAAAAACACTGTAAAAGCCATTTATGACAATATCTTATGCAGTGTTTCTACTTGGGGCAGCCGTATTTATCAGGTAGGTATCTAAAACAAATTTGGCGGGATATTGATAGAAAGTGTCGAGCTACCCCACATCTGTCGGCCAGGCCAGAGCCAGACACTACAATGGCCTTTTACAGTTAGTTCTTTTAAATATGAGACTAATACTTTCTCAATTTGCTGTAATGTGCCGTGTAATGTTATTTTTCATGTTCTGATTTTTTAGTTATTTAATTTAGTTTTTAAATATGTTAACATTTTAAATCATATATAGTGAAGTCAAATTAAGTAACAAAAGAGATGAGTAAGGAATTCTCTGGCTGCAGAAATTTTATTATTTTGTTATAGATATAATAAGTGCCACCGAGAAGTTTTTAATTAAATCGGTTCAGCGTAAACAATTTTAACAATTTATTTTTCAACGCTGAAATTTTCTGCTCTTTTCCTTATTATCTTCGGTGCTAATAATCGTATCGCAAAAATAAAAATAGCGAGTGGCTATGAAAAAACTTTCTGGTAATTTGTTAATTTGTAAGAAAATAGAAACCACCAAAAATTGCCCTTTTTGACAATTTAAGAAGTATAACGTAATAATGCATCCATTTTAACGAAAGTTGGAGGGACTATGCACTTTATTGAACTAAACCTTTGTGCCAAATTTTAGCATAAAACATTTATTCAAACGGCTAAAAATAAAAAAAGATTTCGAAATTTTACTCGCTTATTGTTTAAGTGCATCGATTCGTAGAACTTTTTTTCACAATGTAGGTTTTCTACATGTATTTTACAACGGTATTATCTTCATTTAGATAGATTTTTTAAAATCTATTTGTAATTTTCAAAATTATAGTTATAAACATATTCAGATAACTGTGGATTTTTTATCAAACCAAGAACAGGTAACGAATTATGAAAATAGATGAAACATTTCTTAAAAAAATAATGATCTACTTGCATTTGGGGTCGAGATACGTCAGTGTTTGCGTCTCAGTTGCAAATTGATATTATGTTCTTAAAATTTGGACTGGTTATTCTTCAATAATATTAGTCTCACCTAGTTGAGAACAATCCAGAAGCACAATTGTTAAAAAAGATAGAGGCCCGATAGTCGGACTTTTAGCGATTATGTTAGAGATCCGAAAATCGCCAAATAGCTCTAAAGGTTATATTGTGGTTTTACAGATCATACTTCAGTAATAAGATAGTTCAGTGTGTAAGACGACTACCACTTTTTTTCCAGGATGCAACGTCTCTGGTTCAAATCCTAACTGCGATTTTTTTATTGTATCAGTAAAATTAAAAGTTACAAAACTGTGTACATAGACATAAGAATTACTGTTCAGGTTAAGTTTGTTTTCCCTTCCGCGACAAAAATGAATAAGAAAGTAAAAAAAAAAATGACTATGTGTGTTATAATCTCAAAGCCGATGTAATTCTAAAAATTGTAGTTTTGACCCATTTTCAAACGGCAGAGACAAAAACATAAGCATCGAAAAACAATCAGTCCAAATTTCTAGAAAAAATATCGATTTGTTTATTTATAAGTGACCTAAACACAAAAAATGACGTTTTTCGGCCCCAAATGCAAGATCATTAATTTTTTTTTTTGAATGTTAGATATTTCAGCTATTTTCATAATTCGTTTCCCGCTTTTGGTTTCATAAAAAATCCCGAGTTACTTATTTGAATTTGTTTGCAACTGTAACTTGAAAATAATAAATAAATTTCAAGAAAAAAACGGTTTAGGTAAGGATTCTTTTTTCTTAACACTGTTAGAAAATACATGTAAAAACATACATTCTGAACAAAAATTTACCGCACACGAGTCACTGCATTTAAACAATAAGCGATAAAAATTTCGAAATTATTATTGGTTTTTAGATGTTTGAGTTTTGTTCAAAAATATTCTGCGCTAAAATTTAGCACAGGTTTAGTTCAAAAAAAGGCTTAGTTCCACGGACTTTCGTTAAAATTGATGCATTATTATGTTATATTTATTAAATTATTATCAAAAAAGGCAATTTTTGGTGGTTTTTATTTTTTTTACTAATAGTCCAATCAATGAGAGTTGTAGGGAACATTTTGAAGGGGAGAATTTTTCTCTTCAGGAATGTGTTGGGGGTAGTCAGGAGGTAAACATACTAAAAGTCCCCGCTCCTAGCCTCGCCGCTTCAGGGGAGAGGGGGGGTGGAAAGGTTCCTTTTTTCGATTCTTCGCTTATAATTCGGAAACGATGCGTGCGTCGTAGGGAAAAAGGTAATCTATGCAAAATTAAACTTAATTAAATTTCCCACAAGAATGTTTATATTGATTTTCTTCCTATGTACTAAATTTTACGGAATATTTGCCAGCGAAAATCGATAATTAATAAAAAAAAATCAATTGTGTACCTTTAATATTTCTATCAAAGCGGTTTACCGTGGTCTGCTAATAAATCACAGTCACAACACAATCTTTATTTTACAACACTGGACGTATTTACTAACGTAATATTTTATCGAAATCTAGATATTTCCTTAAATATACAGTGTGACTTAAAATAAAGATACCCTTATAACTTTTTCATTTTGTTTGCGATTTGAATCAAATTTTACTCATGTATAGAACAAATTAAGATCTACTTATGACTAGAAAATCATTCACCTGCTATAAAAGCAAAACCATCTGTGGTACCAAAATATGAGGACAAATATTAAAAATCATATTGATTTTTAATCTTACGAACGACGAATTTTACGTAGTCACAAATTGTGGAAACTGAGGACCTCCTTTGCCAGATGTGCTTATGTATGAGATATCCCCCATCAATAACCAAATCAAATTTTGGTGTATGTACAATTGTGGCGCCGATCGGATGCATTTTTTAGAATTTCTAACATTCAAAATGTTTTATTTTTTTCAGCATATTTTGGTACCGCAGGTGGCTTTCCCTTTATAGCAGGTGAATGATTTTCTGGTCATAAGTATATCCTAATTTGTTCTATACTTGAGTAAAATTTGATTCAAATCGGAAACAAAATGAAAAAGTTATAAGGGTATTTTCATTGTAAGTGAGTCACACTGTATATTTAAGGAAATGTATAGATTTCAACAAAATATTACGTTAGTAAATACGTCCAGTATGGTAAAATAAATATTGTTTTGTGATTTATTAGCAGATCACGGTAAATCGCTATGATAGAATTATTCAAGGTACATATTGATTTTTTTTTATTAATTATCGATTTTCGCTGGCGAATATCTCGTAAACTATAACACATAGGAAGAAAATGAATATAAACATTGGACATGTGGAAAATTTAATTACGTTTAATTTTGCATAGATTACCTTTTCCCATACGACGCATCGTTTCCGAGTTATAAGCGAAGAATCGAAAAAAGGAACCTTTACACCCCCCTCCACCCCTGAAGCGGCTGGGCTAGGGGCAGGGACTTTTAGTATTTCTACCTCCTAACTACCCCCAACACATCCCTGAAGAGGAAAATTCTCCCCTCCTAAATGTTCTCTACAATCCCCTTTTGGGCATTCATTGATTGGACTATAATTAACAAACTATCATCTAGTTTTTGCATAGGCCTAGTCTTATTCAAGATTTTATTGCGAATAATTCGCTATTTTTATTTTTACGATACGATTACTAGGACCGGAGATACTAATGAAAATAATAGCAAATTTCAGTGTTTAAAAATAGGTGAATTGTTAAAATATTACAAGAAGCAATGGACCGATTTAATCCAAAACTGCTCATAGCACTTGTTATTATACATAAAACAAATTAAAACAATAAAATTCCTGCAGCGCTCTTAGACGAAAAAAGTAAGTTATTAGAAAATCGATTGGATTTGAATGAATTTCCCTGAAAACTTTTTTAATGGCTTTCTGTAATCAAATATGAAGTTTTCTACCACTTTTCCTTTCCGCAATAAATATAAAACAAATATTGTCAATTTCCTTTCAAATAGAATTTCTTTTCAAATAAAATTAATTAAAAATTTAAAAATAAAACAAGTACATGTTTTATTTTGCTATTTGTTCTCACCTCACTCCACCATATATCTAGAGACAATACGCACCTATAAGATAATAGTTTTTTAACAAACAAGTATGTTAATGAGAGCGATTAATAAATTGAGACATTTTAACGAGGGAGCGATAGCGAGCGCATTATTTGTCGAGATTATTAATCGCCGATTAACACATGAGTAAGTTATAAAAATTTTTCGTTGCGTGTTGATTGTATATTATTACATAGGAAAAATCTAATTTTATTTTATGGCACAAAATTGAATTCTAAGTGTTACCTCATTTATTTAATTATGATAACACACATGGAACTTAAAAAATATCAAAAATACAATTACAAATTCATTAGGCCTATTTTTGTAACGTCGAAGAAATATGCCAATAGCACCGATTTCGAATAGCGCGATACCCGCTTCTCTTTTTGCACCATGAAATTAAATCCGCGTAAGTTTTCTCGTAAAGTTTTCTGCTTTTATCTGGAAGTAAATTTAGAGATGCTACATTTGCACTTTCTAGCACTTCTAGGGGAGTTAATGATATGTCTTCGATGTACATAACTAATAAATTATAAAAGTTTCATACACGTTTTATACGTTTGACAATTAGAGTGTTGACATTAATTGTCATATTAATTGTTTTCAATTATGTCCTTAGTTACCTGAACTAAAATCGTATATTAATAGAAAATCATTCATTAATAGGGGTTATTAATGAACGATTTTTTATATATTTATCAAAGCTACAAATACATGATGAACGGAAAAAGTAATAACTAAAACAGGTAGATACAATTTATTAATTATTTGGAAACACGCGATAATAATTGTTTCTGTAACAAGGCACGAAAGTTAAACTTTTTATCACGATGTAGAATTTAGTTAAATAAACCACATAAATGATAAAAAGAAACTTTAGTGCCAAGGTGCATAACTAAGTTTTTCTTGAAATCCAGAAATTGTGAAATTGAGGTTAATCAACTCTATTTATTAAATAATTTTAAGTGACATTAAGAAATGTCATAATTATTTAAATGTCAAATCTCAATAATTTTTTGTAATGTAATTATGTCACAAGCAATGGACAATTTATGTTGACGTTTACCTGTCACCTCCTCCAACTACTAAAAGAAATCGTACAATGTCGGATTACTTTAGTGACTGTCTTTAACACTTCAATGACAATTTTGAGGTTTTTTCCGATTTCAAAAAATTCTATTTTTTGTACGATCGAGCTTATTTTTTTTATTTACAATATATGTTCCCAAGTAAATTAATATAATATATATTAATATATTATATTAATTTTACTTACAAGTAAGCAAATTACTTACCGATTTAGCAATCAGTAAATATAACCTGACGTCTTGGGAACATATATTGTAAAATCTAATTTTTAACGGTAATCCGTTATTTCACAAAAATAAGTACAAGAAATAAGGACATTTCTATGTATTTAAAAGAAAAATAACATTATTTTCTGCACGATCGTTTTTAATTATACTTCAATTAAAATAATTTAATTTCTAGTAAATAAACGAAATGTCAAAATACAAATATCATATTTGACAAGCTGTACTTGCCGCGAAATATAAACGCGACTTTTCGTTTATTTAGTAGAAATTAAACTATTTTAATTGAAGTGCAATATAATACGATTGTGCAAAAAACAGTATAGCATCGCGAACCTTGAGGGTTATGCCGGTCTCCGGTAAACGTCCGTTACCGTTGTGATGATACTTAATATACTATTATTTTCACACTACGAAATAGTATGTATGTACCATATTTTAGGTAAGTACTAGATTACTTGACAAAAATAAAGTCGGATCTTTCATATGAACTTTTTTAAAATTAGCTTTTCCTGGATAATTACGCCCTTCTGTAAAGCGTGCATTAAAATAATGTTTGAAATTATTTTTTTCAGACTCATTATAGTGCAAGCTTTTATCAATAGTTTTTACTCAATATGATATTTATGCAAAAGTCTTTTCATCCTCCGTGGCATCCCTTAAATGTATCAAATAAACCACCCTTTATGACTTTTCAACAGTTCTTGATGGTTGAAACTTAGCTTATAACTTCATCAGAAAATTTTAAAACTTTTTGCTTCTTGCTTAAAAAAAATATCCTGACATGCATAAAAGTAAGCCGTTTTCTTCCATATGTATTTAATACGCTTCTCTCAAAATTATTCAGATTAAAAGTAACGTAAACTAAATGAACGGAAATAACAAAGAAGATGGGAAATATTTAACAAATATAAAGCAGAGGAGATTTGGACTCTCCCCTTTAAAAGGGGCTTTCCAGGGAGGGCTAATTTTGGAAAGGTTAATACTAGAAACTTTCCTTAATTTTTGCCAAGGAATCTACTTAGAAATATCTACAACATTTTAGTTAATACCCTGTATAAGTGTACTTAAAATCACAAATTAATTATATTTATAATTACGATTTTTGCTGCTGAACTCACGGAAAAGAAAGACAGTCTATATAATCTTAGTGAAGTAAAAAAGTAAAATATTTTTTGTCTGTGTATTTTATATACTGCTCTTTTGGTAAATAAATATTATTATTATTATTATTATTATTATTGTTACTTTTTGTTAAATAACAACAATTTTTTTGTCATCTTATAGCAGATATAAATATTATTTAGTTACGAGTCCAGTTCTAAGCCAGCCATTAGATAAACACAATTAACATAAAATATTTAATTATCATTGCCACAAATTATCATTGCCACAGCAAAAATATTACAGATACAAACACATTAGTTGGCTGCATAATATTTACCAAGCAGATGGACAGTGTTGCCAAGATTTAGGGATTCGTATAATGCATCGAATAAAATAGGGCATTGCAAAATGCGTCAAATATATTCACTGTATATATCGCTTATACACCGACAACTGTAGCGCCATCTGAACATCAATTCGTTCAACTACATAGCGTATGTTTTGAGAGAAAGGAGGTGCAATTTGATGCCCGGGCGAAATTTTGCCAATTGGCGGGATTTGTTGAGAATAACATAGTCTAGGTTTTATACACGCTTATTTTTACGAAGCCCGAAGGCGGGCTTCGTATGTGTGTTGTGGGCTTCGAGTAAGCGGCAGAATATGCTGTTTTGGGCTTCGTATTGAGGCTTCATATGTCTATATATATATATATATATATATATATATATATATATATATATATATATATATATATATATATATATATATATATATATATATATATATATATATATATATATAATTCAAATCATTAAAACGATCAAAATGTTAAATATTATATAACAGAAATTTGTCTTGCAGCCAGAGCAACGCGTGTTCCGCAGTGTCAATACAGTAGTGTCTTATTGCCATTTGTTAATAGCTATATCACTAGATAAATTAGTTTATTTTAATTGGAGAAATTTTGACGCGAGCTTAGAGGCTATGAGCAAGTATTTGGATACAACATTCATCTTGGTTAGTGCTTAGATAAGTTACCGTCCCAGGAAACACAACGATCTAGTCCCAGCTTCTAGCGGCTTTTATATCAGCGGATATGTAGAAGTTTTGCAATGTAAGGCGAAGACTGCATAATGGATATACCACCTTTCGAAGGGGACGTAAAGTAGTCGGTTCCTTGTCTAGTAAATGTTATTCAAGTAAAAGATTCCTACCCTAAAAGAAATGGAAAAAATGTCGGGTGAAATACGAATTATATTCTCTATAATCAAGAGTGTTTGTGGAATACAGTAGTAGTCCTGTCCCTGTACTGAAGTTCCGTAAAAATTTTAGTACTGATTTGTTTAATCAACAGAATCGAGTGTAGTACATATAGGAGAGTCAGAAAAAGTTGGGAAGACATCACCATATTCTGGACCGGGTGTTTTAGTCGCCATTTTCCAAAATGTCCGACACCGATTTTTTTTTTTTTGTATACCTATATTTCTGCTCTTACGACAGTCATATTCATCACTTAAGTGTCTAAATAAAGGGCAGGAAATCAATTAAGATAGTTTGTGAAGTTGCCTACTGCTATTTATTAAAGAAAATCAATTATTTTGGATTTTAAATAAAAATATGAACAAAAGTGGAATACAATATTTTATTTGGAAAGTGATATTTACACTACAAAATTTAATTATATTTGCATAATATTTTTATAGACACAGAAGTAAACTCTGTTATGAAAAACTGAATGTAAAACTAACATACTTTTTTCTCAGTCTATCTTTTACATTGTTCACCACATTTGCAATACTCTGTGCATGTCAAATATTGCAATTTACATTTACACCTACTAGTAGCACATGCTGTACAACTGCACTGTATTAATAGTTCAGAAGGTATTTTGTTAAGGCACAGATCAGGCTTTAGTATACCATTTGCATCTTTGCACCATCCATAATCTGTCAGCTGCAGGCTTGTATCAGAAAATAAAATTTGTGATATGTTTTTAAACATTTCCGTAAAACAAAAAAGCATCTTCGGATATGTCAATTTCTTATTGAAAAATATGACGGTGGTAGCTCTGAAATGTTTCCACTTGTGTAATGAATAACGAAGTTCATCAAATTTTTTGCACTTTGATGATGGATATAAAACTTGAACAAGGTATTCCTCTGCTTTGTCAAGTGTTTCTTCAGACTGAGTATTATCTTCTGCAAATCTAAGTAGTAAAGTTTCTGGCGATACGTTTAGTGCAGATGGTTTTATTCCAATCTTATTTGTGACATCACAATCTGTAAGTATGTGGGCCTTAATTAAAATGTTGCAAAGTGCAGCTTCCAGTTGCCTCCCAAGTGTGTGTAGAGGCACGCATTTTATCACCCACTCCCACTTTGATCTACAATTCTTGCAATCCCTTACTGAATAGTTCAAATATATATCGAAGGAAGGCATGTTATGCCCGACTGGACAGCATGAAAGAGATGGATTATAATTCTGCTATCTGCTTCTTCAACAAAAGTTTGAAGATCCGAACAAGTTTGAACTTTGTTCATTACTATTAATGCATCCCTGCTGTCATTATCTCCTGTGATGGTTCCACTTAGCACTGTAGTGAAGTTAGTCACTTTTGCCTTTTCAATGAAACTAGTAGCGACAGCCAATTGGAGCATCTCTTTGTTTTTATATGAAGACCAGAATCTGTCCATCTGTATAGGAATAAGAGTCTCCTGTTTGATTGTTAGGCCAGTTTTTAAATTGCGGACTACGCCCTGTAATAGAGGAGTCCTGTAAAACTTTTAGTACTGACTTTCTTTAATAAATAGCGTCAGGCAACTTCACAAACCATCTTAATCGATTCCTTGCCCTTAAAAACATATATTTAAACACCTAAATGATGACTGTGACGGTCGCAATAGCAGAAATATATACAAAATAAAATCGGTGTCGGCCATTTTGGAAAATGGCGTCTAAAACACCCGGTCCAGAATATGGTGATGTCTACCCAACTTTTTCTGACTCTCCTATATGTACTTCACTGGATTCTGTTGGTTAGAAAAATCAGTACTAAAATTTTTACGGGACTCCAGTACATGGACTGTATTATAGTAGATGTGCTTGGTTTTATTCAGATAATCGAGCTACTGTGAACGACCATTTATTTTAATTGCACATTAGCGAATAATTAAACTATGACAACCTAACCAACTATTAGTAGCTTATAAGTATTTCTTGTTTCACGTTTTCTGACATAGCAAGCAGCTGGTTAAAACCCGTTGTGTAACAACCTCAACTGATTACCGTCCTAGGCATGAGTTCCAGCTTCAATAGATTGTAATGTCGGTAAGAGATGGCTGTTTGTCCATGTTACTTCTAGCTCTAAATGTTTCCATTTATGACGTGCTGCCTAATATATTTGTATTTTCTATTTATTATTTTAAATTCACTATCGAACCCTGTTGTTAGTTCTTAGATAGTCGATCTTTTTTTTAAATAAACATTTTACATGGTTCTGATGATATAAATATATAATATTCATGTACGAATTTTACTTATAAAAAACTTTTTAAAAAGCCACATTCATCAGATACATTATAAAGCTACCACAAACTTGGATTTACGAGTAACATCCTTACTTTCAATATTATTATAGTTTAGTTGAAGCATCACGTTCTTCCATTAGAAGCTATTAAAAATGTGCTTGTAGTAATATTGAATGCATTGTAAAATATTGCCGATGAAGCTCCATACATCATCATCTCATAAAGTGTTTTCCATTCAAGCTATGTTCTATATTCAGAAACTATCCGCAACTTTGGAATACGTGCCTAAAATTCAAGAAAATAACGTGAAAGATTACCTGTCATTATGTAATATATGTTAACTGTATTTATAGACCGGATTATACAGTGCTTTCATAAAGTAGCAGTTAAATTAGATAAAAATGTGCAATTTTTTGGGAAAGTTCGCTCGGATATGTCAAAAGGTTCCCAATAGATGGCATTTTTTTATATACTTTTATATTTTCTTGACCAGTTCTCACAAAGCTATGATACCGTCAATTTTTTTTTAATTTGAAAAAATACTATTTTTACATACAAATTGGTAAATATCGATATTCGTTAAACCATCAGGAATTTAAAAAAAAAAACTCTCTTGAAATTTAAAAATACTAACTTTACTGGAAATGAAAAAAATTAAAGAACAGCTAAATTAAATATTCAAATTGCGCTTCGTTTGCAGCTTGACAATGGCCAAGATGGCTAACATACTCTTTTTTGAACCTTGGCGTTGTCTATAATTTTCGGTGATATACGCCGTATTTCTTGGCGAATTCTTCCTCATTCACCAGGCAATTCACATATACTTTGCTTTAAAGTATCCCTATAGAAAATAATCGATCTAGTTAGTTGGCCACTCAATTGTCTCCCTTCTTCCTATTTAACGATTTCTTATTAAAATAGACTAGGAGAATGGCTGAGTAATGAGTAGGTGCTCCATCTGGTTGATAAAATAAGTTGTTTTTCGAAAGATCTGGTTCGCCTGGATCTAAATACAAAGTTTCCAGTACAGGAATGAGAGTGTTTTGAAAAGAATGCAAATATCTCGCACCTGTTAGGGTCTCGTCAAATAAATAAAGACCAATCCAGTGGGGATTCTCTGGACCCCATTAACGACAATTCTGCCTACTGACATGACCAAGCAAAGATAGCTTTATTCGAAAAAAAAAATCACACCTTAGACCTACGAATTCTACTTTGCTTTCTTAATCTGATCCTCTTTTTGTAGTGGTGGCCGACCAGATTTAGGAAGATCATGTTATTGTTTATTGAATTTTTACTCTATTCTGCTTACCAAGCCTTTGTAATATTTTGCCGATCAGGGAGAGTTGCATTAAACGAAGCAACAACTCCTGTTCGGGTGCAAATCCTGTCACTAAAGCCAATCATTGTTACAATTTCTACTCTTCCACATTGGTGTCCCGTCAATTGGGCGTAGACATAGGACGCGCGATGACTAGACGTGCAAATTAGACGCATGACAATTGGACGTCATACAATAGGACGCGTGTTGCACTTTACGCATATAACAGATTTCTGGTAAGCAAAAATAAGAGTATATTTTATTCAAGAAATATGTATTGCACCTATTTTTTCTTCACACAAAATAATTAAGTTTAACTACTTATGATTAATTGTCTATATATTAGCCTACGAAAGTTTATTTCGCCAAAATAATTGTAACTTATAATGGATGACTGTGTTTGTGGTAGTATGTTTTCGGGATATGTTCAATTTTATGCAACTGCAATGTTTTTAATAGGTTAGGTTTTGTAGCCTGAATTTTCCTAGAATTCTAGGGATTAAGTTAATAACTTTAGATATAAATATTAGAATGACTACCTTATAATTTTGCATCTTGTAAAGCTCTTGATAAAACCCTAACAAGCCGAACCATATATAGAGTATTCTAAATATGTTGTTTATATTTTGTTTATGACAATATTTTTGCTATTTTTACTCATGTTATTAGTTGAAATCTGTTTTTCTAGCGATTCTGGCTAAGAATGTATATACATGGTTATTTTTAATAAACGCGTCCAATTATTCCAAGAGTCCTATTTACCACGTCCAATTGACATATGTGTCTAATTGATGCATGCGTCCAATTGTCGCCCGTCCAATTCATCACGTCTAAATGTTGCGTGACTAATTTGTTGCGGCCGATTGACGTAGATTCTCCAAAATCGGTTAATTTCATGGTTTTTTTAGAAAAATAATTCCAAACACACTGCTCGCGCGAATTACACGTGAAAGTGATTTACTATTTATTTATTATCCACTCTACATGCAATAAAAGTACATTTGGATTCAAAAACAAGAATAGCACCTACTGAGTGCTATTATCTAGAGCGAGATCTAGAGTTATAATTAGGTAATCATTTCCGCTGGTAAAATACCATATTTTCCAAAAAGTACCTGGCACGGAGTACATAAGTCCCCTTTCAATAGTACGAACAGCTGATTTTTGTAAAACACATAATTTTCCAACTGTACTGAAGTTGCCTCATAAGATAATACTATAGATTATATATACAATACACCTGATATATGCAGAAAATTTGAGATGAAATTTTAGAACTGATAGTCTACTTCAGGTGACCAATTTAAGCTAGTGAAGTATAATCCCAAGCAATTTTGATTCAGACTTTTGCCTCCATTTATCAGAGCTGAAAAGCATACGGTGAGCCTTGATTCGTTTAGTTTAAGCTTGTTTGCAGAAATTATACTATCTCCAATAAAGTCAATATCATCTTTGGTAATTATGATGGTCTCATCTGGAAACAGTATACATGATTTCCCGACTCGGTATCGATAAGATTTAGATATTGCACTGCCTATAGGATAAATAAGAGAAAAGCAACTGAAGTATATTTTGCCTCATGCCATAGTATTCTAATGAATGCATCAGTATTTCTGCATTGACTCAGTCGAAAGTCTTGGTGAGGTCGCACATTGTACTTGTGCCTCGACTACATTTTCAACCAACCATTGCTAGTAAATCTTTAGCGGTAGATTTATTTTTTCAAAACATGTACTGAGCATCTGAAAAAATATGCTCATCCTCATAGTATTTGACTAATCTATGTTTGATAATAATTTCAAGTATTTTACTAATTATAATTAGAACGGTTGCTATAGGTCGAAACTTATCAGCTATAATATCCCTACTAGGACACTGATAATTTACGAGATAATTTTATGACAATCGAAAGCACGTTGCTAGGTAATGGCCTGACGCCGAAGGCTAGCTGTCATAAAATTATAAGGCATTTGTAATGTCAGAGAGATATTCGGTCAGAAAATTTTCTGAAATAATTTTATTGTCATAGTGGATGGTGTTATTAGTGTAATGTTAAAATGATTGGGTGATGATTGTGTCACATGAAAAGAAATAACGAAATTTAATTGGTTGTTAAAACTGTCAAAAAATTTTCAGGATAATTCCAATCTACGTTCTTATGCGAGGGTAAAATTTTGGTTATTTTAAAGGAGCCTTTATCATATAGCTGGTCAGACAGTAATAATCTAAACTGGACGTATATTTTAAGTGATGTATTTCTTCTCTTTTATTTGATTTCAAAATCAGCTACATGAAAAAAGAAAATGGGGGTTTAGCGGCCTTATTTATGTATCAAGGAAATTAAGTAGAGGGCGACGATTTTACAAACGTGAGGGCCTCTGGCCCGAGGGTTTGTAAGTCGCCCGATGGCATAAACATCCATTAATTTCCGCGGTGCATACAAACTTTTATGTCATACTAGTTCGTTATTGCTTCCACAATATTATTTTTAAAAATCCGAAAATTCAATGTGATTATAACAACATTTTCATTTTATCGTATCGTTGCTAGGGAAATGCTTTATTTATTTATCGAATAAACAAATTTTGCTAGCTGTCAAACTTACAAAGTCAAAATGCAGGAACGTTTTGAAATTCCTGACGAAATTGCAAAAAAAGCAGAAAAAGCAACACAAAACTTGCTGCCGAATAAATCGAGAGACGCCTACAACAGAGAATATGACAAATTACTAAACTGGATGGCAGAAAACTGTGTAGAACATATTGATGAAACTGTGTTGCTTGCATACTTCGGCGATTTCGCTGAAACATTTTCTTCGACTTCCTTATGATCCAAATATTCAATGGTAAAGAAGACTTTAATGGTAAATAAGAATATTAACATCGCTAATTACCATAAGTAAAGCAAATATTTGAAGCAACAGTCAAAAGGATACCAGCCAAAAATGTCTAAAGTTCTGTCTAGAGAAGATGTTTTAAAATTTATTCATGAGGCACCGAATGAGATGTATTTAATGAAAAAAATTGCAATAATATTTGGTGTGTTTGGTGGATGTCGACGACAAGAACTTGAAAATGTTAGTTACTCACGTAGAAGATAGAAAATCAGTTTTCGTGGTAAATGTACCAGAGACAAAAACCGATAAAAAGCGCGTTTTTACTATTGTTGACGAAGACGAAATGAAGAGTTTGAAGCTGATAAGAGACTACATGTCTTTACGACCACGTGGTTGTTCAGAAAAAGAGACTTTTTCTGACCTATAGACAAGGTCGCTGTACTGTACAGCCAGTTGTAAAAAACACATTTGGAAAAATTCTGTTAATCATTGCGAAATATCTGGGCTTGAGCGATCCTGATAAGTATACACTGTCTGCATTGAACATCGGCAATACTTCTGGCAGAGGTTGGAGCCATGGTGAATGGAAGAGTACGACGGTTGCTGAAGGATATTTACAGGACAGTATATCTTCAAAAAATGCGGTTTCAAGGATGCTGGCAGGCATACCTTCTGGATCTGGCTTTTCCTTACAGAAACTTGATACCCAGACAATGAACATGAATCAACATTTGCTGCAGGTAATCTAACTATCACCGGATCCGTCCAGAATTGCCAGTTTAATGTGAATTCGACTAAATAAAGTTAAGTAGTTTATTTACATAATACTTTAATTTCATATTTTGTAATTAATAAAGTTAATCAAAAAATGTTTTTTTGTCTTTATACCCGCGCGGGCTATAAAATGCACTTTATGCCAGCAAGGGTATAAAGTACACTATTATGTAGTTGGTAACTAAGCAATAAAAACACAATAATAAAATAGTATGACATAAAAGAATTAATGTCCTACAAGTCTGTTATTTTACAATAACCAACCTATTTTGAGATACATTAAATGAAAAATAACGCCCTAGGGCGTTATGAATATCTATAACGCCCTAGGGCATTATAAAATTATAATACAACCCAAAACAAGCAAATTATGATAGCGTTATTGACAAACAAAATGCGTTGCTATGCAACGGCGGCGTTTACAAACAATTTTGATTTTTACTCTCTTTTAAATCAAATCGTTCTGAACATAAAAGATGTCAAATTAATAAATCGTAAATGTCAAAAAAAAAAATTCGAATTAAATAACAGACTTGCAGGACATTAAACGTTGAAGGCAACACGGGTGTTATAGGATAATAACGCCCTCGGTCGATGTACATTCCCTCGGGCCAGAGGCCCTCGGGATTGTACACTGCCGACCTCGGTGCGTTATTATCCTTATAACACCCTTGGTACCTTAATAACTATAATGGATCAATATTATGATCAACAACTGTTTTTAATACAGTATCACAAACAGAGCTAAAATACATTATTAAAATCTTCTGATGGAATCAAGCTTGCAGTATTTAAACAACTTTTAATTTTTGTTCACTGTTTACTGTGTTTACTAATTTCCAGATAATTTCTTTTATTTTTTAAGCTAATAATTTTGTTGGTATAAGCTTTGTGTTTTTCCTCTTTCAAAGTCAAGCAAACATCACATTATGTACATTCAGGAAAGAAAACATTGCTTTTTATTACCGAAAGTATTTAAAAAAAGTGGTATTGACTACTGTCAGGCTGCGAGTGGTGTGCAATTAAAACATTTAATTTAATTGTGTTTGAAAAAAAAAATTCATCTCCGTTTGCGTAGTATACTGCGAGTGAAGGAAGGGTGCAAAATTGTTCGTTTTGGTGTCAAATTAATCTCTGTGAAATTCCAAGGAGAGCAAGTTTTTTCATTTTGCGAAGAAACGCGATTTGAGGGTTGAATATGTTAAAAAATGCCAATATATAATCAATATTTAAAGAAAAAAAATACAATTATTTTAACTCTGATTTTAATAACAATTGCAATAAAATAATGCTTACGTAATAAAAAAGAACCCCACTACATTACGCGCAATAGAAAACCAACAATTATGGTTTCAGAAGGTCCAAGTACATAAGGATACACTGATATGGTCCGCAGGCCAGACCACTTTTGGGGAGGGGGTGTTTTTTTGGCGTTAGGGGGTCAAAAACGAGCCAATCGGAAAATTCCTACTTCGGATTCGGTTTCAGCGGGTCCAAATACATAAGAATTCACTTGTCTGGTCTGCAGGCCAGACCACTTTTTTTGGCTGTGTAATTTTTACTTTTGGGCAAAATATTGATGAGAAAAGTGAATTTGTTTATAAAAAAATGAAACAAATTGAGAAAAAATTGTTAAAAATTTTTAATTTTTTTTTGTTAATATCGCTAAAAAGAAGATAAAAGAAGCTACAATCTGAAAAAAAAAATTTTGCTGTATGACTTGGTGCACTTAAACAATTGATGATTCAATTTTCGACTTTGTCTTTGTTTTATACGCGTTGTTGTGAACGTACCAACTTGAAATTTAGTAGGGAGATTTAGCTCCATCGTTTCCTAAAATTTCGTCGAAATAGTTACATTATTGTTTAAGTTATCATATATTATTTAAAAATGGCTGCTCTTTATTGTTTTTGTTTATTGCAACCTAACAAATTAACCATAAAGGTTAAGACAGTGTTCTGCAGAATTTTATTATGAACAATCTCTTTTTGTATACATTGCTACAACCGGAGATATTTAAGAAAAACTGCGAAAAAACGCAATTTTCAACATTCTTTTGTTTAAACAAATAACTTGTGGGACAAGTTCCAGCAAAAAAATTAGTATTGTAAAACAATTCCATGCAAATTTTAACTTTACTCCACTATAAAATTAGTATTTTTAAATATCAAGACAGTTTTTTTTTAAATGTCCTCATGGAACCTACATCATTATTTACCGTGGTGTATATAAAAAAAATTTAGTTACGAAAATTGGAAGTCGCCATTTCAAAAAAATATATTGGTTATGTCACACTGGTTAAGCCAGCAGCTCAGGGCTCTAATAAACAAGTGGGACTGTATTTCCAAAATGCTAAATATTTACTAAAATCAATAAATCTAAATTATATGTCGAAAACTTACCAATTTTGTGTTGTGATGTTCGGATGTTCCTGATGACTTTTAATTGGATTAGGACAGGACAAGTGGGGAAGGAAATAGTTTTCGACACAATACAACTAAACTTCGATATCCACGAAATAAAACATTAATTATTGCAATTCACTTCAATACTCTAACCAACTAATTTTGAACAATTAATTTTATATGCGGGAGCTACTACTATTTGAGGCGACAGCGAGAATCTAACTCGTTCTACTACGGCACACACAAACGAACTTTTTTGTCTATCTTTTTATCATATTTTTTAATCCTAAATTAAATTTCTAATTTCCCAAGTAAATTTCTAAAGGCGCGTCACCATTTCCCCCGGCCTTTGAAAATATGTTTTCAAACTGCACCAAACAAAATCAAATTGATTCCACACAAAAAAAAACTAATTAACTCTAATAACGAAGCGAATAAGTACAAAAAATAATTAAAAAAAAAAAATTATTAACTACTGGTTAGGTAATGGACAAAGTCGCACAATAGGGCGTTTATAAATACCACATTTTGTTCTAACAAGCGCAACACGACTTATGCCATCATTTCCATAAAATAGTTCCTCAATTACCCCTAAGGGCCAATGAAGTGGGGGTGAATTATCCTGCCGGATAAGAACTAACATTCCTGTGCGAGCAGGACAAGCGGGCGTATTCCATTTTTGTCGACTCTGCAAGCTATTCAAATACTCGAGCCGCCAGCGTTTCCAATACGATTGCACTATGTTATCTAATAATTGCTTTCGCGTAAGCAAGTTTACATTTTGATCAGACACATCCAAGGCAGGCAAGGAGCGCAACGGAGTTAATGTTAAAAAGTGCGCTGGTGTTAGAGCCAACGGTTCAGCCGGATCTGAACTTAACCAGCAAAGTGGCCTAGAATTTAGTAGTACTTCTATTTGAACTAAAATTGTTGATAACTCCTCGTATGTAAGAATCTGACTACCTATAACTTTAAATAAATGCGTTTTTACGGATTTAATATTCGACTCCCAAATTCCCCCGAAGTGTGGTGAATTTGGGGGATTGAATTTCCACTTAATATTATAAGAGGTAAGGTAGTCCTCTAAACTATTGACATAATCCGCAGATTTAATAAAATTATAAATTTCACGAAGCTCAGTTTTCGCGCCTACAAAATTTGTACCACAATCAGAGTACATTGTACTACATGGCCCTCGGCGGGCTAAAAAACGTTTAAAACAGTTAAGAAATGTAGCGGTTGTCAAATCAGAAGCCAACTCTATATGAATCGCTTTTGTTACTAAACACACGAATAAGCAAATATAAGCCTTTTGGCTTTTGACACCCCTACGGCGTCCTAAAGTTATGTATAGCGGTCCTGCATAGTCAACACCACATTCGAGGAAAGGTTTAGCTTCAGTAACGCGTGGTGTTGGTAGATCAGCCATGCTAGGATATATAGCTTTCGGGCGAAATCTAAAACAAAAATTGCACATTTTTATGCGTTTACGTACTATACTTCGCGCCGACAATATCCAATACTTTTGCCGGAGTAATGAAAGTAATAAATGCGGACCGGTATGTAAATTTTTATTATGAAAGTAATCTATTAAAAGGTTAACTAAATGGTTCTGTTTCGGCAACAAATAAGGATGTTGCTGATCGTAATCTAAGGGTGCTCCACCAAGGCGACCACCTACTCTTAATAAATTTTCACTATCTATAAACGGACTTAAATGTCTTAAAGCACTCGAGCATATTTTTCCGTTTTCTAATAATTTAATTTCTGTACTAAAATGCGCTTTTTGAACTGAGCGTATTAAAACACGTTCAGCTTTTTCTAAATCACTAGCTACTATTGATTTATTTCGAGGCAAAATCTTAAGAAACCTAAGTATATGAACAGTTATATGACGTAACTTTGTCCAGGAAGATATACGGAACATAAGGTTACGTAACACATCGTCTTCAACTACTATTGCGGGTAATACAACTGATATTTCCTCAGGCATTGGGGAAATATTCTCTACTGTTTGACGAAGAGGCCACTCGTCTCGTGAGTTTACTAACCAAGAGGGACCTGACACCCAAGTGCTATGCTCTACCAAACGCGCCGGTGTCAAACCACGCGACAAACAATCAGCAGGATTGTCTTTTCCCTCTATGTGATACCAGGTTGTTTCAAGCAACGATTGAATTTTAGCTACTCGATTTGCGACGAATGTTTTCCACTTATGTGGCGAGTTACCAATCCAATTTAAAACTACTGTAGAATCCGTGCAAGCAATTACACTATCTAAACTAATGCGAGACGAACAACTGTCTATAACAAATTTAAGCAATTTAGTTAACAAAAATGCTGCACAGAGCTCTAACCTAGGAATTGACAAAGTTTTTATTGGCGCAACTTTTGACTTTGCACAAAGTAAATTAACTATAACTTTACCACGCGACGTTTCTATTTTTGCATACACCATTGCCGCTAGGGCTTTTGACGAAGCGTCTGCAAATCCTATTAATGAAATTTGAGCATTTTCTACCAGACCTATAAAACGCGGTACATGAAATTTTTCTAAAAGCGGCAATTCTCTATAAAATTCTATCCATAATTTTTCAATGTGAGATGAAGGTTTTTCATCCCAATCGATTTTTGCTATCCATAACTCCTTAATTAATAATTTAGCGTAAATTGTCACAGCGGACAAAAATCCAAGCGGATCCCAAATTCGTGCAATTGTTGATAAAATGTTACGTTTTGTACATTTCTCATCTGGTATATTTACTACAAATGAAAATACATCTAAAACCGGATTCCACTGTAACCCCAAAACTTTTAAGGACGCATTAATTTCCGATGTGTCAGAGAATTCTACAGCTTGTGATAATCTACTATTTTGAGGAATTTCCTGCCATAATTCTTTACTATTGGTTGACCATTTTAACAAATCAAAACCCCCGGCCTTAAAAAGGCCTACTAATTCAAAATATAAAGCACGAGCTTCTTCAAAACTCGATACACTGCATGCTACATCATCTACGTAAATATCTGTTTTGACAATTTTTGCTGCTAACGGATAATTTTCAGCTTCATCCGCAGCGAGTTGCTTGATTGTGCGTAACGCTAAGAAAGGCGCAGGTTTTAATCCGAAAGTTACAGTGTTTAACTGATATGTGGCAAGCGGTTCGTCAGGCGAAAATCGCCAGAGAATACGCTGGTAGCATCTATGATCTGGTTGTACCCAAATATTTCTGTACATTTGACGCACATCAGAAATCATAGCTATTTCAAACAATCTAAAATTTAACAAAACTGTCATTACGTCTGTCTGTAATTTTGGCCCCGAATATAGAACATCATTCAGAGAGCGCGAGTTTGAACTTTTAACTGAACAGTCAAAAACAATTCTATGAGGCGTCGAGACGCTATTTTTTATTACAGCAAAATGAGGAATATAATAAGCAGTTTCACTAAAATTATTATCTTTTACTAATGACATGTGACCTTGCTCTAAATAATCATGGATTACTTTACTATAATTTTCTCTAAATGAAGGTACAGTTTGAAGTTTTTTCTCTAAAAAATGAAAACGCCTGACAGCGATATCTAACGAGTTACCTAATATAGGCGGATTTTCCTTAAATGGAAGTGCCACTGTATAACGCCCATTTTTTCCACGAGTTGTGGTAGATGTATATATTTTTTCACACTCTACGTCCTCCTGATTTAATACAGGAGGTGCCGCTACTTCCTCTATCTCCCAAAATTTTCCTAACATTTTTTCTATTGAAACAGGTTTTACTGTCGCACAAAATGTGTACGTGTTCTCGCTTTCACTAATTATAGGCGCTTTTCCCATAACCACGAAACCTAAATTTGTTTGTACAGCTATCGGCATGTTAGGAGGACCCATTATTTTATTTCTACCTATAATGTGTGGAAATAATTCAGCACCAATAATGCCATCTATTTCTCCAGGCTGATAAAATTTGTCATCTGCCAATTGTAAATTATTTAAATAATCTAAAAGCTCTATTTTCACAACAGATGTTGGTACAGCATCGGTAATTTTATCTACTACTAGGGCAGACATTTCAAATTGAATATTTAAATTAAAGCGTGAGGTTATAACGATATCTACTTGACCTTTAACCGGTTGAGTGGAAGTTCCTATTCCTAGAACTGACAAATGCCCTTTTTGAATAGGTAATTTAAGTTTTTGACGTAATTTAGAGCTAATAAAATGAGACTGGCTACCACTATCTAATAAGAATCGCGCTTGTCTCATTTCACCTGAAGCAGAAAATATATTTATAACTATTGTTGAGAGCAAAGTTGTGAAATTGTTTTGCGAAAAGTTACTATTTGAGGTAGAACAAAAGTTTTGTACAATGCTTTGATTGCTTGCATGCTCGTCTGACGATGGTTCACTATTTGGCACAGAACCTTGTCCTTGTACCTCACTACCCCCACTACAAATTGCATTTGACAAGTGCTGTTTGTCAAAGTGTAACAAAGTGTGATGATATTTTTTGCAAATACTACAAGTGTTGACAGATCGACATTCGGATATTTTGTGTTTGGAACTCAAACAGTTTAAACATAAATATTTTTCTTTAGCTAATTTGTATCTCTCACTTGGAGAAAGCTTTAAAAAATTAGAACATTGTGGCACTGAGTGCATTTGACCACAAATACGACAAGAATTATTTGCAATACCACTACCAGAAAATTTTTGATTAAAACTATTATTTGCTACAAATGATTTAGTAATTTTCGGCTTATTACTAATATTTGATTTTGAACAAGTTGCACTATAACTATTTGATTTCGATCCACTAGAACTACTAAGTTTTGAAGTGTGAGTCAGCGTTTTCGACTGGCCTTTAATAAATTCTACAAGTTCCTTGTACTTTGGCAGATTTGACGATTTTCTAGACATTTCGAAAAATTTGTGTGTTTGACTATCTAATTTTGAGAGAGCAATAAAAACTAATATATAATCTGACAAATCTTCTAGTTGTAAATGTCTGAGAGAATTAACCGCGGTATCGAAGTTTTCTAAAAATGCATTTAAACAGCTTGCAGATTCATTTTGCGCCGCTTTAAATTCCATAATTTGCGTTAAGTACGTGTTGGCAAGTAAACGTTTGTCCTCGAATCTTTCCTTTAACATTGTCCAAAGAATACTATAATTTGCTGCGGTTGGCATTATTCCCGCACAAATATCAAGAGCTTTTCCCTTTAACGAACCCAATAAATAATGAATTTTACTCGCGTCATCTAATTCTTTATTATTGTGAATTAAACTACGAAAAGTTTCGTAAAACAGGGGCCACTGTTTCTTATCTCCATGAAATTCCATAATATCGATTTTAGGTAACCTAGGCTCTGCCTTAGCTTGACAATTATGTTGATTCGCTTCATTATTTCTAGATTTAATCGTATTGTAAGCTTCTTGAATATGGCCACACAATTGTTCGGCCACGTCCAAAGTTTGAAAAGAAGGTATATATTCATCATCTAACTTTAAATTAATACTATTAATTTCATCTAATACAAATTTAAGATCATTTAAAGCCTTATCTACAGTGTGGAATTCTGCTTTGAAATTGTTTAATGTAGCTTCGTTACCTAAATCTCTAATATAATCAAAAATGCGTTGTATTTTAGCAAAATACATTTCTTTCTTAGCAATATAACTTTTTAATTCGCGTTCAAGGGAAGTAGCGTCGACCCTAGGTGCCATTATTTAAATTAAAAATAACCAAATATGATTGTGAAATTATTTAAATGAAATAAACTCTATATTGAGAAAGAACGCTAACGCGTAAACAAAACAAGTTAACCTAAGTCACTATTAGTTCTAATATACTATTGAGTAGGCCACAAGTGTTATACGCGATATATCTATCTATCTTTCTCGCTAAACTACAAGAAACCGGCAACGGAATGCCGAGTTTTGAAGCGAATTGCAAAAAACTACAAGAAAAACTATTGCAATCTGAGCTGATACAAATCCGGATCGTAACGGAACAAATGGTTAAGCCAGCAGCTCAGGGCTCTAATAAACAAGTGGGACTGTATTTCCAAAATGCTAAATATTTACTAAAATCAATAAATCTAAATTATATGTCGAAAACTTACCAATTTTGTGTTGTGATGTTCGGATGTTCCTGATGACTTTTAATTGGATTAGGACAGGACAAGTGGGGAAGGAAATAGTTTTCGACACAATACAACTAAACTTCGATATCCACGAAATAAAACATTAATTATTGCAATTCACTTCAATACTCTAACCAACTAATTTTGAACAATTAATTTTATATGCGGGAGCTACTACTATTTGAGGCGACAGCGAGAATCTAACTCGTTCTACTACGGCACACACAAACGAACTTTTTTGTCTATCTTTTTATCATATTTTTTAATCCTAAATTAAATTTCTAATTTCCCAAGTAAATTTCTAAAGGCGCGTCACCACACACCTTTGTGAAAACTAGCAAAAAAATATATCAAAATATGACATTATGAACCTTTTAACATGTCAGAGCGATTGTCCCTAAACAAATTTGTAGATTTTTGATCGAATTTATTCACGACCTTAGGAAAGCACTGCATTAAGAACGTACATTTAAAAACCTCCATTAATGACGTTTCCCCTCCCTATACGTAATAAAAGCAATAAATTTCCAACTTGTTTTTATGGCTACCCGAAATTAAAATTTAATTGTGCGTGCTCCCATACTTTTCGGAATAAAATTTTTAATTAATATTTAATTAAAAAATGTTTGTCTACCCGCTTCTGTCTGATGTGGAATTCTCTTGCAAATACGTAGTCGGTGATATGTTGAAGCAATGATTTGAAATGAAAGTATGTAGGCCTGCGGCATGTGTACTAGGTGTTCATTTAAAAAATAAAGGATTAAATTTCTGGAGTAGATTTCTTGGCGAGAGAAAAGTAAAATAATTTATTGCGACTTCCACCCTAAATTATTTCATAAGAGAGCTCCAGCTATATGTGTGCATACCTAGACATTTATTTCACTTATTTGATTTAATCAAATATGTATATTATAACCGGACAAATATTTATCATAATAACCATAGAAGAAAAAAATATATTAACAATAAGCTCTGAGTATGGTTTAAGCGTAAATTACAACACAACGAAACTTATGACTGTAGACTGAGCAAATGAAAACTACTCAACCAGGTTAAAGGTGAGATTATGTGGTAGTAAACAAGATGGTATAACTTGGAGCCCTTCTTGATAATACTGTCAACTGCTAATGTATAGGGGGTGGCACTTAAAAAAATATATATATATTTATTGGAGGAAGTAGAATCAAATTTTAAGAAGAAAAGGTTCTATACAATTTTTTACATAAATTGATAGTTTTTAAGTTATAACGACTTCAAAATTGCGATTTTAGCTTAAAAAAGGTATTTCCAAACGGCTTTCGTCAAGTATCTCGTAAAGTATTACTTTATCGAAAAAATGTTACAGACCAATTACAGAAAGTACAAACTGGGAATTAATTATATTTTTTGTTTATTGATGTAGGATTAATAATTTCGGAGATATTTAAGTTTACATTTGGCATCCAAGTGTTCATAAGATAATTATTCAGAGTGAGACTTAAATATCTGAGAAACTGTGGCACCTACGTCAAGGATGCTAATAAGTAGAATAATAGGTTATTAATTAAGCTTTCAACTCTTTTTTTATTTGTTTCTGTAGCATAAAAAAACAAAGTAGTTATTATAAAATGTGCGTCTACACAATTTTTTTAATAACAACGTCGTCATATTGTTACCGTAATTAGCCAGTAATAAAAAAAAATAATTTCAGACACTGTTTCTCATTAATATATAGCATGACGTAGATGCTCAAATTTTTTGGTTTGTATATAGCACTTGCTTTAGAAAAAAATACAGTTTAAACTATAAAGGTATTTTCGATAAAACGTAATTTTTCTTTCATTTTCCAAATATCTCAACAAATATTAGTTTTATTGAAAAAATAAAAATAAGACGAAAAATGCAATTTAAATGTTAAATATCTCAGAAATTGTGACACCTACGTCACGCATGCTAAGAAATGAAATTAAAGACAATTAATTTCGATTTCAAATTATTTTCTACTCGTTCCTGTAGCATAAGAAATAAAGAAGTTATGACGGAAAAATGTGCGTATCTATATTTTTTTGAATAAAAAGGTCGCCATTTTGTTACTTTAGAAATCCGAAAAAAAATTTTTTTTTATCGAAAAAAAAATTTTTTATACCAACATTTTTTTAATAAGCGAGGGGCGACATCTCCGAAAAAAAATTTTCAAGTAAAACATAATGTCCCTACGTTTTGCTGTACATCCAAGCATGCTGTACATGCCATTAAAATTCCGGACAATACAGCGAAATTCCGTACGTATGGTCAGCCTGTATACTAACACTTCAATTCTCCAAGAAATGCATCCCCAAATAGTCTATGGAATGAAGGCAAAAATAGTGTAAATATTTCGTGCAAAGACGAGATTACCTTCCCCCCATTTTAGAGGGTGCTGAACACGTTGGAAGTGGTGGGAGAAGTTTTTGACCGCCGCAACCCCCTGAAACGGCCAAAAACCACCTCTTTTATGGATCCCTTTATGTTTTCTTCATATATAAACGGGTCTGGACGGGTTTACTTGAAATAACATGGAAGGGGATTATAGATTAAGTGAAATTCAGACGGCAGGCCTAGGTGGTTGATCAAACCCTCCCGAGGGGTGGAAAATCATTTATTTTCAAATTATTCGGTTCAAACGCGTTCCCCCCGTTTTCGGTGTCGCTGATCACCGAAATAATATTCATTTTTAGTTAAAACCCCTCTTCATCCTCAAACGGGCAGAACCAGCCCTCACTCACCAGAAAGCATGCTATCCAGGTTATTCAAGATTTACAGATTTCTCGACACATGATCGTTAATCTTGTGCATATCCCTTAATTTTTCATGGAAGAGAAGGTAGTAGCGACCTCGGGGGTTGCTTCAACCATGGCAAGGAGTGTAAAACTCATTAATTACACTTTGAATCGTCAATACGCCCTCACCCATTCTCACAGGCACTGATCACGATAAAAATATTCACCTTCATCTCCGACTCTCCTCAACCCCTCTAATGGACGGAAACTTACCCCCATCTACCAGTTATCGTTGGGGCGATGATTGTGTAGGGTATAATGATTTCTTCATCGGGTAATAAATTTTGTCGTCAATGGCAATGTTGTTTATTCAAAGAATTACATGAAAATATTTTTATGACAAAATTAATTATTTCCTTACAATTAATTAAAAAATCTCGGTCGTTTACAAATAGCACAATAATCCTCATATTACTCAAAATAATAATAACAATAATAATAACAATAACAATAACGATCATGTGTCGAGAAACCTGTAAATCCTGGATAGCATGCTTTCTGGTGAGTGAGGGGTGGTTTCTGCCCGTTTGAGGAGGGGTTGGAGCTAAAAATGAATATTTTTCCCGTGATCAGCGACTTCGAAAATGTAGGGATACGCGTTTGAACCGAATCATTTGAAAAAAAAAATGATTTTCCACCGCTCGGGAGGGTTTAAACAACCCCCTAGACTGGCTGTCCGGATTCCACTTACTCTATGTTATTTCAAGTATAACCCGTCGATAAATCACTCCCCAGACCCGTTTATATATGAAAAAAAAAAAAATAACAGGATCTATAAAAGAGGTGGTTTTTGGCCATTTCAGGGGGTTACGGTGGTCAAAAAGTTCTCCCACCACATCCATCATGTTTAGCACTCTCGATAATAGGGGAAAAGATAATCTCGTCTTTGAACGAAATATGTACAAAAAAGTCGTCTTATAATGCTTCATTACATAGACTAAAAGCGACTCATATTCTCCCGAACTTTCGCATTTTTGGTCACATCCGGAGGGAGGAAAATATGGAACAGTTGATATTTCAGTGCCAAACTTACACTAATTATTTTATAATAGCTATAAGAACATCTATATCGCTATTGTATACGAATAAAAGCTTTGTAATTAAGGTCTGAAAACGTTCTCTCAATACTTATACAACCACTATATACCTAGAATAGGCATATTACCGTTTAAGGGCTGAAAAAATAATTATTATTCAACTATTTGGCACTCCTTAGTAACATTCTCAAAACATCTATAAGTATTTTCATAAGTTCATATACAGATGCAAGGAGTCGAATAGAGGTTCTATATAACAATAAAGCGCTTTTATAGCCTAGTGAAGGTTCAGTTATGAAGTAATTTTACTGCATAACTATTCTTGGTTGAATAATTTAAAGAGCTTTTTCGTGTCATAACAGTTGCATTATATGAGTTTACAAAACATATTCAACCATTACTTCAACTTACCTGTTTTGTGACTCAATACGTGTACATTAAAATTTCAATTTTCATGAGATTACTAAAGCTGAAATTAATTTACGGTTTATGTTTTACTGTCAATATAGGCTAAGATATCTCATGAAATAACAATGTGCCATCGAAATTCTGCAAATTAAAAGACTGATCAAGATTTATAAAAAAAAATGTTCTCAAAATATTTACTCCTACATAATTAAAACTGTTATTAATTTCCATAAATTAATTATTTGAAACATAATACGTAATTAAAAGTACATGTGAAATAGTTTAATATGTGCTAATAGAATATTAATTTTCTCATCTGAATTTTTCTCAAGATGGATGACACATCTAAAACCTTATATCTTTGACGAATCTGTTGGCTGAAATAGTACGACCTTTGTGTTTGTAAAACAACTTTTACAAAACTATTTGTTTTATAACAGCTGTTACAAAGCTCTTTTGCTTATAAGAAACGTTATGGATGAATAAACAGACGGACAAACCGACAAATGGGCGGACAGACAGAGTCACATGAACATTTTGAAAGTTGTTAATAATTCGACGACTTACAACAATTCAATGGAAATTGTTTCTTTACGAGCGATATTTACGATTGTAGAACTGTGCCGACCAAATGCCATATTATACTTTTCGTTTTACTTCCACATCCAGTGGAAGTATTGTAACAACAAAAAAAATTTTTTCTGTTCAAATAGGCTTAGAATGTCATGAAATGACATCATACTCATCTTATTCCGTTAAAGGGTTGGGGGGGTAAATGAGTAAATCAAACAGTTAAGAGTCCCAAAAATTGGTATTTAGTATATACAGAAGCCAATGTCTCAAAGAAATTTTTGGCATTAGCCACCCTATTACTACCCCCACTCCATTATAAAAGGGGGCGAAAAAAAATCTTATTTAGTGTGTGTACAAGAACAAAAGGCCTCAAAATATTTTTTTTTACTTCATCAATTCCCACTACCACCTCCTATCACTACCCCACACAACTACCGATGTAGGATATCGTTTTATGGGTTTTTGGACAATTTCAAATATTATATTATTTTATTACTTATTATTTTATTATATTTATTATTTATTTATTTAGTTCCATAAATAATTATTTGCACATACAATTTTTTTTTGTTGTGAGAGACTTGGGTAGCAAATCTGTATGTGGAGATACTGATTCCCTAGGCAGAGTTTTTTTTTTTTAAGAAGAATATACTGAAATATTTTAAGTACTTATTTATATCGATTATATATCCTAGTACAATTTATAGTCTTTTTATTGAAAATTGTATACATTTCGGAGTGATCCTGTATACAGCACTTACCGTAATAGGATTACGGTTACATTGTTTATGGAATTATGTATGCCTAACTCCTAAGAATCTAGTTGTCACCACCATCACGATGAGCAGTTCCAACATTATCCAGGTTTGTCATCGAAAGGGTGAATGATTTATCGCGATAATTGAAGCTTATGATAATGTATAGTTTCGCATACATGAAATATACGAAGTGAGCACACGTTGATATTAGGTAGTAAAAAGCCATATCACAAATATTTCAGCAGATAAAACATTAATAACGAAAAACAAATTTTAAAACAATAAAAATTTGGTTAATATAGTAAAGTTAATAAAAGTGAAGAAGTTATAGCAAACCTAGTTCTTGCAGCAAAACAACTTCTTTGAATTAAACAATTGTTTTATTCTACAAAAGCTTTAAATTGCCATCGTATTACTACTTATCTCCAATTTTATGCCATTTTAATAGAAGATATTCAGTAAAATACTATTAATAACCTAGTTTATTAGCTTTGGTTGGCACTTATATTTAGATAGGTAATGTTTTTGTAATTTGGCCTTACTCCAAAAAATATTTGAAAAATATTTTTAAATCGAAAGTGTCAAATCAATAATTTTATATCAGAAATTAATAGAAAGGATGGTGAGTTACTTTTGGTGAATTTTTATAACATAAATAGACGTGCGATGATCCATTTAAATTTTAATTGTAATTAAGATATGAGTGCTAATTAGTTTAAGTATTAAATAATAATTTCACATCATGAGATTTGAACTCATGGGAAACATTTTATTAAACCATCTTATTAAATAACCAATATTTCACTAGTTTTGTTTAGATACATTAAAGGTATAATTAATAAATGGGAAGGAGGCTTAATAAATACGAAAAGAAAACCAATCACCCTAAAGAGGAAACAACAAAACAGCTACAGATATGTGTTTCGGAATTGCTGTTCTTTATCAGCTTAGAGTAGCTAAAACTACAAAATCTAGTCCAAAATCGGGTCCAACAGATATGAAAAAAGAAGTAGAATACTGTGAACTGTATTATCGACCTATTTAATTATTGTTCCTGATTAATTGTTTTCAGATCCTCTTTAAACTACGCTACGCTGAAGAGGAATGATATTTCCAAAACACATATCTGCAGTTGCTTCGCTGTTTCTACTTTGGGGTACATGGCGCGATTTATTTTTTACAAAATTAATAGGGCAGGAACAACACTTAACAATATTTAAAAATCCAACTCAAGAGCTGCCTAATGCTTAGAAAGGCCACAATTATATACCGTTGATTGAAAATGTTGTCGAAAATCTTTTAAAATAGATGATCAACTCCCCTTAAGCCCATTAGATTTTTGAGTATGGGGACTATAAAAGGAACAATGTTATGCTGTTGTGATATACCGAGAGAGATATTCATGTGAAAGAAATACTTTGCCGGGATCAGAATGGAAATTTTAATTGTAATTTTAGAGAAGAGCTTGTACATGGATGCAGAGCCGATAGCACAGCTGAAGTATTTATGTTCGAACATACTATGATTGATCAATATTTACCCTTGTTTGTTTATCATTGCTAATATATAGAATATGTTTTCTCCATGCTCTCCATATGAAAATTAATAATTCTAACTGAAACTTGATTAAATGCAGGCATGGACCAGAGAGATATTCATTAAAGAATTTATTACCACACATTGTGGTAAAAATGTTCAAATTAAAACCTGTAACAAAAATATAACGAATTCATAGATCTTATATTTAAAACGAAGTATTTTTAGGATCTATTTGATTTAATACCGATTCTTGTAAACCAGACTTACGATGTGAATTTCTAATTATCAAATTACATACGTAATAGTATGGTAGTAAACTACCTCTTCAAATAATTGGTCTATATCCATCATATACAGCTGTGTAACCTACATATTTTGTCAAAAGTACGTTTTACTAAAATTTCTAATCAAAATTTTACTAAGGTTTTTGATTAGTATTCAAAAATGTACCAGATATCGAAATTGCAGTATACGGTACGTAAAACATATTTTTTATAGGATTGGGCAAACAGCAGGAAAAATACGGCCATCGGTAAGCGAGAGAAGTAATGTAGTGTGTTGTCTATATGTTGGTTGTGGCATTTTCTTAATTTTTCTCTGTTTCTTATTCGGATGCTCTGCCACATGTATTTTCTTCTAAACAATGTCGTGAAATCTACAAAATAGTACAATTAATCAGAATTTTTCTGGAAAATAACCTCTACGCCTGTGACTTTTACTTCAAAGGATTAGTTAGAGGGTGGTTTTTGATAAATAATGAATAAGAACAAAAATATAAAAATGACGTATTTTGCTGTTTCGTTTCGGAAAACGAATCTGTTTCCTTTCTCAAAGCATATTATAAATGTTTGTGTCCTGTGTATATTAAATACACAGCTTTAAGAATATATTTGTTATATTCAGTATCCATATTTACTGCTGACACAGAACTGTTGTTATATTTAGTTGATAGTTTTATTTTAAACAATATTAAGTTTGTTAAGTTCTTCTTTTAACATCGGCAGCCAGGTTGTGCAAACATCTACGGGACAATTCGACAAGCAGTTATCCTCATTTAATAGTATTATAGCCGCTTCTTTAATTTTTCTTTTCTTGCTATCTGTCTCTTTTGTTAACATTTTTGCCGAGTCCCAGTTTATTCTATGTCCGTTCTCCCAAGCGTGTTCGCAAATCTTCGATTTCTGAATCTCATTCTTTCTAATGTAACTCCTGTGCTCATCCAATCTAACACTGAATGGTCTGGATGATTCACCCACATAATGTTTATTACACTCACGTGGAATACTATAAGAAACAGAAAGAAATTAATATAGTGTGTCTCTCAGGTACGAACAAACTTTAGGTAGATTGGGTGCTTTATCAATATTACTTCAATGTCATTAAATAGTACTGAAATTGGGCGATATACATTATACAGGGCGATCACTAAAGGTGTGTAAACTGCCATATCTTATATAAACTATGTTTTATTGTAATTTTAGAACAATATGTTATTAAGGTTTTTGATTGAGCACACAAAAATAAAAAATGTACAAGATATCTAAACTGCATTATATAGTGTGTCTCTCAGATTCAAAATAACTTCATGCAGATTAAGGTATGTTTCAATTTTGGTTTAATATATTACTATGATATTTTTTAATAAGACTATCAGGCAACGATATTTGAACAGCAAAAATAACAAGATATTGGCGTACTTAATCAGTTTTTTTACTTGTAGGCACACGAAATAAATTTCTGAAATTAAATTATCTCAATCAAAGGAAAAATTCATCCACTGGAATATATACAGGGTGTTTCATATTTGAATGCTGATCCTAAAGGGCGATAATCCTTGGATGATTTTAAGAAAAATTCTTTATATGAACACAGGTCCGCAACCGCTTTATTTCTGAGATACAGGGTGTTGAAATTTAACAAAAAAATCAGTTTTTCCCCAATATCTCTAAAACAGTTTTTTTTTCAATTTTCGTACATGCAAAATACGCATAAAAATACATTTTTTCCAGGATAAAGGTTTTTTAAACTTTCATCAGTGGCGTCCCTGTTAACATGCCCTGCAATATTTTTAATAAAAAAAAATGATTTGATTTGTTGTCCCTATGCGGTTTCTTCTCTTAGTCTCAATCTAACCAAAGCATCTAGGCAAGATTTTTATAATTTTAATAGTAACTATTACTTAATTTTAGTAATAAATACGCATAAAGAGAATGTTTTTTAATTTCAAAAACTATTTTGAACAAAAAATACCAAAATTAAATTAATTGTTCAAAATGTCCGCCTCCTGCAAGTGTGCACGCTTAAGGCCTCCTTCTCATTGGCTCGCTTACTCTTTGGAAAATTCCTTGAGTATTCCTTATAGCTTCACAGGACATATTATGCGGTTTCACAATTCTTCCTCAGTTTGAATTGGCGGATTGTAAACCAAGGTCTTGAGATGTCCCCAAAGAAAGTAATCCAGACTGTTTAGGTCTGGAGACCTAGCTAGCCATGACTCTGTTCCCCCACGATCTATCCAGCGATTATTAAAGTTTTGGTTTAAATACTCGCGAGCCAGAGCACTAAAATGGGCAGGTGCACCGTCGTGCATAAACTACATGCGATTTCGAATTAAAATAGGAACATCTTCTAACAGAATTGGCAAATTATCATCAAGAAACCGGCGATAATTATTTCCATTTAATCTCCCTGGTAAAAAAAGGGCCAATTAATTAATCTCCACTAATTCCAGCCCACACATTTAATGAGAATTGCACCTGGTGATGAGATTCCACGATTGCATGCGGATTTTTCTCGGCCCAAAAATGACTGTTATGAAAATTTCTGATACTGTGTCTCGTAAAACTAGCTTTGTCCGTGAATAAAATTTCCGTGTCAAATAAAGGATTTTGGGTAACTTTTTGGAGAAACCATTGACAGAAGTTCACTCGTAATGGAAAGTCTCGAGGAAGTAGAGCCTGGACCCGTTGAATGTTATAGGGATATAATAAATAATCATGTAGAATCCTCCATACTAGAACATGGGCGATATTTAAATTATTGGCAACTTTCTTCGTACTTATGTCGGAATTTTCCTCAACTGAATTTAAAACAGCTACCTCAATTGCTGGAGTTCTTGCAGTCCGAGGTGCTCCTTTTAAGTGATTATTTGGCTCAAAACTTCCTGTTTCACATAACCTTCTGTGGGTGCTTGAAATCGTCCGAGCATCAGGAACAATTTTATTTGGGAATCGCTCTTGATACAGTCGCCTAGCTTCGTACGAGTTCCCGTCAGCAAGCCCATAAAATTAATGCATGTCTGCTAATTCGGTATTTGTAAAATTTGCCATGTTTTTGATTAATAAACAAGTTTTATAACTTAAATAATAAGATACGTATCTGACAAGAGGTGCTAAAATTGTTTACGTTCATAAAATAAGGAAATGTGTTCTTAGCATACTAGATGTTTCTAGCCTACAAGATAATTATTCTACTCTTTAACGGCTGAATTCGCATAGGGACAAGCAAATGAATGCATTTTATTTTTTAAATCGAAAACCGTCCGCCGGACGAAAAAAAATCAAGAGGCCATTTTTATGACAAGATAAACCGCAAATATGAAAATAATATTTATTAAAAAAAAAGTGTCGTATCATTTTTTTTATTAAAAATATTGCAGGGCATGTTGACAGGGACTCCACTGATGAAAATTTAAAAAACATTTATCCTGGAAAAAATGTATTTTTATGCGTACTTTCCATGTACCAAAATTGAAAAAAAAACCGTTTTAGAGATATCATGGAAAAACTAATTTTTTTGTTAAATTTCAACACCCTGTATCTCAGAAATAAAGAGGTTGCGGACATATGTTCATATAAAGAATTTTTCTTAAAATCATCCAAGGATTATCGCCCTTTAGGATCAGCATTCAATTATGAAACAGCCTGTATAATACATTATTATTTATTTTTCTATAAGATTTCTTTCTACTTTACAATATTTATTTTAATAGTTTCATCTCAAATTTCGTTTAAATATGAACGGTACGATGTACCCTGAGTTGGCCTTTCTTCACCTCGACCTAAAAGATCTTTTGTGAGTTACTCTACAACTAGTTGTTATACAGGATTCCAAGACTTTTTGCAAAGCTTGTGATTTTCCTGGGAAATAATTTCTCTATGCCTTCTTCTATACCTTCAGGAGTTAATTCTGCCTGTTCTAAGTACTTTAGACTAATGCGGATTAGTACCTTGCATTCACAAAGTAGTTCCGCAATCTCAGTCGCATCTTCGGAATATCTGCATTTGTCATTTTCTGCCATGCCCATGTTCTTGAGATGATATCTCACTTAGAAGGTCTATGATCAGCCTTAGGTTGGACTTTCCGAGTTCGAAAAGCCTTGTGACATTCTTTGTCGAACAGGTTATAAACCTTTTCGCTTTTCTTTAGCCTGGAGTATTCATCCAATAGGGCTTTTTTAGTTCCTTTTCCCATTTTTGGACCTTCTCCGTTATGTTAGCCCTTAGTAAGCCGCAGAACGATTCGAGTCCGAAAAAGACCCCCCCTTTTTTTGCAAAACTGTCAGCTATTTCATTGCTTCATATTCCCTCATGCCCTGGCACCCACATCAAGGTAATCTTGTTGTTTTTTGCCAGTTGTTTCAGGGATTGTCTGCATTCCCGGCAATTTTAGACTTGAAGGTATAGGACCTGAGAGTCTTTAATACTGCCTGGCTATCTGGAAGTATATAGATCTTTGCCCTTCGAGTGCCTCTGTTAAGGCATTCTGGGCATACAGATCTATAGCATAGATTTCTGCCTGGAAGATGGTTGGGGTGTTGCCTGGAGGTTTAGATGGCCTGAATTTAGTCCCCGTTACGCCCACACCAACTCCTTCATCCATAATAGATCCATATGTGCACCAGATGAGTGACTGCTTCTCCAACCGCAGTACTTCGACCCTGCTCGCCTGACGGCTCTCAATCAGCACATTAAACAGACAGTCATGCCATGCTTGTTTGGCATGGAGTCAGTAGGTTTGGTCAAACTGGATTAGCTCCAAAATCCTTAAATGATCAACCAGGTCGCCTGGTCTAAATTTAAGTGCCTGATGCAGCCTTAAGGTACTAAGTGTTGCCTCCTTCCTCACATGCAAATGTAGAGGAAGTAAGTCCAGCATTGTCTCCATAGCTGCTGTGGAACAGGAGCATATTGCTCCTGTAGTCCCTAGGCAGACACGGCGTTGCAGCTTTCTTTGTGCTAATTTCTCTTCCACCATACACATGATGCGTAGGTCACCAAGAACGGTATGATAGTCAGTAGCTCATCATAACCTGAATTGAACCTTAACTCCGTGGGACAGTAATAAAGGAAATCGTCTTGTATCTAGACTTTGTTTAGGTTATAATTCCCGAGTTACTTCCATTTCATGAGGTAACAAAGCAAATTTTTGTAGGAATATTTGCAACAAAATATTGTATTATGTTTCTAATATTCATCATTTTGCTTGTAAAACCATAGGCTATGATTAGTTATTCATATAATAATAATTATGTGACGGGCAGGCCGTCGAAGTATAAGTACCGCATAGCGATGAACACCGATACACGAAAGCCACACGTAGTCATACCGCGAAGACTAGCCTGCATTCGAACAAACAAAATTAGTCCAGAGCCAGCAGCTCGAGTGAAAAAACATGGGTAACAGATACTCCTCCGCAGCTGTAACGTCAGCAACCAGTGTAAATTAAGCTATTCCATAAAAATTACTGTAAACAAAATTTTCACACATGTCATGATGAAACTCCCCAACTCCACGAAACGTTAATAGATACTACTGCGCACCGCTTTCGGCCATTTCTCCCACTCGACCACCTTGAATTCAGTATACGCGGAATTCGAAGCAAAAGAATAAGATCAACCCTGACCTACCGACCGAAGGAAGTAGACGTGCTCAGAAGGAAGAAAGTATGTGTGGTGGAAAAAATTCCCAAGCTCGTCGAGAATTCTTAATAAGAAATTTTCTTAACCTTAACCGTCGCCAACTGATGCGCAGAAGTTCTATGAGTTCTCTCACTCTGCAAACCGTGTACCTGGTCCTAGTAGCAGTCCAAGCCACCAACCAATCCGTAATCAGTCCGTCGCCGTTATCAATTGGTGCGCAGAAGTTCCTGAGTTCTCCCACCCTACAACCGGTTAATTTATTCTAGCAGCCGTCCGAGCCACGAGTCCGCAGACAGTTCCTAACCAGTGACCGCAGAAGACATTCGTGCCCAGGAATAATAAGTAATAAGAGTAAGTCAGTAATTCGCTTTGTAAATAGTTGCTGTTTCGCTTCCTCATTTCTGGTATCCATGCACCATCTGTAACATCACCGCTTGCTCTGCTAATCCATCATTTCCTGTCATACCAATCTATTAACCGTATGTTCGTGTCACCACATCATACCTGACGTCATAATATAGTTTTGCTTCCTCCAGCCATAGCCTAACCGTAACCTTGGGTTTTAGTTTCCGACATAGTAATAAGGATTCTCTTTATATTAGAAGTAGCATGATGAACCTGTAGAATTGTACCGAATCGTTTTTGATAAATAAAGACTACTGTATTCCGAATTATATATTTTACTGCCGTGTGTGTGAAAAGTCTAATTTTCCCTTTTCACCCAGTGGACATTTCCGTTTCTTCACTGTAGTTATTGCCTTGCTTCACTGGCTTTGAGGGTAGTTGCATTCCTCCACTTGATTAGGAATTGTCATACCGCAATTAATGCTGTTCTAAGGGTGTCAAAGTGGCACTTTACAACTTCACTGGAAGTACATCACAACATGTCCTGCATTTTGAATTTGAATTTATGAGGTTTCTTTCTTAAAATAATTCATAATGGATGATCCAGAAGTTATATTCAAGGAATTATTTAAAGGAGGTTAAAAGTTAGCAAATACTTCCAAACACAGTTTAAACAGTGTTGGAGAGGGTTGGAATTTTTGATCTGACGTCTAAATTCCGTAAACAACGAAAAAATTAAACACTATTCGAATACAATTATTTGACTTGCATTTCTCAAACCATGTTAGCATCATCCAGATATAGCTAAAACTAAAGTTAAACTAACAAATATATCCTATATTTACAGAGCTTAGGTTAGGGTAGGGACAGCCGGTTTTGTCGAATTCGTTCAACTGTGCTTAGTATAATTCGGCAAAATATTTACGCTCTGGTACGGGGTTTGCTAAGTCAACTTACGATAATGAATAAACACCTCGACCTTATCTCTCTAAAATACTTGGCCATTTTTTATAAAACATTAACAAACTATTCAGGTAATGGTCACCATTAGCATTGGAAAAATCATTTCGGTGGAATTTTCTTCAAACTTTTGGAATCAAGGGCTTTCGAACAAAAAATGTCATATGAAAAAATTGATTTAATGCCTTCACTGCAGAATTATAGTGACTGTAAGTTAAAAATCTTTGAACAAATTAAAAAAATTAAAAATCATTTATGCATTAAATTAATTTTTTCATATGACATTTTTTATTCGGAAGCCCTTGAACTATCAATTCCCAAAGTTTTAAGAAAATTCCACCGAAATTTTTTTAGTTTCCATAACGTGCTTGACAGTTGGTGGTTAGTCCGTATCTACTTCCAAAATGACGTAGTATATCTCAAGGCGCCCAAACAATTCATGCGTGCAGTGGCCGTTCCATTGTCTGTTATCGTATAAAAGATAGAACGTTGTCAATTTTATTTTACTTTAAATCACTTCCAGATGATGTCAATATGCTTATCGAAATTCACGTCAAATAATAGTTATTGAGTATAGTGTTCAAATGTTTTGGTATTTATGGAAACTATTTAAAGATAGCTTTAACAAGTAAATAATGAAAATCACAGATCTTATAAATATTTTCTTTCTTTTATTATTTAAATACTTTTTAACGTATTTTGAGCAAGTTTTTATGTTCGGACGCAAGAACTCAAGGCCCCTTTAAATTTAAAAAGTTTTGTACTGTTTTATGTAGCGGCACGTCTCCAGATTTGATTGACTGGCTGTTTGTATTTTTCTTTCCTCGCAATAAAGTGCTCGTTCTATCATAAAATTTTAATTTAACTTTAATTATCCTTTGTATTATGTATAAAAAAGTAATAAAATGGAATGTAAAAATGTTATTAAATTAAAACCAACAAAAAAAACATGTTTCATTTACCATATTTCTGATGCCGCTGTAAAGTTGACGTATTTTCTTTTGCTGTAACTTTACATACACATAGTTTCAGACTAATGCATGCTTCGTAAGCATGTTCTTAACTTTCTGCAAGCTAGAATTTAATAAACATTTTTAATTTGTGAGAAATATGAAAATTCAGCAGACTTAATAAAATAGGAGATAGCATAGTTTTCAAGGATAGTATAAATAATGTAGCCCTTAGTAGACTATAAAGAATCAAAATACATTCAATATGCTTTCGACAAAACTTAACATTTAACTAAAAATGTAATATTTATGACGTTTTTTAATCCATGCAAAAAATTAACAGCTTTCATAATTATCTTTAATTAATCTGCTAGAAAGGTATGTAAATTTGTTTAGTAGGTACTTTAGATTGCTTTATTACTTCCACGTCCAGTGGAAGTATAGTAACGACAAAAAAATTTTTAAAAATTTTTATTGTTCAAATAGGCATAGAATGTCACGAAACGTCGAGATTTTAAGTTTGAGCAAAAAAAAATTTCTGTCTGTCGGTCTGTCTGTCAGTCTGTCTGTCGGTCTGTCTGTCGGTCTGTCTGTCGGTCTGTCTGCCTGTCTGTCGGTCTGTCTGCCTGTCGGTCTGTCGGTCTGTCTGTAACTTTTGTTGTGCGCACGTTTACTCTGGAACCGTTTGAGATATTGACTTGAAATTTGGTACACATATGTACTTTAACGAGATCTAGAACTAGATTATATTTTCATCTTGTTCCGTCGAAGGGTTGGGGGATAAATTGGGGTAAATTTGGGGAAAACAGGTAAATCAAGCAGGAAAGAGTCCATAAAATTGGTATTTAGTATATACAAGAGAAGCTGAGGTCTCAAAAAAAGTGTTGGCATTATCCACCCCCATTACCACCCCCACCCCATTATTAAAGGGGATGAAAAAAAATTGTGATTTAGGGTGTGTACAAGAACCGGAAACCTCAAAATGTTTTTTTACTTCATCCACCCCCACTACCACCCCCTATCACCACCCCCACCCCGCTACCGATGTGGGGTATCGTTTTATGGGTTTTATGGGGGTAGAGGATTTCAAATATATTATTAAAGTTCCATAAACAATTATTTCCACATACAAAATGTTTTCGTTGTGAGTGACTTAGATAAAAAATCTGGATGTGGAAGTAGTGATTCCTTGGGCAGCGGTTTTTTAGTGGAAATGGACTTGGCAGCGCAATGCTGACGGTGTTAGTTCTGGGTTCGAATCCTGGCTAGGTTATGGATGGCGTCCTTGTGTTACCCAGGGAGAAATTTTTAACCACCACACTCACCCTTTTAAATGGCTAAAGAAACCACCTACTTTCACAGTTTTTCGATTGTAGGATGATTATGCGTGTTTGGGAAGGAGATCATTGAAGTTTTTATGAAGGTTTATTGACAAGGGGAGGTCTGAGGCAGGATGAAGGGCGGTAGCAGTCCTTGGGAAATGGACCACCCCCCCGTTTTCGAGGGCGCTGATCTAGAAAAAAACAGTCGATTACGTTTTCAACTCGTTCACCTACCTCAAACGGACAAAAAGCGAAAAAATTTACAATTCATAAAAAGCCAACAAAAATATAAGAGGAAGGTAATTTCGATTTCACGCGGACCTTCGGTAACCGAGAGGAGACACAATTCATAATTTTATTCACATATTGTCCGATATACCGATTAAGAAGGATTGTTACCGCCCTCCCCTCACATAACCCTTCCCTTGTCACCAAACCCTAGTAAAAAAACTAAATAATTTCCTCCAAAACACGCATGATCAACGCTACTACAGTAAAAACCAATAAAAGGGTGGTTTTTGTCCGTTTGAGGGAAGTGTGGGAAGTGTTAAAGACGTAATTTACTATTTTTGTAGAGTTCAGCTCCCTCAAAAAGTATTAAAACTAAAAGAGAAAAAAAGTCGATATTCCACCCGTTGGGAGGGTTGTAACAATCCCGAGGGGCTGCTATCGCCCTTCGCCCTGCCTCAGACCGTGTCTTGTCAATAAACCTTTATAAAAACTTCAATTACTTTCTTCCCAAATACGCATAATTATCTCAAGATCGAAAAACGGCGAAAAGGGGTGGTTCTTGGCCGTCTAAAGAGGTGGGTGTGGTTAAAAATTTCTCTCACTATTTGTTTTTGATTTAGCACCCTTGAAAACGGGGAGGTAAGTAGGTTTTGACCCTACGGCAAATACTCGACCCCCTATTTGATTTCCTGATCTCCACTAGTTCGAGTTTCAGCTATGGCAGATGGCAATGTAGCAGATAGTAGCTGTTGCGTTATTGTTAGTGAGTGTGAGTGTGTCCTGGATGAGTGGTGAAATATCTATTCTACACTCCGCCAGGATGTTTATATAAATAAGGCGTTAAAATGATAAAAAAAAAAGATAATAAAATTTATATCCTAGGTAGGTAACTTATAAATCTTCTGTTTTTGCTTGTGTTGTTATTTTATAAATCAGAATATTTATTTTAGCATCATTTTCCCAGTTGTTCAGAGTTTACAATTTTAATGGAATAATGTACATTTTTGCGCTGAATCTCATGTATTTCCTCTTTTTGTTCATCACAACCCGAATAATATCAGTAATAATAGTTTTCCACCATCCTTCATATTTAATTATAGGCGCATGTGTGGAAAATAGCACTATTAATCGAGCAACAGGTACTGTCGGTGGAAGATTGCGAGCTGGGGCTACCAGAGGTGCGCCCGCCCGACAGCCGTGCACACTGCCATACGTATCTTAAAGCACGTGCCGTTTCACTTTTAATATCCCCAACTTGCATTACTTCACAGTCAATACTTTACGCTCGATGTATAGCACAATGTATGGACTATGGAGTATATTTCTCGCCTCCTAAAGTTTCTCCTCTCTCTTCAAGACAGAAGTTAAAATTAGGGGCACCTTCAGTTTAGTCGTCGCACGTAATGCGATCAGTTTACCATAGTGTCCAGAATCAACATAGCAAAAAATGTAACCAAGAAGTGGCACTGGGAACTTTGAACAGGCAATTTTTGATAGTCACAACTTCTCTGCGATTTCAAATGATGCTACAGTTCCATTCGGTGCTTTGTAATAAATATAACTTTAAAATTTGCAGTTCCCGTCATCATCGCCAACTAACAATTACTTTCAAGTCACATTTTTTAGTGAAAACGATCAAGTAATTTTTTCTGAAATGAGCTAAATGTCCAAAACTTACGACGCCATTATCAGAAAACATGAACCTTAATTTCATAAATGAATAATAAATTTAATTTATCGGTATACATAAGTATAATAAAATCAGTTGTAAGACAAAGCAGGCAACATCATTTTAAAGGAGTGGAGAGGGTGGTAAAGTTCGCAGCCTCCACGCCACGATGTCGCCGCTACGTAACTACAACGTCATTGAAACGTGGCCGGAACGTTGCAGTCACCGAAAAATATTCCCTATCTTACGCATGTAACGGAATCATCCTATTCTTGCAAAACAGTTTAAAGTGCCCACAATAGTCGCTGCTATGTTCCAGTAACCAACCATTTCTTTTTATTCATCTTATTTATATTACCGTCCTGCCGGAGTTGAACCGAAGATATTTCACCACTCAACCAGTACACGCACACATACAATGATGTAACAACCATTCGCTACAACATTGCCGTCTGCCGCAGCTGAGACACGAACTCAACAGCGAACCAGCCCACTGTTACCATTGTAAACGAAGTACCGCGACGGCTAGATGCCACAGCGAACGATTCTCAAGCCTTAGGATAAAATATGATGCAGGCGAATTTCTAGAATTTCATTCGCTTTTGTTTTAAACATATAGAAGTTATTTCACTTATTTTAAATTGAGTGTTTTTTATGTTGTCTGTCATATACGACGACTTAACAGGGAAAATGCAAAAACCCTGTTTCACCTGTCGAGCAGCAAAAACAATTTTTTTTACGACTGCTTTCGAAAACCACAAATAACGCACAGTAGCCATGACTCGAAACTGTCATTTTTCACACAATGTGTGCAAAAATGCAAAAAACACAGTCCCGCCATGTTTTTCACACAGTCCTATCAAAAACAGAACCGACACCTTTTATTTGTATTCTTTGAAGTAGGCCAGCCTATTCAGTTTCATGGCAACCGACTTATTTAACGACTAAACATCAGTTTTGGAGTCTTCAAACCACACCACTTTTAAAGAAGTTTATTAAAAATAGTTGATTCTGCAGCCGTAGAAAAAGTGTTGCAAACAACACGTTTGAAAACGTTCGTTTTTGGAACTTGTTTAAAATACTATTGTTGCACTGTCAGTGCGTAAAGTGGAAGGATTGTATTTTCAGAGAGGGATTGAAAGGACGTGGGTATATTAATGGGTTTTGTATGAGGTATGTGTTTTTGTGGGAAGGGTGGGTTTCAGGGATATAAGTTTTGTCAGTCGTTATGTGGTATGTCGTAGATTGGTAATCGTTCGTGAATTAATTTACGTGTATGTGTGTAATTGTCGTGTCTTCTAATGTTAGTTTCATTACGTGTAAGTTCTGAATTGTCTATTTTGTATGTAAAACACCGTTGTGCTGTCTCGTCGATGTATTTGCTTATCATTTGCACCCCTGTAAGCCTATGCAGCTCTTGGATGGTGATATAACTCAGTGAATTAGTTAATAGACGCAGCAGTTTGTTTTGCGTCCTTTGTAGACGCAAGGACTGTGTGTCTGAAATTAAATTCTAAGACACACAGGCATATGTCATTATAGGGTGGAATATAACTTTATGAATCAAGCCTAACGCACAAGCACTGTGTCACTTAGCCTTAGCCTTAGTTGGATGGGTTTTTCTGTTGTTAGAAATATGTCTTAGTTTGTTTTTCTCATGTTTGGTTTTTGTGCAATACAATTTAAGAGGAGACAACGCCAATCACAAAGTTTCATCGATAAAGCTAAAGCTGAAGTGGGACGAAGGGTAGGCAGTGTGGCCATTATAGGGCATCTGCACGTGACGTCACAGCTTACCTCAAAAATATGTGTTTCTTAAGATTTAAGAGTATTACACAGTTGTTATTAAAATTTCTGCCCGTTCACGTATTTTCAACTAAAATCTAGTTCAGTGTAATGTTTATGAAGTTCTAAATACTTTGTCCTAATAAAATAGGACTCTTTTTGTAGGTTGGAAATCTAACCTGTAATTAGCAGTCTATTTTTATTAATCAACAATATTGAAAAATTATTTACGTGAATTTTTAAATATCTGCTTGGAGCCAGTACGGCTTCAAGCTAAAAATGCGTATACAAACATGAGAATAAACTTGAAATACTTAAAATTTAAGGTTATGTTGGTTACATGATGCAGATGCCTTGTTGTAGTGCTGTAGGTGGCATTATCTATTAAAAAGCACCTGGCGTTATTAAACTGAAAAAAAGATATACTTGCAAGAATATCTTTTGATCAGTTTAATAACATGAGCCAGTTCACTAGAAAATACTTTTTGCTGGAAATTTTTTTAGTACAATGCTGTATTAGTAGATGGCGTCACTTCGATATAATTAAAAATGATTGCAAAAATAATTACAATTATAACCGATGCGCACTCATTTCGTGTATTTGAAGCTTGATCTCGATGTATTCTTGACTTTTCAGGCGTGATTGTAAGTAGGTAGAGCAATAGTAAAGAAAGTACGAACGCCAAAACTAGACAACCAACACAACAGCTCTCTGTACTTTATTGGCTCTTTTTCGCCCACTCCCCTCTGATTTGATCGCGTTGCTCCCTCTTAAGTAAAACAAAATATGTATAATGATGTAAAGCAATATCATTAATTTTCGAATAGTGTCAAAAAGCACAAAGCGTCTAATGCCTGGACATTTTTAATATCATTCATCAGATATTCGCAGACGTCTACAACTACAATATTTACGTGCAAAACAACAAACATTATTTGTATTTCCTGAAGTTTTTTATGATCAGATTTAAGCATAGACAGACATAACGTAAAGTACACAACATTGTTTGCGAGCGACTGCAAACATCAACTTTGTTTGTTTAAATTCCTATTTCAAATATTTCACGTTTTTGCTATGTTCTTCTTTTATTTCAAATATTAGTTAAAGTCATAATTTCATAAAATATGTACATGTAACATGTATTATACAGGGTGTAATCAGTTTCATGTCATTAAAAAAAATGGTGGTGGGAAACGACTAAACGAACAAAAAAACCTTATATAACATGGGGTCGAAAATCCATAGTTTTAGAAAAAAAAAAAATAAACAAAAATTTTCGAAAATTTTCAATAATGTTGTATGAGAACTGCTGGAATGTTGGGATAGGCTTTTATCTTCGCGTATGTCGGCGCCTCTAACCATCAATTACGCTAATACGGCTCTTTCAAAGTTTCGCGCTCCTTTGTTAGAGGCCGCGCGTCGGCGAGGACACAAGTTGATAATCACAGTTTTTTATGGCTTTTTAGAAGTAGGTAAGGTAAGGTCTTTAGCGGTGCGGTAAAGCTGAAAGACGTCGGCGTTTTCTGAGTGCTTAGTAAATCTGAAGAAAACTGTACTCCCCCTTGTGCAATATTTTAGTTTCTGTGGGCACTTCGTTAAGTACACACATCGAACCCGTTCGTTGTTTTGTATGTTCCTTTTGTTCTTTTTGAATTTTGGGCCACGTATTTACAGTTAAGATTTATTTTATTGACTTACCGTTCAAGCCGTTAAGTTTTTGATTACGTACAGACACTACTTGTTCGTTCTATTTGTGTTGCTTTTTGGATTTTGTACCAAATTTTCATTTTTATTTTCTTTATTAACAACGTTAGTTGATAGTTTAGTGTGGTATTTTAATGTGCATCGAAACCATAAAAAATTATCCTAATTTACCAAATGTGTTGAACGGAGTGCGTGTGTCCTTAGTTCGACGTGCCGAAAAGTGTACTGATGCAGACGGAAGCCATTTCGAACAATTTATATAAATCAATAATTTATTGGTAAGTTCTAGATTTACAGAATATTTTAGTTTTCGATACCTGATCGGCCATTCATTAAATAAATCAGATTTTTTCCTAACTTAAAATACACATAATTGTTTTCTGTTGTCGTATCTCAGACGTCTAACTATTTATGTCCCAATGTCATGCAATAATTACTCATTTTTTAAGCTTTTAACCCAGAACACTCATTTAGGTTACAAATTTTAATAAAACACATTTAAATCTAATAAATTATAAACAACAATAAAAGCTCCAATATTTTGTTCTAAATTAAAAAAACACACATGTAAAGAAATGCTGCGTTTAAAACCCCAACGTCCATCATTTGCTTGCAGTTCTGCAAAAAGAGATAACGAATTATTTACATTTTTATAATTGGATCGGTTGAGGGGATCATCAAAGGTGCCGCCCTTCTTTGCTTTGAAACCGCGAGCCGCCGCGGGCCGGCGAGAACGAGTCGGTCGGTAATCTTTGCACTTTTTTAGGACAATTTAAAAGTTGCGTAATTGGGAAATATACGTCCATTGACCCAGAAAGGCAGTGGTTCTCAAATGTTTCCTACCCTAATATCCAAATTGTTGACCTAGGCCAGTTTTTTTCAAAGTCTCCCTAGAGGAAAAAGTCATAAAGGTTTTTTGTTTGTCTAGTCGGTCTCCATTACCAGTTTTATTTAATGACATGAAACTGATTACTCCCTGTATAAACATGATCAATAATATTTGGTGGTACTAGTATTATTAGGGAGAAATTTAATTTCTACTGATATGTTATTTGGAAACCAGAAACAATAACTTGTATTTTTAACAGAATTCATAAAATTTAAAGAAGAAGGATATTTTTTACATATATATTTGTTCAATGATTACTATGACGCAGCTTAAGCGATTTCTGTCAAACCTGCTGCAAACTTTGGGCTATGGTGGTCCCACACTAAATTTATCAAGCTACATTTAGTGTAATAGATCAGGAGCCCGCCCACCACTAATTGTGTGTCAAAGTTTACGGCCAAAATGTGTGAACTGTTGTTAATTTTGGGTAGTAGAGCACAGAAATATTCATGTTAGCCCGTTTTTTACAGGGGCGTAGGGCAGGCCCCCAAATGTGTAAGAAATATGACTTGTAAAACAAAAAAAACAGCTACAAATAAATCATAGATTTACGCATGGTGTTGGAGGGATTATTTATCCCCAAAAATCATGAATCCGCACTTCCATTATTCTGGGTGGTACAAGGAGGCGCGTTGTTCGCCCAATTTTGAAAAAAAAGTCAAATAAAAAAATTATAAGTTTATGAACGGCAATCTGGAACTTGGTAACTACGAACCTACTGAGTGTGAAAATATATTCTCCTTCTCTGAAAAGTGGTACGACAGTCTCACCATTCACGATAATTTATGGTGTACCAGAATTCCCTAACGCATATACTGTTTACCTGTGTAATTCGATGAATATCATAAATTTACGACTGGCAATCAGAAACTTGGTAAGTATGAACCTCCTGAGTGCGAAAATATATTCGCCATCTTTAAAAAGTGGGGAGAAGGTTTTGCCTTCAATTGATGGCGTATCGGAGCTTTCTACCGCATATACTGGTTACCGATGTAGTTCTGATTGCCAGCCGTAAATTTATAATATTCGTCGAATTACACGGGTAGTCAGTATTTGCGGTGGGAAGCTCCGATTCGCCATTAATTATCGTGAAAGGCAGGACCTTCGCACAACTTTTCAAAGATGGCGAATGTGTCTTCACGCTTAGGATGTTCATGCTTACCAAGTTTCTCATTGTCAGTCGTATATTTATGTTATTCATCGAATTAAACGGATAATCAATATCTGTGGTAGCAAGCTCCGATGCGTCATCAATTACGTGAAAGGCAAGACCTTTGCGCCACTTTTTAAAGATGGCGAATATATTTTCGCACTCAGGAGGTTCATACTTACCAAGTTTCTGATTGCCAGTCGTAAATTTACAGGTAAATAGTATTAGATTAGGCTTATTTTCAGAAAAGTACGATGCAAAGAGCATTTTATGTAACAATTGAGTAACCATGCTTTTCTCCTTATTTCGATCGACCCCGCTGAAACCAAAAACTAGGGTTGCCCAGCTGAAAAATCGACCGGAAGTGAGATATTCCAGATGGCGTCCAATATGGCGCCAAAAACCATAAAACATTGTATATCCTGTCCCCTGTGACCTAGAACGTAGTTCAAATGTCTAATTATATATATATATATATATATATATATTTGAGATTGAGGAACACGTTTAAATATATTTCAACCTGAAGTAAGATATTCAAGGTGGCGACCAATATGGTATCCATAAACTATAAAACAGCATATTTCCCGTCCCCTGTGACCTAGAAACATGGTTTAAATATCGAATTATATGTTTTTGAGGGCGAGGAATACATTTAAACACACTTAAATTCGACCGGAAGTAAGTTATTCAAAATGGCAGCAAATATGGAGTCAAAAACTACACAACCGCGTATCTTCTTCCTTCTTCTGTATCCTAGATGGTATAAATGTTTATTTTTATATTTTTTTGAGGGCAAGAAATACATCTAAACACACAAAAATAACATTTATTGTTCTATATGTAATTAAGAAAGTTTAGAAATTATATCTATTAACATAAAATGTGGTTCATTCATTTAGGCATTCGCCTTTGCAACTGCATAATTTCATGCAAGGAACAGACGATTTCCTGCGGCGGCACAGCCTAGTGTTGCATTGCCCCTTGCATCCGCAAATGCTCATTTCCGGGCAGGCCTTTGGAACAGATTGAAGTGTCATCAATACAGACCAATCTTCCATCCACAATCCTCGGGAGCCAGAAGCTGAGGCTTTGCAATATGTGAAGCTAACTTCTTTGCTTTTCTGCTTTGGAATAAGTAGCATTTGTCTTTCATGTATGTCTCTATTTAATTTTAATTTCTCTTTGAAAGTACTCCTTCTCGATTGGAATGATTGTGGAATTAATATCTCAAGCCAGTTGAGTGTATCTTTTGAATACACCATCCAAAGCTAAGACGTAAAATGAAAAAAATTGTTGTTAACAAAATTAATAATTTATGGTAAAGTTAAGTAAAGTAATGCAACTGCACATTTTCAACAGATGAAGCAACACAAAGTTCTTTGTAAATCTAGAAGAAAGGTAGGCACTATTTAAGGTTCTATTCTTCAACTTTTGTGTTTTCCTTATTTCTTTTGTGTTTTAAAAGACAGATAGAAAGTTTCATTGGCGATCAACTCACAAATACTACTTATCCTGACATACAGCATGTAATTATAGTTTCTCTAGTCCGTTATTGTTGCGTTCGTGTAGCTTGCCTTAAACGTTCATTACTTGTCTCTTGACACAAAATGCATTTATTCATATCAGTTTTTCCAGTCACTGATCTTGTAATACACTGAGACCTAGCTGGTCCTTCCCTTGTTGAAGCTTCTGGAGTCTTCTGCACATTCTCTGTCACTTTCTTCAGCTTTCCTATTTTTTCTGCAGATGTAAAACTCGCATAACTAGGTTTGTGATACAAACAAATATTTTCACCATTCTTGTTATTGTTATTCTCAGCATCATCATGGCTAAATAAATTCAAAATACATGAAATAGCATTTGAGTACCGGGAATCGTGTCCTTGCCTTTCTTTAGCACTGATGAGAAGCCTTTCTCTGCCAGCATCCCTGACCTTTAATAATTGTTAATAGTTAATAGTTTTTTCCTTTTGTATTTGGCAGATAAGACATAGATTTTGATTTATATCCGTTGGGGAGGAGCAGGTCAGACAGTCGTCGGTCATTACGGGAAAAACTAGAAGGTTTAAAAAACACTACGATAGCAACCGAATTAATTTAAAAGATCTCATGTATATACACAAAGGTATATAATTCATTTTATCAATCCGGGGATACACCACGGGTATCCCCGGATCGATAAACCATCGCCCCTTCACCTCCCCCTTGGTACGCTTATAATATGTGTTACTCATCCTCAAAAACATATAACTAGATATTTAAACCATGTTTTTAGGACACAAGAGACGGGAGATACACCGTTGTACAGTTTTTGACGCCATATTGGACGCCATCTTGAATATCTCACTTCCGGTCGTGTTTTCAGCTGGGCAACCCTGATTTTCGAATTTAGCGGAGTCGAGACAGGGGGAAAAGCATGGTTACTCAATTGTTACATAAATTGCTCCTTGCATGAAAAGTATTTAATAGAATTCTGCCTAGTCTATATATGCGGTAGGGAATTCTGATACGCCATCAATTATCGTGAATGGCAAGGCAGTCGTACCACTTTTCAGAGAAAGCAACACACACAGTAGGTTCATTTTCATACTCAGTAAGCTTCATACTTACCAAGTTCCTGATTACCATTTATAAACTTATCATTCTTTTTTATCTGATTTTTTTTTTTCAAAATTGGGCGAACGTAGCGCCTCCTTCTACCACCCAAAATGATAGACCATATGCCAGAACTCCTGTAGTCATTATAATTTGGGGGGACTGAATGAAACTTTTACCAGCTGTTTCTAGGCTCATGTGGAGCAAAAAAGTCGGGGGGATCCATCATGGGGAGGTGCTTTCAAATATGGCGGCAGTTCAAAATGGCGGTCCGACTGCGAATCTTTAAATTCAATTATCTCGAGATCGGGTGGAGCAATCTTCAATTTCTTTTTTTGTAAATGTAGGTTAATGAATTGAATATATTTTTGTTTGTAATGTTTATGGCCAAAAAAACAGTATTTATCGGTCAAAATTTGAAAAAACGAAAAATTGGATTTTTTGAAATTTACGTTTTGCTGCTTATTGGACTAACCGTTGGGTATATCGAGAACGTGTTCTGAATAAGAGTTTTAGAGCAACATATCACCTTTAAAACGCAAAAAAGAAATTGAAGATCGGATTAATAGAACCCGACATTTCGAGATTCAAAGTGGACGGGGCGGGGTTGAACATTAATACTGTATTTTAAAATAATAGGGTTTATCTATCTGTCCGTATAATTTTATTGTTTTTTGCATTTTATTTTATATTATTTATTTCATATTTCAGGTAATGGTGTGACTCCTTCAAAGAAAACAGCGATCCTTCTCCAAAAAAGTTGAAAATTGACCGTAGCTGCATCATTTGTGAAAATTCTACACCACTCCAAAGACTTGGACTTATGGAATGCTTTGTACAATGCCGCGATACTAAGAAAATTTGAACCAATAATAAAACTGCACGAGGAGTTATCTGACCAACAAATACCTTACGTTTACTACCATAAAGAATGTCGCAAAACTTTCGTCCACAAAAGAAATCTTGAAAGAATCGCCCGCGCCGCAGATAAATTTCTTTCACCTGATGAAGATAATAGAAACATCAACGGAACTCCGTCATCTATGAGAAGAACATTGCCCGATAGGAAAAATGCCAGTACTACAGGGCGTGTTCATCCGGAGATCTGCATCTTTTGTGACAAGCCAGGAAAATACTACCAAAGTTCGAGGACAAGGGAGAAGTGTGTTAAGTTCGTTGATCTCAGAGCGGACAAGACACTTCGAGCTGTAGCCGTCTAGCGAATGGATAGTAAAATCATGGCAATTACTTCACGAGATATTGTCGCTGGTGAGGCTCACTATTATCATTCCTGCTATAATTCATACACCAGGAAACGACCACAGAAGGTACAGCAGACTTCCTCAGATCCTTACTCCAAAGAAGATAAATTAGATAAAAAATTCGGTGATCTGTTAAGATGTGTCAACATTAATAACAAGGTTTATATAGCTCTTTCCAATTACACCTTTGAAGCCTAACTAGTGACTATATTAAAACAAAGAATAAGTTGGACGCATTTGAGAGTAGTCTCAATGTCAGTGAACAGATTGAAGTAGCAGCTGATATTCTGAAGAGTTCAATAAAGAATTTCATTTCCTCGGTAGAACAAATTTGGCCACCGAATATCAACAATTTGTCCATTGATGACTTTCAAGAGCCGGAAATACTTCTTAGTTTCTTGACCAAGCTCCTCAGTAATAGTATGAATAAAGTCAATATTGTCTATAGCTTAAGATATACTATATGCTCCATTGATAAAGTTCTTGCTGGTAAGCACTACAACCGCGCAGTTTGCTTACACAAGTTCGTGTATGGAGCCTGCATGAGCCTGTACTCTAGGTTTTGGAATGCGTAGATATAAATGAGTTAGACCTTTCCTACGTCTTTGTTGGTCAGGTTGGTTGGTGGTTGGTTGGTTGGTTGATTACCTCGTGCAGTTTTATTATTGGTTCAAATTTTCTTAGTATCGCGGCATTGTACAAAGCATTCCATGAGTCCAAGTTTTTGGAGTGGTGTAGATTAACCGGTGTAGAATTTTCACAAATGATGCAGCTACGGTCAATTTTCAACTTTTTTGGAGTAGGATTCATGTTTTCTTTGGAGGAGTCACACTATTACCTGAAATATGGAATAAATAATATAAAATGAAATGCAAAAAACAATAAAATTATACCGACAGATAGATAAATCCTATTATTTTAAAACACAGTATTAATACTCAACCCCGCCCCGTTCACTTTGAATTTCGAAATGTCGGGTTCTATTGATCCGATCTTCAATTTCTTTTTTTCATTTTAAAGGTGGGATGTCTAAAACTCTTAATCAGAACATGTTCTCAATATACCCAACCGTAAGTCCAATAAACAGTAAAACGCAAATTTAAAAGAACCTTATTTTTCGTCTTTTCGAGTTTTGACGGATAAATACTATTTTTTCGGCCATAAGCATTAGGAACAAAACTGTAGTCCGTTCATTCACCTACATTTAGAGAAAAAGAAATTCCAGATTGCTCCATCCGATCTCGAGATAATTGAATTTAAATATTCAAAATCAGGCCACCATTTTGAACGGCCGCCATATTTGAAAGCTACCTCCCCATGATGGATCCCCCCGAATTTTTTGCTCCATATGACCCCAAAAACCCGTGGTAAAAGTTTCATTCAGTCCCCCCAAATTATAATGACTGATAGGTCTGGCACATGGTCGAATGGGAGTCTGGATTCATAATTTTTGGGGATAAATTAAGAAACCCCCTTCAACTCCATGAGTAAACCTATGACTTTTTTGTGGCTGTTTTTTTTTACTTTTACAAGTCATATTTCTTACATATTTGGGGGCCTTACGCCCCTGTCTCAAAAAAAGAGGGCTGGCATGAACAGTTTTGTACTCTACTACCCCAAATTAACAACAATTCACACATTTTGGGAGTAAACTTAAGACACACAATTAGTGGTCGGCGAAGGAGAGTAAATCATCCGAGCGTGTAATAGCCATTATATGCGAGCAGAATATTATACTTTATCCACGACTATTTTAACTCTTTTAATCGCTTGAAAGTGAGAAAATAAAGTTAGTTCACAGTAAAACTTTGTCTGATGTTGAACACAAAATGTACTCGCCCGTATCAACTGAAAACATAATTCGAGTTGGTGGAAGAATACAGAGAGCAGAAATTTCATTTGAGCACAAACATCCAATCATTTTGCCAAATAAACATAATGTTACCAAGCTTATTTTAAAAGATGAGCACATCAAATCATTTCACTCAGGTACACAAGCTGTTCTCAATAACATTAGACAAAGATTCTGGCCTATTAATGGGAGAAATCAAATTAAGAAAGTCATTCACAACTGCTATAAATGTTTTCGATTTAACAAGCCACAGCAGAATCAACTTATGGGCAATCTTCCAGAGTAGAAGTGACAAGAGTTTTTATGAATGTTGGAGTAGACTACGGTGGTCCTCTGTTCCTGCGTCAAGGCAATCCAAGAAAACCAACATTTGTTAAATCTTACATAGCTCTATTTATTTGTATGAGCACAAAAGCAATACATTTAGAGCTTGTTTCAAGCTTATCCCTGTTGCGTTTTTAAGTACTTTACGCAGATTTACAGCAAGGAGAGGAAAATGTTTGAACATATTCAGTGACACGTGAACTGGAGCATTTGCAAGCATTTATTAACGATAAGAAAAACCAATATGAGATTATCAATGGGGCTTCTTCTGAGGGTATACAATGGCACTTCATTCCTCCATGTTCACCAAACTTTGGAGAACTCTGGGAAGCTGGTATAACATCAGTTAAGTTTCACATAAAGAGAGTTGTAGGAGAAACCAAACTCACATTTAAAGAGATGAATACACTTCTAATACAAATAGAAGCATGTGTTAACTCACGCCCACTAACCCCCATATATGACGATTCTACTGATTTTTTGTCTTTAACGCCAGCACATTTTCTAATAGGTGGTTCAATAGGTGGTAATTCAAATACCAGGAGGTCAATTTTTGAGCGTTCGTTTTTTGAAAGCGAATCATAATTTAGCGAAAAATACTAAAATGCAATTTTCGACTGTTCGCTTTTAAACGAACACGCTTATTGACGTTTATTTTGAAATGTTTTTCAACGAGCGGACTTCAAGCACTCGAAAACAATGGTATGCAGATTAAAATTGCACTTCAAAACGACAGTCTTTGGCAAAATATTGTTAACAAATACATACAAACTAAAATAAGTCACTTTAGACGTGATTTTAACTATCTGTATCTACCAGAAATTATAGTATTCAAACTTAAATTGGAGGAAATTATTAATAGAATCATTACATTATGGAATTAATTAATTTTTCTAGGGCTGCAGCAATCTGTTGTAGTGCTGCAACTTTATCTCGTTTAAGCTGAATATTTTTTTTTTAAATCTTTAGTTTTCTTTTGTAGTAGCTCTCTTTGATTAATAATTTCCGAGTTAAATTATCTTGAAAAGTTGTGGCAGCTCTTGCTGCCCTAATTAAGTTGAGAACTTTTTTAGGTAAATTTTTTATTGGCACTTTTCCCCCGAGGAAAAGGCGATGGCTTTCAAGACACCATTGTCACTTAATAAAATGTCGTTTTCTGTGGGGGAATTTTCATCAGTTATTTCTTCATATGATGCGACAGCAATCTCATTCTCTTGTTCACCATATTCATTAACTTGCAGATCTACAGCACCACCTGGTATTTGAAATATTGTTACATGATTTAGTGTTTCATTTATGCCCCCAAAATTTTCATTGAATTCTGCCACAGATTCATCAACTGCATGGCCTTCAACTCCAACTTTTGTCAATAGACTGAGCAGCTCGTTTTCAGTTGTAGTGATTGATTCTCCAGAGAAAGGTCCTCCTTCAGTCCCCGTATAGCTTTTCTTATTTTTACTCTCCTTTCTTTTAGTTCTGTTTTTTAGATCTTGCCAGACCTAAAATAATTACTATTTTAATTGTATTGTGAGAAATTTAATTATTTATCAAAATCTCACCTTCCTCCAGCTCTTCCAATCTTTATTTGCTCCCAGAATGCTCTTTAAAAGTTCAGTAATTTGCTTCCACAGGTTTTGGGCGTCAACTTTGGTAAAATTATTTCGTTGCTTCCCACTTACTAAATTATGATGTTTTTTCATGAACTCCACTAAAAGCTTTTTTTGTTTTTCGGACAAAAGCACCAAAATGCAAAAGCAAACATGTGAAAAAGTAAGGTTATAACCAGTTATTATAGAAAAGATGTCAAATGTCACTATCAATTGCGAGTATGAAACGTTGCCAAATGCCCCGTTCGTTTTAAAATGAAGCACTCGGGAAACCAAAACGAGCACCTCCAAAAATTCATATTTACAAGTGCGATCGTTTTCAATTGAACGTTTTTAGACGTACACGCTTGAAAACGAATGTTCTCAAAAATTCGCGCCCAGAACGCGATTTGACAGAAATACCAATAAATCGTTTAACAAGGTGGAAGTTAGTACAGAAAGCTGTTCAGGATTTTTGGCGTAGATAGTCAAATGAATATCTCCATAGTCTACAGCAACGCCACAAATGGAGGAATGTGGAACCAAATCTGCAATTAGGAGACATGATTTTACTAAAAGGCAATAATGCAAAATTGAATTGGAAGTTAGGTAGAATTCAAGAAATTCATCGAGAGTCCGACGAACATGTTAGGGTAGCAACAGTTAAGACTAGTTCAGGAACCTTCAAACGAGCTATCTCAAATGTATATCCTTTACCTAAAAATGAGTAATTTTGTTCTGTTCGAAACTAATTTTTTCAACGGGTGCCGGCATGTTTCTACTCTAGTAGTAATGTTATGAGCACTATAAAACTTTGTAGAGAATTGAGATGTTTTTGACTTTGACAGTTTTTAGTTTAATTCTTAACATAGAACCAATATTCAGAATAGAATTAGTGCTTCGAAGGACCTTGTTAATTATATTAGTAGCATACAAATTACTTCAACACAGATAAATACTTCAAAACCCTTGAATTAAACTAAAAACTGTCAAAGTCAAAAACATCTCAATTCTCTACTAAGTTTGATAGTGTTCATAACATTATTACTAAAAAATTATATCCTAAACACGATTAAGGAAATTGCTAGTTCCTGACTCGTCAAAGATGCGTTGTAATGAGATTATGTTCATAATACGTTACGTTGGAATTATGACTACCATTATTGTTACATGTATTATGCAAAGATTATCAGGTAGTCGTAGATAAAACTATTTAAAAACAACTGTCTTAATACCAACTCAGTAGCCGTAATGCTTACGTGTTAGGCTTGGGACTACGGAGTCCCGCGTTCGAATCCTATCTAGGACATGGATGTTTAGTGGCATTTTTAATGTGTTACCGTTGCGGTAACTACTTAAAGACTGATCTCAAGTATTGAATATTTAAAGTATATCAAAATGTGGTATTGCAACAAGAATTATATACTACGTAACCCAAACTATTGCTTATTTAAAACTTAATGTTTACTGTTTATCACTTATCGTCAAGACTTTTTAATTAAAAATGTATTTAAAATACAAAAGCTTGAAGGTCATCGTTTAATAGTATATTGAGTATCAAGAACGGTAAGGGACGTTTACCGGCCGACGGCAATGTTTGAGGGCTGAGCGATAGGGAAGCCTCTAATTTTGCCGGAGACCGGTACAACCCTCAACGTTCGCGATGCTCATACTGTTTTTTGCACGATCGTATTGAACTACACTTCAATTAAAATTATTTAATTTCTAAGAAATAAGCAAAAAGTCAAAAGTAACGTTTATATTTCATGGCAAGTCCAATTTGTCAAATGTGATATTTTTATTTTGTTATAAAATTAGACAGCTGTGCTATATGTTTCCAAGACAATATTTGGTGTTATTTACAAACAAGTAAAAACATTTAATTTGACAATAATTTTTTATTGTATTAGGTACTTTCTTTACAATGAGTGATTCCGAGGGCAATAGTGAAATAGAAAATGCATGGGAGATCGGATGTGTAGCAATAATTTCAGAAAAATCCAAGGATAGCTATGAAAAAGTCTATAAAATGTCCAAAAAATGATGTGAGGAGAAGGGTGGTGATAGCATCAATGAAAAAGTGTTGTTGGCGTATTTTGTTCATTGGAATAATGCATTAAAATCGCCTGGTAGTCTCTGGGCGGAATATTCAATGTTAAAAAGCACAACTTTCGTTAAAGATGCTATTGATATTTAAAAATTTTCTACCTTGATTGCTTATCTGAAAAGCAAAAATATTGGACACAGACCTAAGAAAGCTAGTGTATTTACCAAAGAAGACGTTAGACAGTTTTTAAATGAAGCATCCGATGATGAATTTTTAATCCTTAAGGTATTTATGGTTATACTAGTATTATATGACAACAAAAGTTAAATATATTTGTATTTTTAGGTAGGACTGATCCTAGGAATAGCAGGGACAAGCAGAATTATATAGTATGACGATAGATGGCATAGAAGATCATCAAGAATATGTCATTGTAAAAATTCCAAATACGGAAACCAATTTATAACGGTCTTTTACCGTAACAAATAAAATAGATGAAGAAATCCTCTACGTAGATTTTTTGAGAAAATACAGTGAACTCCTACCAACTCATAGGAAAAGCAAACATTTATTTTTAAATTATCGACGTGGAAAATGCAGTACGCAGGTGGTGGGAAGAGGGACCATTGGAAGTTGGCCATCAAAAATTGTCAAATATCTTGAATTAGAGCACCCTGAAAGTTATACGGGCCATTCTTTTAGAAGGACCTCGGCAACACTGTTGCCCAATAAAGGTGTTGACATATTAAGGCTCAAAAGACATGGGGGTGGACATCTTCGGTAGCAGAGAGCTATGTGGATATTCTCTGGAGAATAAAAGTCGAATTTGCCGAGAAAATTCTACACGATGGTGCCTAGTTTTCCAGTACTGAAGTTACGCTGAATACGCTGAAAACCAACACGACAAGTACGAGCGGCATTACAATTAATAATTGTACCAATTGTACATTCAATTTTAACGTCTCTAAATAATGTTTGTGTGTTTTTATATGTTTATTATTTAAATAATGTTCGTTCTTTAAATAAATAGAAATTTCCATATTTTTTGTTCTTATTTTTGTGAAATAACAAATGAAATGTATTATATTCATTTTACTTACCGTTCAGACGTCGGTAAGTAAATCACTTACCGACGTGTTATGCCTAGCAACCAGTAAACATAACCTATCGTCTTGGAAACAGATCTTGTAAATAAACAAAAAAGTTCGATCGTGCAAAAATGTTATTTAAAAAATTAACATATTTTTTATACTATTTAGTAAAATGTGATTCGTGACCTCGGCCGGTTGCTATATTTATCAATAATATTGAAAATGGTACAAAAATATATGTGCGTGCTTGGGTGAATGTTATTTATGAATATTTCCTATAATAACTAAGAAATATGCTACACAAAAAGAAATAAAAGGAAAAATCATCGTTTTTATGTGAAAGAACAAAATGAATTTACGACGCTGATTAGAGAACTGTGAATCTCTGAAAATTATTATAAAAATCAATGTAGTGCTAAATTGAACTCAACTGAATGCAGAGAAATTAATCACTCCGTGGTGTACACGTTTCAATAATACGTTCAATTTTCTTGAATCAGTGTCACTATACAAACAAATGGAATGAAAATGGAAAGGCTTGCCAATTTCGTGGAATCTAAAAATTACTGAGTGAATGCTGCAATTCCCGTCATGCGGATGTTTACCAGATTCTATACTGACGCGGTAGAATTTCATCTTAATGCAATTATTGCCACATGAATTCATAAATATAATTTCTGAAATAGTATCTGTTTGCTTTATTGGTAAGGTCTTAACAGGATTTATTACATTGATATAATCTATACATATAAAAATCTGTTACTGCACATTGAAAAAACTGATCTGGGGGACAGAAGACGAGTAATAGAACCAGTGCCGGTTTTAGATATAAATTGCCTCTAGGCCCAGGTCAATTTTGCGCCCCCCCCCCGGAATAGGAACAAGTTAAATGTCTTCTATTATCATCTTTATGCTTGCTATCAGTTTATGGGCACTAACAACTAAAATGAAAGGCAAAGGCACCCACCGCAGAGTGGCGCTCCTAGATTTATGTACGCTTGGAGGAAGTTTTTATTTAATCGAAATCGGCGTAGTCTAAGCTAATTTTTATGAAAATCGGTTTATTAGAACCAGAGATACAGTTTGGTCCGTACAATAAGCGTATTTGCCTGCAACTCTCATGATTAAAATTCTGTAATATTTCATAAAATTCGAGAGTATGCTGGAACATTTCACCTGCGCATTACGGGTGTCCCCAGTGTCAGTTGCTTTTCCCACGGCTAGATCTACGTAGCTCTTTCCCGTGCCAGTAACGCAAACAATCATGTGCATGTCCCAGGTGATTCTACCTCAAACGTCGTTTACCAAAAAACGTTTTAGTTAATTTCAAAATTCCACGCGAACGTAGTCGGGGGCACAGCTAGTGTTTCACAATTACGAAGAAACTCCTAGTGCATCAAAATTTTGTAGCATTTTCAACACAAAACTAGAATTAGGAAATATGGTGGTGTATCAGTATTTTGCAACGCAACTTTTCTGATCTTTCTTTGATATAGCGTCACATGATGAATATATAACCATTTTTCGTATGTAATATCACTAGTGCTTAGAATTTTATCGGTAAAATTTTTTCGAAAGCTTTGTTGCTTGGTAATATAAAAAGTGTTAATTGACAGTTTATTATCTGATTAAATCCAGAGCGCTGTAGCGTGAGGGATTTCATCTTTGATAATAAACTGCTAATTTACACGAATTATATTACCTTTTGGCAACTTAACTTGATCAAAAATTTATAGATGTTTGAAAGCACCAGTGGTATTTATTTCACGAATAAATAATTATTTAAGTATATCTTCAATATTATGTTTTGTAATTAATTGCCTTCAGATGTTTTCTTGTCACTTTTTAGAGTTTACTGACCTTTATTTTCAGTTTCATCATTTACGTCACATAAAAATGCATTGCCAATGCGAATCATCTAATAAAAAACCAAGTAGATATAAATAATGTAATGGTAATGACAATCAAGAAAAATAATACATACGTTAAACCATAGGTATTGTAACTCCTAGACTGGTCTTCACTGTAAAGGGTACGCTTCGGCCAATCACACTACGAGTAGACAGACAATATTGCATTTTACCAAGCTTCCGCTTTTACGTTCTAAGGTTGCAGACATCAGACGAAATTGTACCGCCATCTAGCTTAACTCAAGTGTGTATGCAGTGGGTTTTTCAAGAATATGAAAGTGTTTATTAATATATATTTATGTATTTAATACTAATTTCTAATTTAAGAAATTCAATAATTAAGTTAAGATTTGCTTATTTAAGCAGAGAGACTTTAAGTACAACGAATTATAACGTATAGAGCTAGTGCAGAGTTTTGATTTTCCGAATAAGATGTTGTTTGTGATGAATTACTTACCATAAATAGGTAAGTACATTTGTGTATTTAGCATGAAATAATTGATTTGTCTGCTTCGTAGGCATTGGTATTTAATTTTAGTTATGAAAATTATTTAGTAATTACGTTAGATATTGTAAGCTATTGAAAGCTGTTTATAACTTGTCCCGAACCTATATAGGTTCCACACAGCTTTTGATTTGAAATTGGGACTTGTCAACTTATGTGGCGTTTTTAGGTTATGTTTATATTATTATATTACTGCGTATATAATACAAGACTAAAATTTACAATTCACAGTAACAATTAGCAATAACCTAGATAAAATTTAAAAGTACGAGTTGCCCTATTTGCCGAAAACATGTCACGAAACAAAACATCAAAAAATTATTGCAATATTTGTCGCGTCGATACAAAAAAATTAGAGCTATAATTTTTTTGTGTTGGTACTGTCAAAAGCCGATCTAGGTTGGATTACCACTAATAATGTTTGGGGCTGACAGAGAATCAAATCTTGAGAAGAAAAGGTTCTATACAACTTTTCATATTTTAAATTTAAATAACATAAGTTATAATGACTTGAAAATTGGGATTTTAGCTTAAAAGAAAGAGGTATTTCAAAACAATTTTCGTCAAATATATCGAAAAGTATTATATTGAGCGAAAACATGTTAGAGACAAACAAGAGAGCTACTAGACTGAAGACGAATTTCATATTTTTTAAATTTCAGTAGAGTTAATGGTTTCGGAGATCTGGAAGTATAAAGATGACGTTCGAATGTTTATAAGACAAAGTATTTAGTTTAAATGTAATTCAATTCAATTCAACAAGACTTTATTATAAAAATATAAGTGCGCCTAGTCGGAACCTGGCCCGGAGCCAACCAGGCAACCACGGTGCGCAGCATCGTGGTGGGTGTAAGGTTAGACGGGGCAGGTCCGGTTCGGCTAAGAATTGTATTTCAGGTGGGGAGTTGTAACTCCTATTCGCCGAGCGAATTTAAAAACAACAATGAGCTTAAAACACACAATCGAACATAGAGCAATGGTTCCTTGCAAACAAATTGAACTTGAATCAGGACAAGACCCAACTACAAACTTTTACTCTTCTGACAATAACATCAATTATGATAATGTGGTAAAATTCCTTGGTGTGTCCATCGACCCTAAGCTAACCTGGGAAAAGCACATAGTACATTTATCAAAAGTCTTGTCAAAAAAAAATTTTTTACTAAGAAATCTAGTATCCACTGTTTCAAAGCAGGTTCTTATAACAGCCTACTATGCGGTTTTTCACTCAAATATGACCTATGCTATCCTAAATTGGGGGCATTCATCTCACAGTGCAAAAATCTTTGGCCTTCAAAGAAAGTGTATCAGAGCCCTTGCTGGTTTAAATTATAGAGACGATTGCCGCCAATATTTTAAGATTTTCAACATCCTTACGATGCCATCCGCATATATACTAGAGTGTCTGCTGTATATAAGACGTAACTTGCACGCTTTCGATGAACAGGGTGAGATGCACTCACACCACACAAGAACCGGGTACAATATAAAACAGAACTTTCTTCGACTCACAAAATCCAGAGACGGCACAAGCTATTATTGCATTAAATTTTATAATAAATTACCCAATAGAATAAAGTCCCTCGAGCCTAGCAAATTTAAACAGACAATCAAGGAATACTTTAAAAGAAAAGTCTATTATTCTGTAGATGATTTCCTTGAGGACAATCTATCTGAGCTGTGAGCTACTCATGAACTAATATCTTTTAGTCATAATGGTACTCTTAATCTGTTCTGTATTTATTTATATTAGTGTTTTTTATTTTTTTTATTATTTATTAATATTTTAGATTTACGTATTTACATGTTAATTCATTTTACCATTTTAATGCTATATCTTTTGTTGACCTGTGTAAACATTTGTATGTATCTGACACCAATAAATGATTATTATTATTATTATTATTATTATTATGCTGCCCACAAGGGCCTAACACTAATTAATACCTATTTTAAAAATTATCGCACTGTGCATGCACAAAAAACACTAAAGTAATTTTGGTTACTGTCACGGGAAAACAAAACACAACGAAAAAACCCGTTCGAAGTAATTCTTCACCCTGGTGGTCTTCCTGCCTCCAGGAAAGTAGAGGAAAGTTGAAAGTTGTGGGTTTTAAAAGTTAGGAATTTCAAGAAGATTATCGGCCGAGAGGCAAATTTTGGAACAAAACAGGACAAAAAGAACGAAAAGGATAAAACATTGAACAAACAGAAAACGAATAGAGAGGGGTAAAGATTATAAAGGTGACAAGCTTTTAAGACAATTAATTTTTTTAATTTTTATTTTTTTCGTTTTATTACACTTAAATAATAAGAGCTTGTTTTTAAAAAAGTTTTTCTTACATTTTTTTACAATTTTTAGCTACGCCTTAATTAGTTTTATATATTCATTGCGTCGTTCCTATCCGATATAAAACTTATAGTTTAAACCGAATCTTTCACCATTTCTTAGAATGCAACGTATGAGCGAGTGCACTATACGATCAAATTATAGTGTTAAAACTAAAAAATTTTGTCCGCCATCTTGGGGCGTCCGCCATATTGAATTTAGGTGACGTCATTTCATTTTCGTATTCTTCTCAGCAAACTCTTTCATTTGATACCCATATCATGGGGGTGCATAAAAAATAACTGGTCCGCCATCATTGGATTTAGAATGACGTCACTTAGCTAACCATGCATTGTCATCCAAACTAAACGTGTATGTAAATTTCAGCTGAAATCGGTTGGGGATAACTGTTTTAAAATTGACTTGCAAGATTTGAACTAAACAAACAAACTAACATACATACAAAGCAAGTTAAATAAAAGCTTGTAAAAACAAAGAAGTTATGGCAGAATGCGCCTCTTCAAATTTATTTCATGAAAACGTCGCCATTTTGTTAATATAAGTAGTCGGTAAGTAAAAAAATTCTCATATACTGGTTTTTATTAACATATAGCATAACCTTGCCTTATTTCTAATTTATGATGTTAGTTACAATAAATATTCAAACAACAAATTTAACTAATCAAATATCCAATTTTATAACTACGATGTAGTAGTAATAAAAATATTGCCAAACAAGAATAATCTTTCAATTATAACAATTTGAATATATTAAACCCTTTCTATTAACAGATCCCGAACAAGAAAACTCCAATTTATGATTACATTTGAGTGATGTATTGCAAATGCATTTTATGCTTCGAGGCTTAACCGCAATTTAAAGTAATAATCGAAGCTTAAAATTAATTCTACGAGCTGAAAACAATTTCGCTAAAATCTCGAAGGTACCTAATCAATAGTGAATTTCATCAATAATTCATTAAGGTATTAGATGGTGTTACAACCCGCGCGTCCAGCATAGGTCCTTGAATATTAAACGAACTTCTTCCTTTTAGTGATTACTAGAGTGCAAGGATCTAAAATGAATTGTATGTGTGAATGGTTTAGAAATCTACTAATTTATGACTAGTTTTAAGGACATCTACTTGATTTATAGTTACAGCAACCAGCATCCACATTAACACAAATTTATGTTTTTATAGTGTATCCTAAAATTCAGATTATACACTTTTTCCACAAAGTAGTGAATAAGCTCGATAAAAAGTGTACAATAAGGGTCGGAATTAACGATCGGATTCTAGTGATGGCTTTTACGGATTTAAAATATTGTAAACATCTACTGAAATATTTCCAAACTTCAAAAACAGAAAGTCGTGCAACATATTAAGTGGATTTTATTTTGTTTTGCAATGTTAATGCATAAATTAGTTTTCTCGAAAAATGAACTACATTAAATAAAAACGTAATGTGTAATAGATTCTTTTAAATTGCAGTATACTAGAAATTTACAGTACTGAAGTCCAGCGGCCAGTCATATCCATAGCGTGGAGGGGAGAACATAACACGATCAAACAGTATCTCGCATAACGTAATGATAAATTAAGAATGTCCTGTGGAATAAGTCACAAAAAAATGTTTATCGCATGCGTTATAAACTTGAAAAAAAGATGGCAAAAAAAGAAGCAAATGACAAATTGATAAAAAATGCAAGCAACCCTACAAATGTATGTGGGATATTATAAATAATCAGAGAAATAAAGTAAGTCAAAATAAAAATAATGTTAACATAAAACCGGATGAATTTAATGAACACTTTGTCACTGCAGCTCAAAAAATTTTAGATGGGCGCGTAGTTCCTCCAAATGACAATTTAGATCCATACTTAAATTTTAACTATAATAACTTGCCAAATACCGACTGTGAATTCACTGAAGTTACATATAACGAAATACGAGACATAATCACAAATCTAAAAAGCAAATCCAGTAGAGATATATATATATGGTTTAAGCGTGAAAGTCATAAAAACTATAAAAAAAAAACCTTATAATATATCCTCTAACAAAATTGATAAACGAATGTCTCTTAAAGGGTATATTCCCATGCATGTTAAAAGAAGCAGTAGTTACGCCCATTTATAAGAGTGGTGATATGTGGTGAAATACCGGAAAAGTGCATGTATAATAGATTAATTACAAATTTTGAAATAAATGGTCTTTTTCTTGAATGTCAACATGGCTTTCGAAAGAACCGCAGCACTAATAGTGCCACATTGGCCTTTTGTTAATAATGTCCTCGACACATATGAAAATCTTGAATTCAATGATACAATATTCCTAGACCTTAGTAAGGCGTTTCGCATGAAATTTTAATTGAAAAGTTAATAAAATATAAAATTAGTGTAAATAGTATAAAACTATTGAAATCATATTTATATAATCGCAGTCAAATTGTCAAATTCAATAAGATAATGTCAAGTAAAGAAATTTTAAGGACAGGTGTGCCTCAGGGTTTTACATTAGGACCCTTACTCTTTTTTATTTATATTAACGATATGCCCCTGGCAAAAAAATTTCTCACGTATATCTTGTATGCAGACGATACCACAATTTCCATTAGATCTGATAATTTATATGACGTTGAAGTAGAAAAAATTGAAATAGAGTCAAAAACTGAACAATGGTTTAGCTCTAATAATTTGATTTGTAATAAAACCAAATCACAAGGTATGATGTTCACGTTACGCAATTTCTACTGATGTAATATCTAGCGTAAAATTTTTGTGTTTATTTGAATTCTCATTTGAGATGGAATATACACATTGATAATATATGTCGAAAACTGAGTAGTAGAACTTTTGTTATTCGTAACTTATCGGGCACTGATTGAGGTCAGCCTACTTTGCATTGTGTCATTCAGTCATGAGTTATGCTATACTAGTCTGGGGAGATGCTGCAGATTTTGATAAGGTATTTGCTACTCGGAGAAAACTAATCCAAATTATAGCATTTTTAGGATATTCAAAGGATTGTAAAAATGCTTTTATTCAATTTGGCATATTAACATTACCTTCGTTATATGTCTTGAAATGTTTAACATATTATATTAAAACAAATTTAAATAACTACCCTACTTATGTGAACCAACCAACACGACCACAATTCAAGAACTAAGGATAACACTATTACCCCATATTATAGATTCAGTAAGTCACAAAACGGAACAAATCATCTAGCAATTCAAATGTTTAATAAATTACCGTCAGATACAAAAACCATCGATAATCTAAATATTTTTTTATATATAATAAAATATTTAAAAAAAAAAATTTTCTCATAGAAAAGGCATTCTACCACTACAGGGAATTTTTGGAATGTGATATTTTTACAATGAATGTATGTTAGTGTTCGTGTTCATTTGTGAAATTTTGTTATATACACACAGCCCAATGAGAACACAAACGTTTAAAAGACGTTAAAATTAACGATAACCGAACGTTTAGTAACCATTGTACTACGGCGTTGAATCAACGGACGAATGTCCCGCGGTTCAACGTGTATTTCAAAGTATTTTATAACATTTTTGTAACGTTATATTTAACGTTAATTAACATTATATGATGGCGTTTTTGTAACGTTACATCTATAATATTACTTAACGTTGAAGTTGACCGCTAGTGAACGTTATAGGATGACGTTTTTGTAACGTTATGTATATAATATTACGTAACGTTGAATTTGACCGCTATTTAACGTTTCAACAACGTTAACTAACGATCAAATTCAACGATAAGTAATATTATAGACATAACGTTACAAAAACGTCATCCTATAACGTTCACTAGCGGTAAAATTCAACGTTAAGTAATATTATAGATGTAACGTTACAAAAACGTCGTCATATAACGTTAATTAACGTTAAATATAACGTTACAAAAATGTTATAAAATACTTTGAAATACACGTTGAACCGCGGGACATTCGTCCGTTGACTCAACGCCGTAATACAATGGTTACGAAACGTTCGGTTATCGTTAATTTTAACGTCTTTTAAACGTTTGTGTTCTCATTGGGATCAGTATTAACATTATTATTGATATGATTGGAAAACAACTGAAATAACCACGTTGTATCCCGAGCCACAAAATAATGATCTTTAATCTGATCCCTATAAAATCCGTCCATATAAATCGTTGTTCCCTGAAAGAATTATGTTTTTTAATTTCCATAAATTCATAAGGGTATAAGCTAAAGCATGACAAATTATTGCCAGTGGTTTGTATGTATCGCCATCTACAAATAACTTCTGCAACAAACTACGTGGTAAGCAGGCAAATTTAATGCATTAAGATAGATGTGTAGAAAAACGTTAAAAAAACGTCAACCATTTATTTTACTTGTAGATTTAGAACGTCAGTGTATTTTAATAAGTGGAAAGCATCAGTTATTTTAACGTTGAATACGGTTAGTGGCTCCCCCTATATTTCCTTTATATTTTAACTTATCCACTTGAAATTTGGGGTGCATAAACTACCTGTAAAAATGGATTATTCGGCATAAAGAATGGTATATGACCATTTCCGGTTTACCCGGAAATGACCGCAACTTTCGATTTTTAAATGGATGTGTATTTTTACATATTTGGATTCAACATATTTGGATTCAAGACAACATTCTAAGTATACCCTGAAATTTTCGCGAATTTTTGAGTCGATGTTCAGTTTTTTTATGCATTTTAAGACATTCGTCTCGAGTGCTTTGGAATACCAAAATTTGTTCTAAGGCAGGTAAAGTCCAAGGGAAAAATATAATTTTTCCTTTTATTTCATTAATAACTATTTACGAAGCCTCCAAAATTGAACAAATCATTTTTTTATCGAAAACTTTTTTTTTCAAATGGGAAGATGGTGGCTCCTAGTGTTCATTAAATTATAGATTTTTTTCTGATTTCATTGATATACCCATTTCAAATCTATGCTATTTGTTTTTCTATTTTATTAAATTTATTTAAAAATAAAAAATCACTTTCAATATAATTCTTCTTGAACTTTAACATTGTTGTCTTTGCAAAAATCATGTCTAATAGTGAAATGTGAATAACTACTTTTTTTGTGAATAATAGCCTTTTGGTTCTCTCTTTTGTTTCTTAATAGGTATAAGTACTAGTACAAAGTATAAGAATCAATAAAAATTATTTTGAAAGTGATTTTTTATTTTTAAATAAATTTAATAAATGAATTCAGAAAAAAAATCTATAATTTATTGAACACTAGGAACCACCACCTTCCCATTTGAAAAAAAAAAGTTTTCGATAAAAAAGTGATTTGTTCAATTTTGGAGGCTTTGTAAATAGTTATTAATGAAATTAAAGGGAAAATTATATTTTTCCCTTGGACTTTACCTGCCGTAGAACAAATTTTGGTATTCCAAAGCACTCTAGACGAATGTCTTAAAATGCATAAAAAAACTGAACATCGACTCAAAAATTCGCGAAAATTTCAGGGTAGACTTAGAATGTTGTTTTTAAACCAAATATGTAAAAATACACAAGGTGTTCCATTTAAAAATCGAAAGTTGCGGTCATTTCCGGGTAAACCGGAAATGGTCTCATACCGTTTTTTATGTTGGAAAATCCATTTTTACAGGTAGTTTATGCTCCCCAAATTTCAAATGAATAAGTTAAAAAATAAAGGAAATATAGGGGGGAGCCACTAACCTGCGGCACCCGGTATAATGTAACTTCAATATATAACAGTTATTAATGATACTAGTTTGATATGAACATTATATAACGAAACGCATATGAAGTTAACCAGGAGGCGGAGCCGAGTGATTTTATCACACTAGTTTCATTAATTGTCATACACTTCTATCATTCAAAATTTAATACATTCATCTTTAAACTTTAAAATAATATTTAGCTTTAAGATATGGTATATGTCATTAATTTCTTACGTCAAAAACACGTATAAATTTAATCATTAAATAATTAATATGTTAACGTAAAAATTGCATTTGATTTTCACACAAATTTATTTTTGATATAATTTTACAGTCAGTAAAAATGCTTGTAATAAGAGTTATTTAATAATTTACTGAATATGTAAAAATAAAATTATATTTTATAGCATGATTCATCAATATCTTACGTTTAAAACTCGTCTAAACAAAACGTGTTTTCATATGTTATTTTTAACGTTATAATCAGTGAAATTTTACGTAATTAGAACGTTCATAACAAACTTCGGTAAATAATTAGCTTTGGACGTTAAAGTAACGTCCAGTGTTAACACATGGTATATTTATCATTAATTTCTTACATTAAAAATACGTACAAAATTAAATTGTTAAACAGCAATATGTTAACGTGAAAATCACATTTGACTTTCACGGGAAATATAATTTTACTGGATTTTTGTCATTTCCAGAATATCTTAAGTTTAAATCTCGTCTAACCAAAACGTTTTAAAGTAACGTTATAATCACCAATACATTTTTACCCAATTAGAACGTTCATAACAAACGTTGATAAACGTTTAACTTTCAACGTTAAAGTAACGTCCATCCTTAATACATGGTATATTTATTATTAATTTCTTACATTAAAAACACGTAAAAAATTAAATTGTTAAACAATAATAGGTTAATGAGAAAATCACGTTTGAATTTCACGGGAAATTTATTTTCAGTGGATTCTTGTCGTTTTTAGAACGTTAAAAATTTACGTTATTTGATAATTCACTGAATAAGTTAAAATAACGTTATGTCTTAAGGAACGATTTATTTTTCGTTAATATCTTACGTTTAAAACTCGTCTTAACAAAACATTTTTCCATACATTATGTATAACCTTATATTGAGTAAAATTTTACGCAACTAAAATGTTTAAAACAAACGTTGATAAATATTTAACTTTGAACGTTATGTAACGTTAATTTTTAACACATGTTGTATTATCACTCATTTCGACCATTAAAGACACGTAAAAGATTAAATTGTTAAACATTAATATGTACACGTGAAAATCACGCTTGAATTTCACAGATAATTTATTTTTAGCAAATTTTTGTCGTTTTTAGGACTGTAAAAATACACGTTATTTGATAATTAACTGAATACGTTAAAAAAACGTTAATACTTGAGGCATGATTAATTTCTCGTTAATATCTTACGTTTAAAACTCATCTAAATAAAACGTTTTTCCATATGGTATTTATAACCATATATTCAGTAAAATTTTACGTAATTAAAATGTTTAAAAACAAAGTTTGAAAAGCATGTAATTTTGTACTTTACGGTAACGTTTAACACAACGTTTTTAACGTTTTAATAGAAGACGTATTCATCATTCATTTCTAACGTTGAAAACGCGTAAAAAATTAAATTGTTAAACAGTAATATGTTAACGTGAAAATCACGCTGGAATTTCACAGACAATTTATTTTTGGTCAATTTTTATCGTTTTTGGGACATTAAAAATACACCTTATTTAATAATTCACTGAATACGTTAAAATAATGTCTTAAAGTATGATTCATTTTTCGTTAATATCTTACGTTTAAAACTCGTATAAAGAAAACGTTTTTTTTATATGTTGTTTATAACCATATATTAAACGTTTAAAACAAACGTTGATAAACACTTAACTTTGAACGTTACAGTAACGTTTATTTTTAACACATGCTGTATTTATCATTCATGTCTAACATTAGAAACACGTAAAAAATTAAATTGTTAAGTAGTAATATGTTAACGTGAAAATCACGCTGGAATTTCACAGACAATTTATTTTTGGTGAATTTTTGTCGTTTTTAGAACGTTAAAAATATACGTTATTTAATAATTCACCGAATACATTAAAATAACTTTATGTCTTAAGGCATGATTCATTTTTCGTTAATATCTTACGTTTAAAACTCGTATAAAGAAAACGTTTTTTTATATGTTGTATATAACCAAATATTCAGTAATATTTCACGCAATTAAAACGTTTAAAACAAACGTTGGTAAACACTTAACTCTGAACGTTACAGTAACGTTTATTTTTAACACATAATGTATTTATCATTCATGTCTGACATTAAAAACACGTAAAAAATTAAATTGTTAAATAGTAATATGTTAACGTGAAAATCACGATGGAATTTCACAGACAATTTATTTTTGGAGAATTTTTGTCGTTTTTAGGACGTTAAAAATATACGTTATTTAATAGTTCACTCAATACGTTAAAATAACGTTATGTCTTAAGGCATGATTCATTTTTCGTTAATATCTTACGTTTAAAACTTGTATAAAGAAAACGTTTTTTATATGTTTTTTATAACCATATATTCAGTAAAATTTTACGCAATTAAAACGTTTAAAATAAACGTTGATAAACAATTAACTTTGAACGTTACAATAACGTTTATTTTTAACTCATGGTGTATTTATCATTCATGTATAACATTAAAAACACGTAAAAAATTTAATTGTTAAATAATAATATGTTAACGTGAAAATCACGCTGGAATTTCACAGACAATTTATTTTTGGTGAATTTTTGTCGTTTATAGGACGTTAAAGATAAACGTTAACCCAACATATTAGTTTAACGTTTCTTAATAGTAATTTTAACACTTTAAGTTATTTTGTGCTGTTACATTAACGTTTAAAAAACGTTCAGTTGAAAAGGCGTTTAAAAAAAACGTTGTTTTTTTAACCATTAACGTTATTTCAACCAAGGCAACGTTATTTTAACGTTTTTTTAACTATTGTGTTCTCATTGGGAGTTTGTCAATATATGTTTATTTGTTGTTTATCTTTTATACCTATTTGTGATATGTAATTTATGCAATTACCTAATCTAATTGACCTGTGTAAGTACTTTTGTACATCAACACCAATAAATTATTATTATTATTATTATTGCTTCGGAGGTACATAGATAAAAATAATGTCTTGAATCAAGAATCCATTGTTTCATTTAATACGCAAATAAATTATTTTTGAAACAAAAGTATGTTTGTTTTATATGAAAAATTTATTTATTTGCGTATACAGGGTGTCCCACGACGGACTGCGGCGATCGATATCTCGAAAAGAAGACATTGTAAAATTTTGAAAATTTGGTAGTAAACTAATGTCGATGAGGCAAACTTTGCTAAAATATTCTCAAGATGATGCACCCAACGCCGTCATAGCCAACTAAGAGCATTTGAACTTAAAATCCATAGCAAAATCCCCATATTAAAATATCGAATTGGCAATATTTTGAAAACTATACATTTTCGGAATAGACATCCATACACAAACTTACCCTTATGGTAAATAAGATAAGATTATAAAAATTGGGAGTTTCCATTTGAAAAAATTGATTTTTGACAATTTTCTCAATTTTATTTTTATTCTCATTTTTTGAACACTCTTTATTAATACTTATCAAAATATTATAAAAACACTATTAAAGTAGGTCTTTTTCAACAAAGAATCCAACCCAAATTAGATAATAAAGGCCTCCTTATAGGAAAAATTGATAATTCTTTTAGGGCCTGCAAACGTCATTTTACTTCCACATCCAGTGGAAGTATAGTAACGACAAAAAAATTTAAAAAAATTTTTATTGTTCAAATAGGCTTAGAATGTCATGAAACGTCGAGATTTTAAGTATGAACGAAAAAAAAAATTCTGTCTGTCTGTCTGTCTGTCTATCTGTAACTTTTTTTTGTGCGCACGTTTACTCAGGAACCGTTTGAGATATTGACTTGAAATTTGGTACCCATATGTACTTTAACGAAATCTAGAACTAGATTATATTTTCATCTTGTTCTGTCGAAGGGTTGGGGGGTGAATTAGGGTAAATTTGGGGTAAATAGCTAAATCAAACAGGTAAAAGTTCATAAAATTGGTATTTAGTATATATAAGAGAAGCTATGGTCTCAAGAAAAATTTTGACATTAGCCACCCCCATTACCACCCCCACCCCATTATTAAAGGGGATGAAAAAAAATGTGATTTAGTGTGTGTACAGGAACCAGAAACCTCAAAATATTTTTTACTTCATCCACCCCCACTACCGCCCCCTATCGCCACCCCCACCCTACTACCGATGTGGGGTATCGTTTTATGGGTTTTTGGAGGATTTCAAATATTATATTATTAAAGTTCCATAAATAATTATTTTCACATACAAAATTTTTTCGTTGTGAGTGACTTGGATAGAAAACCTGGATGTGGAAGTAGTGATTCCTTGGGTAGCGGTTTTTGACGCCTAGAATTTTGCGTAGAATCCAAAAATTCAATAATACATGTTTAAAATAAGCAAGTGACATCTACTTCCGGTATAACCGGAAATTCCATCATCTTGAGAATATTTTAGCAGAGTTGCCCTCATCGACATTAGTTTACTGCCAAATTTTCAAAATTTTACATGTCTACTTTTCGAGATATCGATCGCCGCAGTTCGTGGTGGGACACCCTGTATATGAAACAATGGATTCTCGAATCAAAACAATATTTCTATCTGTGTAGGTACTAAAAACGCACGGTTAAAATGTCACATCATACTAAACTGACGGAAGCCACAGTAAATTCTTGGATTCGCAACATTGACGAGTTACAATTTGATGGTAGGCAATTGTATTGCACTAGATGTGACAAAGAAACTTCGTGATCATGCAACACAAATATTAATAGACATATTTACAACAACATACAACGTAATTTTATTTAGATTTAGTGGACTTTATAATAGGGTGTAACATATGTGGTCGAAACTGGACAATTTTTGGAAAAATATATTAGTGGCAAATATAGCAATGTAAGGTGCCTTCGGAATCTACCCTAAGAAAAAAATATTCATTTGCCATAGCGGAAATATTAGATAGAAAATTTCTTCTAAGCTTAAGTACATCTGGCTTAGCGTGGGCGAAAAAATCAATGCTTGCGGGTTAAGGTAGCGAATGTTTTGGTGGGTGCATTGGACAAAAATTGTTCAATGAGCGGAAATTTGATGGCCTCTAAAATTTTAGAAGCTACAATATGACAAATATTCAGCAAATAAGGACAAGTTTTTATAATTTCTTACAGATGGAGTGAATTATATGAAAGCTGTTGGAAGAATTTTTGAAGGAAACATATTGGAATATATTTCACGTAACATGTTTAGCACATGGGCTTCACAGGATTTCTGAAACTATTAGAAGGTGCTCCCTAATGTTGATAATTTGATATCTAGTCTAAAGAAAATTTTAAAGTACCAAATTGTGTACGGTTTTTTCCCGAAATTCTACCAAATACTCCATTACCTCCAGAGCCCATTGTAACACGATGAGGAACTTGGCTAAAGGCAGCATCATACTATTACAGTCATTTTGAATATGTGAAATTCGTAATACAGCAGTTACATCCAAATTAGGCAGTTGCCATTTAACAGGCGCAACAGGCATTTATGGATCCAACTGTTTAAGAAAAGCTGAAGACCATACCCAGATATTTCTCACGAATTCCTCTAGCCATACGGGACCTTCATTATCAGCCAACATCAGAATTTACTACAGTTGATGCAACAATCGTTGTATTCGATCTTCGACAACATATTTTTCAATTACAGGGGGAAATTGCTGCGAGGGTACAAACAAAATTCCAAACTGTTTAAAAAAATCCCGGATTTTTTACAATTGCATCTATAATAAACCTTTTAAACGGCAAAGAAGTAGGCTCTGCTATACCGCGCATGAATGTGGTGACTGCGAAAGTTTAGATATTTTAAGTATGCCCCAATTACATCTCTCCACGTCGAGCGGTCCTTCTCGCAATACAAATTAATTTTGAAAGGCGCCAAAGATTAACTGCTGAACATTTAGAACAGATATTAGTAATATACTTTATTCTTGTAACCACCGGTAGTGAAACATATTTGTGTGTGTTAGTTTAGTGTTAAGTACATCACCCTATATCTCCAGTTCTCTTCGGGTGAGTGTTTATAATAAATTAACTTTATTAACTTTGGATAATACGGAATTCGCTAAAATTCAAATTAAGATATCATTTCATACATGCATGCAAATCTTTATGCGCTGACACTTAACCACCTAAAGCCAACCCTGGCTTTACGTCATATCCGATCGGTAATTCCGACCTTTGAATATCGTTCGGACATGTCAAAAGATTTATCACGAATGCCATCTTTTGATAAACTTTTTAATTTTTCTTGGACAGTTTCCACAAAGCTATGACGCCATTAATATATTTTTTTAAGTGGTAACTCTATTACGGAATTTAAAAGGGTGCATTTCTTACATACAATACGGTAAATATCGGTGTAGGTTGCATATGGAATTTTTTTAAGAAAAACCATCTTGACATGTAAAAATATTAACTCAACGAGTGGAGTCAAAATTCAGGGAATTTGGGCATGTTGGTAATATTTCTAAATCTGATCAGCTACCTATCACCACAAGAAGATTAGCATAATGTTTTCTTGATAGGCATTACCACAAAAAAATAATGAAATGATGCTGAAATTATACATTAGTACCAAAATCGGAATTCTTTTTATTAATAAATATTTTCATTTTTCCGCTATTTGTAAAAGAAATCATCGCAACGCAACGAAGCTAAGAAACATTCCCAAGGTAGAGGTTATTAACATAATGCCACCCCCTTGCAGGCACGCCGGCCTGCTTGTGTAACACCAGCCTGTTGTTTTTTATTTCAAAGACTAATGTAATATTATTGATTAGCATGCTTGAGAACCCCTATACAGAATGTCCCATAAGGCATGGATAAAACGAAGGGAAATGATAGATGAGTTCATTTCCAACCAAAATAACTACATATATTGTTATCCAACAGATTTTTTTTGCTCTTTTTTTTTAAATAGGTTACTGAAGGTTGTACCTTTCCGATAGAAGCATTTTTATAAAGGCTAGTTAGCAACTGTCAATTATAATAAAAGGTTGTAGTACGCAAACAAATATTTCCCTATGTATACATAATTCATACATAAAGCGTTTAAACATGCTTGCCAAATTGACTCAGTTTATGCCAATATAAAAAATTCTCAATAGAAACAAGGAAACTCATCTCACATCTCATATTTCAAAAATATATTTTTCATATGTTGAGACAAATTTTGAAACCTGAATGAACCTTTGAGTAATTTAGTTTCCAGTTGCTCCTATATAATTACAGTTTACCATTTTCACGCAAATTGGAAATAATATTGGATATTATTCTATGAATGTGATATTGATTGATTGATTGATTTGCCAGCGTGCGATAGGCATTGCTGCCACTCGGAAGATATACCACTTGGCCGGCTACGTCCACGCTGGGTTGGATTACGGTCATGCTTGTTGTCAGTAGCGAGATCCACATGACTTATGGTAGAGGAATATGGGATGGGAAGTGTGGGTGTTTATGAGATGCGTTGACGCATTGTGTCGTCAAGGAGCGTTTAAGCTCCTTTTTTATGTTTTTGCTTCCAGTCTTCTACCTCTTGTGAGCCTACTGTTTTTTCCGTTCCCGATTCCGGTAGAGCATACATCCTTATGATTTCCTTATGATACACTCTCTTTTCCTCGCCGTTATTCCAGGGTTTTGTTTTACTTCCACATCCAGTGGAAGTATAGTAATGACAAAAAAATTTTTAAAAATTTTTATTGTTCAAATAGGCTTAAAATGTCACGAAACGTCGAGATTTTAAGTTTTAGCGAAAAAAAAATTTCTGTCTGTAACTTTTTTTGTGCGCACGTTTACTCTGGAACCGTTTGAGATATTGACTTGAAATTTGGTATACATATGTACTTTAACGAGATCTAGAACTAGATTATATTTTCATCTTGCTCCGTCGAAGGGTTAGGGGGTAAATTGGGGTAAATTTGGGGAAAATAGGTAAATAGAGCAAGTAAGAGTCCATAAAATTGGTATTTAGTATATACAAGAGAAACTAAGGTCTCAAAAAAAATTTGGCATTAGCCACCCCCCCCCATTACCACCCCTCCATTATTAAATCGGATGAAAAAAAAATGTGATTTAGTGTAAGTTCCATAAACAATTATTTCCGCATACAAAATTTTTTCGTTGTGAGTGACTTGGATAAAAAATGTGGATGTGGAAGTAGTGATTTCTTGGGCAGCGGTTTTTTGTTTACGTATTTCCAGTTTCCCATATAGTATATTTTATGGTCTGTGTTTACCTCTGCCCTCCCCCGCATTAACGCTCCTGGCCAGCTCACCCGCTTCTCTGCCTGCTAGGATGTGATCTGTGTAGATACCATTTCCTTGGGAAAAACCATATGAACGTTTTCTGCCTTGCTCCGGTGATGAGTTCTAAGGTTGCTCCTTTGTCCTTTTCGCTCCATAGTGCATTAATTCATTGTTTATTCTGTCTGCTCCAGGTGCAGTATTTCTTCTTGCTCTACCGTGATTTTCAGCAGCTATTCCTTGGATGGTGGCTTATTGAAAGACCTTCTTGTATTAATTTGATTCGTTCATTTTTTGCTTTCTCTTCTTCCTCCCGTTTATCTCCAATGTTGCCGTGGTATGCCTCTTCTCGTATTATCATTTCTGCTGTATTGCCCCCCGCTTTAACGCCCCTGACCCGTTCCCCCATTTCTGTACCTACCAGGATGCGATCTCCCGTTCCTACATTCTGTATTCGATCCATCATTCTTATGTGTATATACCATTTCCTGGGAAAACCTGTGCATTTCCATTGAACTGTAAGAAACTCAGCCCCCGGTGCATTATACCAATAGTATGCTACTGATCAGGTTGTCAATTTATTACATAAGTCACCGCTTATTTATTTAAGAAACCTTGTTTATCTTAATGTCTGTCAAAATTTATTTATCTAAGAAATTCTGTTAGGGTGTCTACTGTCTATCTGCAATAGTAAATAAAGTATATATAGTCAAAATTAAAATTAAATATGAAATTATTGCCCTACCTCCCCCGCTTAGTTGAAAAAACATATTTTTAATAATTATGAAAAAATAATTGACTTGAAGATTTACGTGAGAAATATATATTATGGCCATACTTTAAGAATAATGTATTGTTGATTATTTTTAATTTATCTCAAGTTAAATTCGTTTGGATAATTTTATTAATTATAAAAAAAATAGAGTTTTGCAGGTTTACATAGGAATACCATGGCCATACTTTATTAATTCATTGCTCCACTATAAATTTATAGTGACAGCGGTCTATACTTTCAACGGCTTGATGTACAAACACTTCTCAGATTATTTTCTAAGAAAGTTGTTTGAGTTAGATTTTCAACATTATATTATAACATATATAACGCAAAAAATATGCAATACCACAAAACATACTCTTATTAATTCAGATACAAATAAAAAGTTAAAGATTAACAACACTTATCTGTGATACGTGATTTACTTCTCTTCCTGCTATTCCTTTCCCTTTTTGATTTGCTTTATTGCGTTACACCAAAAACACTATGTAGTTCCGGATTATGTGTGAAATTAAGAAACAAAAGGCATAAGTTAGCTATGGTATATTTCAGTACATACTAGCCAAATAGAATTAGTAGTCGGCCATTTTACTTATTTCTCTTTGAAATTTATTATTAAAAGTCATAAATCTATTCATAAATTCTTATGAGATATATCGATGTAACTCTACACTAATTGTATATAAATATTAACATCATTAATTTACTCTCATTACTAAGAAGAGAGAATACGAGAAGTAATGACGTCTGAACAAATGGAAATAGCACAATTAATCGCTAGCCACGTAGGGCAGGACATTTAGGGCAAGCGGCAATAATAAAAAACATAATTAATGGTTATGTTCCCTCTTTTATTTGGGTTTATATGCAATATTTAATCTTCAAAATATATTTGATTAATCGATGTACTTTTTATTACTCCCGTCCAATAATTCTCAATTTTTATGGAATGTTTCCAGTTGACTTAGTTGTTTTTTTTACCCCCAAGCCTTAGAAATTATACATTTAATAATATCTTGAAGAAAATTGAACCGATCAAGTTAGATAAAGGAAAGGAGCTACTTCGTTACAGGTTGATACCTTCATGAATTGTCAGTGCTGGTGAACCCCTAATAATACAAGCAAAAATGCTCAGAAAATAATTGATAATAGGGAAATTGACCATTTTTTAAAAATTTCATTAAAGTGTGTGTTTATGTATAAAAACACGATAAACGCCAAATATCAGCTATTAAATCGCAGTACTTACTTTGCAATAAATAATTATAGTTGACATCCTCGCGAAAAGCGCTGTGACGTCACAACTTGAACATTCTAGATAACACCCTATAACAATTGATCCCGTCATGGCACAAGCGTTGTAATAGAAGTTCTGTGTATTGTGACGTTTATAGAACAGAAAATTTTAACAGTGATTTATTTATTATGTTAATTTCTAATAATCCAGGCGTTTTAGTTGTAAAATTGACCTCTGTGCGAAATTCGTGCCCTACGAAATTTTTTATCTTTATGTTTATTTGGGCGTCTTGAATAATACCTGGTAGTTACGCCATGAAACACCTGGAGGATTTCGTGAAAACCGCGTCGGAAGGTCGCGAAAATCGCCAATTCGCGATTAACTCAGTTTTTATGGCCCAAACGGGAACAACACCTATTATAAAAGTTGTACATCTGTAAATTCTCTACCTTAAAGGTCCTATACATCTTTTCGTATGCCTAACCGTTTTGGAGATACGACGCGGTCTAACTAACTGAAAAATGCAACTAGTTCCACCAAACCTCTTTTTTCGCACCACATATTTCGCAATTACACTCAAAGAAATAGTATGGGTAAATTCAACAAAAAAAAAATGGTTAACAAACAATATCATTAATTTTGTTAAACTAAACTATATTGATGGTATTTTTAAACAAGAGGTGATTGTTATTTTAATTAATAAAAAGTTGTCGTACAACAAAACAAACATTAACTTAAAAAATAGATGAATAAGACTATTATTTTTTTCGTCTGACTATTACTTTGTTGAATTCTGTCAAATTAAACTAGATAATAGTATATTTTATTTTTAACTATTATCGAATTGTAATTCTAACCCAGTATTAGTTCGCTGTATTATTGTACTTGGTAGACAAACCAATATTATTGTCGTCTTCTAGAAGTTCTAAAAGAATTACCATAAAATTTGCTTGCTTACCACGTAGTGTATTACAGAAATTATTCCCAGATGACGCCACATACAAATCACTGACAATAATCAATCATGCATTATCTTATACTCTTATGAATTTATAGAAAATTAATAACATGATTGCAATGTTCAAATTCTCTCAGGGATCATCGATATATTTGGATGGATCTTATAAACGATCTCTAATCGTTGGTTTGGGTGGTATGATGTCTCAATTCTGAGATTTTGGCTAACCAAAAAAAACTTCATCATACAATAAAGTGTAGATCAACCTAAAAATTAGTTGGTGAACAAAAAACAAAGTCGTTGTACTATTTGTAGACCAAATTGAAAATGGTTAGTGAACATAAAAAAATGTCATTGTACTATTTAATTTGTTACAAGAAGATATGATTATTAAACTACTATTTGTTTACGAAAACAAATAAAGTTGTATGACTATTCTTTACTGATTGATTTAACTATGAAACTAGATAGGCGCGATTTCATATGCTCTTTTTGGTTGAATTTACCTATCATTTTCTTTGAGTGTATCTTGCTTTCTATGTCTCAGAATGAAAATTAAATACTATCAAGTTCAAACCTGGTTGGGAAAAGAGATTGATCCTGAGCAGTGTGGCTGGATTGGGAAGAATGATATTTTGAAGCCAGTACCAACGCAGTTTCCACCAGCACCAGAGATATTGTTAAATTCAATGTACGAAGGGTTGTGCAGGAAAATGTAGCTGTAGGAAAGTAGGACTGAATTGTTCAACAGCTTGTGGCTATTGCCACGGTCACTCCTGCTTAGAGTTTTAAAATTTCCGGGAAAATTGAGCCGAGAGAAAAAAACGGTTTTTTCCGGAAAGAAACGGGAATATTGGGAAATTTTCAGAAAATTTCATTGAAACTTTTTTGCGTTTCTGCATTATATAGAATGATTAGTGGTGATATTTTGTAATTTTGATTAATGTACTTTATGATGACAATTAATTTCGGCTCATTCATGCGTTTGCGAAGTTTGCGTTTATTAAAAAACGAAATGCCCCGGTGTATTTTTATTGAAATGAGCTTATGACTAGGGTTTACGACGTGCAGTTCCTAGAACCGATAAAATAAATGATGTCATTCGCATCCGATGCATGGGGGGGGGGCACTGTAATCAGCCCACAGACGAGAAAATGCACTGGCATTTTCAGTTTTGCATTTTTATTAGCGTTAGTAGCTTATCTTAGAAAATAAACCATTTAAATATATTTTTTATTGTTTATTGCATTGTATGTGAAACTGTATAATATTACTGAATTTTTCTCAAAAAAGCCAATTTTCCCGAAGCTTGGGAAACAAACGAAAAAAACCGTGGTTTTTTTCCAAATTTTCCGGTTTTTTCCACACGCTCAGAACTCTACTCCTGCTTGAATACCGCACCTATAATTGCTATGAATGACGAAATGGGCGACGTAGGATCTTATCAGAATTAAAGTAATGACAACGATTTGTCATTGGACGACAACGTTACCGAAGGAATTATTGACTAATTTAAGATCTGGCATGGATTAGGCCTTCTGGGGAACCATGTAAAAAAAAGCGCGCCGAGTATTCTACCTCTAGGGTGGTGCGGAAACGAATGCATTTTTTGACTTATTCACTGTAAATAAATGTAAATAAAATCTATGAGACATTCTGGTAGAGAATAAGGATCACCGAGATCTACAACAGCAATATTTAATTTTCATTCTGAGACATAGAAAGCAAGATAATTGCGAAATATGTGGTGCGAAAGAGGTTTGGCGGAACTAAATGCATTTTTCACTTAGTCCGCGTCACATCTCCAAAACGGTTAGGCGTACGAAAAAAATGTATAGCAGCAAAGGGGAGAATTTATAGATATACTACTTTTATAATAAGTGGTTTCCGCGATCTTTCGACGCGATTTTCAAGAAACCCTCCAGGTGTATCTTGGCGTAACTATCACACCAGGTGTTATTCAAGACGTCCAAATAAACACAATAAAAAAAAAATCGTAGGGCACGATTTTGGCAGCAAAAATCTAATTCGCCTGGAGTATAACTGCTTATACATATAAACCTATGGAGATAACAAGCTTTTATTAAAATGCACTAAAAAGGTAATCGAATCATTTTCTATCAATGTTGCAATGTTGTAACTGATCTAAAAACTTGTCGCGAGTTTATAGGCATTTAATTCCAAAGAAATACCATTATTTTAATGTATATCCTCGACAAGCTTTTAAAAAATTTAAAATGGCGACTCAATCCTAAAAAATTTTAAAGAAAATTAATGAAAATAATGGGATAAAAATTAATGTGCTTCCTTTAGAATTAATATTACCTACGGTAATATTAATATGGCGGATGGAAATGTTTTTCTAAAACAAATGTTTTGAACGGACACCAAAAATGAGCATTTAGATGATATTATATATTAAAAAGAAGCAGCATTTTTGAAAAAAAAAATAATAATAATAGCTGGGATATTACAATAACAAAATGGCGACATTTTGATAAAGAAAACGTGAAAACGCACATTGTGTTGGTAATAACTTCTTTATTTTTTATGATGTAGAAAAAACCAAAAATCATCCTATAGATTGATTAGTTATCTTTAATTTTGCTGCTTAGATTTTTTTATGGAAGTGTCTCAATTTCTAAAATATTCAACATTGGAACTAAATACTTCATCCTATAAAAACGGTCCGAAACCATAAGTCCAACAAAAATATGTAACTAAAACAAATTCATTCTCAGTTTATAAGCTTCATTTTTGATGTCCGCCATTTTTTTCGCTAAAACTAATACTTATTGATATATTTGCAATGAAACAGAAATGTTACATTTTTTCTAAAATCCTTTACAGTTTAAAATGCAATATTTTTCTAAAGAAGCGCTGTGAGCGGACGAAAAAAATTGAGGGTTTAGGTCATAATATAATATATTAACGAAAACCAGTATATAGGAATATATTTTTTAACTACTGATTACTTACATTAACAAAATGGTGGCGTTTTTGTTAAAGAAATGTGAAAATGCACATTGTTTCTGTCATAACTTTCTTGTTTTTTATGCTATAGATATAATCAAAATCATTTGAAAGCCTAATTAATAGACTTTCATTTTGATTCTCAGCATTTTTAACGTAAGTGTTTCTAAGACATTTAAACTAGATACTTCGTCTTATAGACTTTCGGACGCTTGCTTTATACTTCCAGATCTCCGAAACGATTAATTCTACAGAAATTATTAAATTCATCTTCAATTTAGTAGTTATCTTATTTTTCTCTAGCATGTTTTCCTCAATGTAATACCTTTCGAATTATTTGACGAAAACCTATTTGAAATAACTTTTTTCAAGCTAAAAATCCCAATTTTCTAGTAGTTATAACCATTGATTGAAGAGTCTACTTTTCACTCAACATTATAACTTAAATCAATTGATATGAAATGTTACATAGAACCTTTTCTTCTCTAAATCTGATTCTCCAGCTCCAATGATTTTGCTTTTTTTTAAGGTGTCACCCCGTAAAAAAGAGTGGCGTCCACCCCCTAAATTAGCAAGCCCCCGCACAATACAGAAACTTTTCTTTGATGCATTTACTGTTCAGTTACCAAAAATGACCGAAATCTAATTCATATGACATTATTCAGAAGTTAAAACCTCTAGTTAATGTACTATTGTATAAATGAAATTATTAACACAATAATTTGAAAGAAACCACAGTTGATGACACCCTTGGAAATTATTGAATATGCCGTTTTTGGTCTTTTTGGTGACAAACTTATGGGAACTTTTCAAAAAAATCATATTTAAATAAAGTGCCGTCTTTCTCTACTACATTTATTACCGAGTTTATCACCCTCTCAACTTTATGATCAATTGCTATAGGGTGTTACCTAGATGCTAGTATTCATGGTTATCATTTAAACAGCAGCGTTACAAAAATGAATTAAACTAACCTCAAAAGAACCTGGTACCATTTTTCATTAAAACGCTTATTTTCTCGAGATATTTGCAAAAGACATATTTCTCCCCTTTACTTCTCACCATTCTGAAAAAGATAGAAGTACGTAAAAATGTCATCTATGCATAGCTTCATTGATTCCCAGACTGTTTCCGCTATATTGCAAAATTGAGGCCCTATTTACTGTACTAATATTATTTATGTTCATTTTAAAAAATCTGAATGCAAATATTATATGAAATCTAAATTTGGGTACAACAAATCAATTGGCCTATCGGTAACTGTCCTATTGTGTAGAGCAGAGAAGCGGAACGCTGGTGTGGTTAGTACAATGAAATAAAAAATTATCAGCTCGCCAACATTTTGCTTTTTAAATGCGCACTTTAGCTTTAGATATATCTCCTGCTGGCAACAAACCACCAGGGAGTTGATATTTCTGTGCTGTGTTGGTTTTGTGAAAAAATCATTTCGACTTCTCCAGGTTTTATTTCGGCTGAAAAAACAAATAAAAGGATTTGCATATAGCGTTGCCCTTTTCAACTTAACAAGAACATTAAATAAAAAAATTCATGTATTGCAAATTAAAAACCTTTTACATTTTAAAAGACGCGACACGAAGGAAGACAGCAATTCTCAAATGTTCATTCTTATGCCTGGAATGGGGACCTATTTATTTTCTTTTAATTCTCGGAACGTTTTCTAATTTGCCAACTCTATATTGTCTTTGGTATTTTAAATTAACAAATTAAAGAAGAAAATGTGTACATATTTTCTTACGGTATATAAGGCTCAACATTTAAAAATAAGGTTCGAAATATTCCGAGAAATATTCTAAACATTTTTTTTTACTTTTATTAATTTATGATGAATATTTTTTTTTACTCATAGGGTACAAATCATTATTTATACAACGAAAAATAAAATGAATCTTTTGATAAGTCATAGAAAGTGAAACAATACTACGTACACATAGCTAAATTGAAGTCTGTTTCACTCTAGTTTTGTTGTACAGCAGATATCTTTCGTGACTGATTGTTATCCCCAATTTCAGCTCTTCCCTTAAGAAGAGTAGGGGTCTTTTACTTGCCTAACATTTAATAGACAAGGGACCGCCTGCTTTACATCCCCTCCGAAGGATGGTATATCCACTACGTAATCCTAGTCTGAAATTACGTAACTTCCGCGTATACACTGATATACAAACCGCTAGAAGGTGGGACGAGAACGTTGTATTTTCCAAGATGGGACCACATCCAAGTACTAACCGCGCTCGACGTTGCTTCAACGGAATATCAACTGATATTCACATTGAAGTCGCCTCTACGCTCGTCCACACGAAAAATTTAAAGCTTTAATTTTTTGTATTTACGCGTCGACAGATATTGTCGCGGTCATATGTGAAATGTTTTCCGCAAATAGGGCCACTCGTACTTTCAAATTTTACCTATAAATTTCTTTTCTAATTTATTGCTAATTGTTAACGTAACTTGTAAATTGTAGTATTGTATTATCTACGTGGTAATATAATTATATAAACATAACATAAACACACCACCTAAGCTGACAACTCCCAATTGCAAAGCCAAGGTTGTCCGAAATATATAGGGTAGAGACAAGTTAAACACAGCTTTCAATGGCTTATAATAACGAAATTACATAATAACTATTACAACTAAAACTAAATACAAACCTCTACCAATCAGGCAAATCAATTATTTCATGTTAAATACAAATGTACTTACGTACGGTAATCCACCACAAAGTAAAAACACGTTAATATTTCGGAAAATTAAAACTATGCACTAGTACTATATCCGAGCAACACTGAAGTCTAGATCGGTTATGACTCATTTCCCCAAAAAAATCAGACTTTAAATGTGTAGTAGATATAAAAAAGTAAAAGTAAAAACAGAGTAAGCCAAAGAATCCTGCTCATAGTAGTCATATCTTTGGAAAATGTTTGTAAATAGTTGTAAATATAATGTAAATACCACACCCAACAACTGGATGATTGGTTGGGTAGGGTGTGGGTGGAACTCGACGTGCAACTGTAGAAGAACGCACTACCGGGCGTCAAAATGACGCGACACCAATTTATATCTCAGGGGGCGCCAGTCGCGTATTACCCCGTTCTTCTACCTCCCAGGCGGGTTCGAGATAAGATACACTTCGATAGCCGAGTAATGGACCAAGGCTGCACTACCACAGATCGGAAATGACGCTCTCTCTGGACCTGAATTCCCTCATTAGGGGTTTACAATTTCCTGAAATTTTGCATAAAAAAATCCCAACCGAAGAATTTCTCTGCGGAGGGATTAATTTTTGTACGTGGAAACCACGTTTTGGTCCGTTAATGACGGAATCTATTTCTCAAAAAACTCATAAAAAAATCCCTCTCAAACCTCCGTAAAGCAACCAGAAGGTCGAACGTTAATGTGAATTAACTCGACACATCCGGTTTTCTATACGAAAGTTCCAGGGATTATAGACAGTCAAGATCAATTAAGAAACAATAGTTCAAAGAATCCGTTTATTTAACAAAATTGGTTTTACAAAATTCTCAAGATAAGAATCGTGCCTTCCCCAATCAAGGTAATGACTTTCAGACCATACAAGCGAGAGCGCTCACGTTAACGATTGATTAGGTAGAAAAGATTCATACATACCTTCTCAGAATCAAAATGCGAGCATTTTTAGAGTCGTCTCAGACTCTGGGTAAAGAAATAATTATGACTGACTAAAATAACTTAAAAAAGTTTTACTCATTGAATTTAGGTTCGCTAGAGACTACTTAGATTTAAAGTTCTTGTATCGTGAAGAGCCACGTACTCGAACACATTCAGAGGACTTATTACTGCGTAAGTTGAATGGCGTTCGATCAGTCCACGACTTACTAGCCCTTATCACAGTCGTTCCATATTATCGATTTGGCAGCGACCCACCTTCGAGCGGCTTTTAGGCAAAATTGAATTTTTGGATTTTTATGCACAAGGCGTTTTCCTCTATAACTTAGTCATTTGAAAAGCCCTGTTATTGGCTTTTCTACCATTGCTTTGTCTGGACCACTCAACGCGCTCGACCAAATTGCGAGCCGCTGGGTCAATCCAAACTCTTTCTATGCGAGAAACCGGCCTTGTACATGTGCATTGATTTTTATCAATTTTTGCTTATCGGCACTACGCCGGCTTTGTCGAAATCTTCTATTTTGCCTTTTGGATGCAGTGCATCGCTAAAATTTTATGCTCATACTTTAGAATTGGGCTTTCAATGACCGTACCCAAAGGTCAATGTCTTTGGTGGAGGAATAAAAATAAAAAAATAATTCAAAGTATATTTTCGTGGTACTTTTTAAACTGACTTTGTGGTACTTTTGAAAAATCTATTTTAAGACCAATTTCGGCGTACTTTTGAAAAATCAATTTTCAAGCCAAATTTCAAGGTACTTTTGGAAAACTAATCTGCGGGTGAAATTTTGGCGTACTTTTGAAAAATCGATTTTCAAGCCAAATTTCAAGGTACTTTTGAAAAGTTAATCTGCGGGTGAAATTTTGGCGTACTTTTGAAAAATCGATCTTCAAGCCAAATTTCAACGCAGTTTTGAAAAATTAATCTGCAAGTGAAATTTTGGCGTACTTTCGATAAATCGATTCCTGAGCCAAATTTTGACGCCCTTCCAAAAATATTATTTTTCAAAGTCCAATTTGTGGTACCTTTGAAAAAGTATATTATTCATAAATCTTTGTCATTATATACTTCTACTCTCATATTCTGAACCAAAAACATTTTTTCTAAGTGAAAATTCGGTGTTTCTTCGAATTTTCACCTGGTCATTTCCAACGCCTTATAGAACCCAAAACGGTCCTTATGGACTGATCTGCGCCTCTGCAGACTCCCAAAAAGTCTTCAAATGAATTTTTTGCCTAAGTCGAATTTTGATTCTGTCTTCAACTTAGGACGATTTTGGAGAGTTCTACAACACAACCACCTCCACGTGGTGAGTTCTGGGTCGCTTTGTTCTAGCAACACGAGCGAAGAGTTGCACAGTGAAAATTGCGAAAAATCGGTAAATTTCTGTTTTTTCTAAGACGTTGCGCGAACGGAAAAAATTAGATTATTCATCAGAATTTAATTTATTTAGGTTATTTAAACCATAAAACAAGCATAAAAAACTTAAGCGTGTTTATTTTAAAAAATTACAAAAATATCGTGATTTTTGCCATTTTTCATAAACTTTAAGTACGATGCGCGAACGGAAGATGTTAACCGATTTTAATTTTTTTATGCCGTTCTCTTTTTATTACAATAGGCAACTTTTTCGCTCTAATGCGTTCTAAAAAAAATATTTACTTTCTTCGTCCCACCCTATTCTTGAGATATCACGTAAAATCTCAATTTTGGGTGCCCTTCAGAAGGCCCTAGCTCCCTTAATAGGAATTTTCATGTTTACAGAAATTTTTTAAATATATTTTGACCCAGTATTACCCCTAAAAATTAATGACTGTAAAGTAATAAAGAATAAAGGTTGGAGGACAAGACAAACAATAATAAATAGTTGATTTGTTAATTTTTTGGAGACTACTGAAAAAGTCGTAAAATAGCGGGATCTTATATCTCTGGTTCGCAGACTTCTGTGGGAGAAATTTTGATATTTAAAGTAGCTTAAGGGTCACTGAGTTTATTTTCGTCATAATTTCTCTAAACGTGCAGAGCCAAATATATCGACTTATAACACAAGAATGAAAAAAAAGATTGATCATTTTTAATTGCTTTTCATCTCAAATTGGGTTCTGCAAATTTAGATACACTTCATTTTAGTCGAAACACCCGAAAATTCAGAGAAACCTCAGTTACCAAACATTACTTATTTCGATTTTTGTGTTTCAAATCTATTTGACAAAAAATTCTAGTCCTATAAATAACAGTTATTATTGCTATTATTACAAAATAACATAAAATATTTGATTTTAGTTAATGCAAATCTTGGAGAAATTATTGATTGGCAGTTTCCGATCTATTAACTGATAATAGCAGTAGTTCTAAAATGATTATTATTATTGTCATTATTACAAACGGGTGGTAACTCCGAGATATATATTCAGCTCACCAACATAATTACCGCTTATATTTGGAGTAATCTTGGTAATCTCTTAGGCTGTGGGATTGAGTAATTTTTCTAAGCCGGCAATTTCTCTCTCAAGCGCTGTTAAGAGCTTGTTGTGATATATAGTTGTTTTTGAACAACTATTTGCAACTAAATTGCTGAATTACTGTAAGTCTTTGGTAATACACTTGCGCTTTAGCTCTGTAGCGTTTCCCTTGTTATTAGTTTTAGAGTACTTTCATAGAATTTGTAACCATACGTTTAATCATCATTAATAAAGAACTACTCTCAAACGTTGTCTTATATAATATTAATGTATTACTTTTACTATGACTATAAATAAATCCTATCAGGTTTTCTGGACAGTGTATTAAAAAAAAGTACAAAAACATTTGTACATTTTTTTATTAATAGTCCACGAAAATGAGACATTGGAGAGTCGGTTGTACATTCGAAGCGAACGGAGGCGTACTTGAAACGCACCCAACAAAACGTCATAAAATCCGGGAAAAAGTCCATCAAATTTGATGAATTTTTGGTGAATCGTAGCTCAATGAAATTTCGCGCAAGTCGATACGTCATAACAAAAGAACAAAGGTGAAATAAAATTAATATTTGAAAATAACTTATACAGAGTTATATTATTGACCAGTGCTGTGTATAAAGAAATGAAAAGAACGTAAACAAACAAACAACCCAAGACAGGCAAAGATATATAAAGTATATTTATAATATATTTAAAGTATATTTATAACCATTGAAGTGTTTAGGCCCATCAAACCTGAAGAGTCGACATTTGTCGACAAGTTTATAGGGGCAATAGAATATGCCATGATATCCCTCTGTAAACATTCAAGTAAATTATTTTTTAACCTTTATAAAAATATTCAAATGAATTTGATTTGGATTGTACCCGAAATAATCAATAACGTAGTGTTCATAAGGTATATATAATTTCTTACGTTAACCTTCAAATAATCTTTTTTCATAATTATTAAAAACATGAATTTAATATAAATTGACCCCGTAATAATCAAATGCATTACTCTTAAGTAATGGTCATAATACTTTCTTAGGTAAATTATAAAGTGAGGGTTTTCAGGTCGAAGTTTCGCTCGATGCTAACTCTCAGTGTAAAGAAATGAAAAAAGGGTGACAAAAACAGCTACTAAATGAAAAATTCTACAGGGTGGTACATATTAGCATAACACACGTAACAATCAAATGCATTACATTTCTAGTATGGTCATTATATTTTCTTAGGTAAATTATCAAGTGAAGCTTTTCAGGTCAAAATTGCGCTCGTTGTTAAGTAAAATATTCTACATTATAATTCACACTAAAAATGGGGAGATCGGGTTACACGTGGAAAACAACAGCCAAGATTATCATAATAATCAAACTAGGAAAGGACCAAACATACTGGGAAAGAAAAGCGAGGGGGAAAAATGAACTCCACAAAGAAATCGCAGCGATATACTTTATCAGAACCAGAAACCGAGGAATCAGAAAACCCAGAAGGAGAAGGAGAAAATCCGTAGAAGCAGAAACACAAAAAGAAGAGCATAAACATTAAATAACGAACATAATGCGGCAACGCATTGGACTTGTCATCTTGTTGTCGAGGCGACCAGACGTACCTTATAATGCTCTGTCATCAATGGATACCCATAAAAGTTTAAAAAAGGTAAATAGTGTTAATGTGTAGAAGATATATTTAAAGTATAAGTGGATGTGTGTTTGTAAAATAATATATATCTCGGAACATTTTCAGTAATTGATAGGAAATATTAGTTAGTATTTAATTAGGTATACAAACCAAAACTACGCAGTGCTTCTCCTCTAACACAGTAAATCATAGAATATATAGTGCAGTGAAATCATGCCAGACGACAAAAAGGAGAAAGAAATCAGTAATAACCGAAGAGAGGACTGTCTATATGGAGCACTAAGCCATTAGTTAGAAGGAGAAAACATAACAACCCCGGCACACACCAACGCTATGAAAAATCAAGAAAATGCCCATTATACTATTAGAAAAATTCAATGCACATATAGGAAAAGACGATCAGAGGAGGAGGGCAAAAGCATCATAGAAAAAACTATGCTCCACACATGGCCTAACGAAAATGGAAACGCGCTGAAAAACCTAGCACACTTTTGACTTAACAATAAGAAATACATGGAGCAAAAGTCAAACCTGCATTGACACCTGGAGTAATGGAATCTCAATCACACAGACCATATCCTGGTAAGCAGAGAGATAAGGGAAAAGATCAAGAAGGTTAAAGCAAAAAAGAACAGCAGAAATCCTACTGAAGAAAGCCCTAACACTGAACAGCAGCAAGATAAAATAGGGAGACCATGTTACACGTGGAAAACAACGATCGAGAGGATCATAAACAAACTGGGAAAGAAAAGCGAGGGGAAAAATTCATTCAACAAGCATGACCCAAACTCAACCCAGCATGGGAAACCGAGAAATCGGAAGACTCAGAAAAAGAGAAACACAAAGAAACACAAAAAGAGGAGCATAAGCACTCCATATCAAGACACAACACATATTTTACATGAAGATTCAGAAGAGGCAGATGCCCAGAACCAAAAACACAAAAAAGGGAGCTTAAACGCTCCCTCACGACACAATGCGGTAACGCATCTCACAAATACCTACACCTCCCATCCCATATTCCTTTACCATGCGCCATGTGGCTCTCGCTGCTGGCAACAAGCTTGACCTTAGTCCAACCCAGCGTGGACGTAGCAGGCCCAGCTGTATACCTGGGAGTGGCAGCAATGCCTACCGCACGCTGGTAAATCAATCAATCAATAGTCCACGCAAATTAGACATTTTAGACGAAATAAATTATAAAGTAATAATATTTGAGATGCGTACTCTAGATAGAGTTAGAAATATATACAACCGAAAAGTCCCCCCCCCCCCCCATTTATGAGTGGAACGTCCTTTTTTTGCCGAAAACCACCCTTAACGAAGACTTGAAGCTGGTTTTTCACTTTTATCTTGCAAACCGTTCATCGGAATAGAAGAAAGTATAGGAAATAAAAAATTTGTCGTTAAATTCTGCATAAAAAATGTCTCATTAACCTAGAAGCTTATCCTCATCTATTTCGCGCTAACAGCCTCCGAACAGAGAGTGTAGTGGAGCGTACAGGTAAAAATCGATCCCATCCGACGTTTCACAGCGAATATCTTAAAACCGGTTACTTTAACGAGAAAAATGCTCAGAAATGAATTTATAGAGCGGAATTCTCTCTATAAGAAGCATGTATAGCCGGTTTTAATGCAAGTGGTTTTTATTTATTTTCCCTTTTTTTACACAAAGCTGTATTTTTTAATTTGAGCTAATTTCCACACCACCCTCGATGCATTTTTTTAAGTGGTTTCCTTTGTAGGCCTATTTCACTAAAATTCTGTCCAATTTTACTCATTAGGGGGTTCTTTATGGACGAATTCTTCTTCAAATTTGGAATTTAAACATACTTGCCCATGACAATTGGAGCACATTGTTGATCAGCGCAATCCAACCTTAGCACAACTGCATCGTTTTCCGCAACCCTTTTTGCAGCTGCAGGATATTAGCTGTAGGGTGGAAATTGGTGCTGATAACTCGGTGGTATAAATGGGTGCTAAGATGTTGCCTACTTTCTTCCAACCCCAATCCGTTGGTTCCAAGTTTTCTCCTCGCCAAGATTGATTTTGGAGAAATACTCTGTAAGAATGTTGACGTAATGGCTCAGATGTTGGTGGCAGTCTTGGTAGAATCCTGGCAGTACTAGATTGACTGACCAACTTATTGAAAATAATGAACCTTTGATGATTCAAACTTTTTTGGGAGCTTTGAATAATGCAAGCGAGAATTGCTCTCCAGCACCTGTAATTTCTTGTTTCATTGAACTACGGTTATTGAATATACGGATAACCTCTTCGAGATCTTTTCTTTTATTGACGCATTCCACCATTTTCCTCTACCAAAGAAAGCTGAAGTGGTATCGCATCTGAACGCGTGGACAGACAAAACTATCTCCTTACAGCTTTTTAAAACTTCCGAGGACTGCAAGTCACGAGAAAGCTTTATTTTATTTTTTTTTCTTTGGCCATATTACTCGATGAATCAAATTACCGTCATCAACAATGAACTGGCAATCAGAGAATTCTATTAGCTTCTCTCGTACAGCATTGAAAATATCATACAGAGACGAATTCTGGGTTTTTCTCATTAACCTTTTCTCATTGAAGAGAGGAAGAGGAATTGAAGCAAGCTCAAAGTTAAAACAGGACTCTAAAAATTATAAGTATTTGACTGTTCATTTACTTATATTTAATTTTAAGAGTATCGGGATCTGAGAGAGAAGTAAATAAGATGATACAGGAAATACAATATAATTTTAATTATATTATGTATACGTTTAAGGTAAGGTAATTCATGTCTGAAGTTTTTATTGCCGTAGTCCTTTCAGTTATAGCCTGAGGCCGTCCTTATATCTACATATTTTACGTATAATTATAAACGCATCTGTATACAAAAAAGGGGGAAATAAATCAAATTCACTTGCGTCAAAACCCGCTATACATGTATCTTATAGAGTGAATTCGGCTCTATAAATTCATCCCTGAGCATTTTTCTCGTTAAAGTAACCGGTTTTAAGATATTCGCTGTGGAATTTCCTCTCTGTTCGGACGCTGTTAGCATGAAATATGTGAGGGTACGCTACAAGGTTAATTTTTTATGCGAATTTAACGACAAACTTTTTATTTCCTATACTTTTTTCTCTTCCGACGAACGGTTTAAAAGATAAAAGTGAAAAATCGGCTTGAAGTCCCCGCTAGGGGTGGTTTTTTGCAAAAAAAGAACGTTCCACTTCTAAATGGGGGGGGGGAACTTTTCGGGTATCTATTATTTCTAACCCCATCTAGAATACGCATCTCAAATATCATTGCTTTATAAATTATTTCTTCTATTCACTGTTTTTTAATCTAATTTGCATGTACTATAAAGAGTCTAAGTATGTAAGTCTGATAAATAAAGTAAAATGGCCCCAGAAGCTTTTGGTCAAAATTCAGTGTGTCAGTAGATTGATAATAACAAAAGAAATGTATTCCTCGAGTTTTAGTCCCCTGCCACCATTAGTAACCACTTACCCTAGCGAATATAATTTTTTGTTTGGATTTTTTTCTCTGCACGCTGTGAGTTAATTGTTATGAAAAAACTGATAACACAAACGTCATTTAAATACACCTGAACTGATTTTGCAACCTCACTCGAATTAAAAAATTATATTGAAAAATTCATTTATTCATGAAAATAATAATTCGCGTACACACATTTTTTACCAAAGATACACTGCTATAAGTTTTTTATTGTCAATATTTTTAAAATTTTTAGAAGTGGTGCACCATAGTTAAAAAAAATAAAAACTACTATAACCCTCTGAACTTCTTCGCTTTATACGACTACCAACTTTTAACCATTATTAAACTCGGTGTCATCCTCTACCTGTAACTATTATTCAATGCGCTGAAGGCCAGTGTAGTGTATATTGTAGGTGTAATAAGGGTGACTACCTCTAAGATAGCAGACTCAAGAATTTTTACATACAGTGTGACCCACTTAAGATGGGAGCACCCTATTTATTTCTTTCTATACTCAGGTACAAAATAAATTAGGATCTACTTATAACTAAAATAACACTTGCCTCCTATAAATGCAAAGTCACTGCGGTACCAAAATAACAGAAGAAAATCAATAAATCGTTTTAAATTTTTGTTATCGGAAAATTTTATTAGTGAAAGTTGTTCAGAATTGTTCAAAAACTTTAAGACCAACAGCATCAATTTGATTCCTTAACGCAATTGGTACATCTTCAAGCAACATAGGTAGTTCTTCCTGGAGAAAATGCAGGTAAGATTGTTCACTAAGGCATCTTGGCAGAAAAAGATTATTACCAATAATTCCTACCTATACATTAACCGAAAATTGCTCTTGGAAATGGATTTCGGTTATGGCATGGGGTTTTCGTCCGCCCACACATGATTATTATGAAAATTTTGAATAGCATTTCTAGAAAAATTTGCTTCGTCTTTGAACATAATTTGTGCCTCAAACTACGGATTTAGTGTAACATTCTGAAGGTATCACTGACAGAAGTTCACACGCCGTGGAAAATCCCTGGGAAGTAATGCCTGTACTCTTAGAATATGGCACGGAAACAACAAAAGAGACGCCACTGGTGGAGCGATAAAATAACTTTTCCAACTAAAATATGTAGTCTTATATCCGTTAATACCAAAATTGAAAATAATGTCTAAAGTACTTTCTGAAATATTAAAAAATTACGATAAAAAAATTCAACACCCTGTAGTAAAAAAAATGAGCCGCTGGGGACATATGTTCATATGAACTTTTCTTCATAAAATGACTTAAGAAATCACAACCTGAAATTTCAGCATGTAATTAAGAAACACCCTGTATGTTATTTAAAAATAATAATAAAATGCTATTATATGTTCATCAACAATGTCAAGTTGTCTCATTAATAAACTAATTTTCTTCTAACAAACACTACTTTAAAATCTTGTTCGCTGTTATAGGACATCTTGTATTATCAGAGAAAAATGGTCCAATCGGTTTATGTTTATATACTGTGTTAACAGCCAATCGTAAACCACTGCATCATTTCTGCACTTTAGACGAGCTTGGTAAGATAAAGGTTCAGTTATCAGCAGAGCTAATGTTCCATAATGTACACAGTACATACTAGATATTTGTGCAAGCACCTAACATTACATTATATAACTAACCTTCATGTTCTTTTATTACAGGGAAATTTTCTTGGTTTCATAATGGATTACTCGTTTCAACAACTTTATATATATAGCATTCTGTTTCATAAATTTTTATTTAGTATTTATTATGCACTCTTTTAAACCGCAAAATAGGTTCTTAATTTGATGAGATAATTAAAACTAGTATATGTAATATTGTGTAAGATGTTTTATATTTGTAAATTCAAAATATGAAAAATTGATAAGGTTTATTCAGATTGTTATTTTTTCACCTAAGAATTAAATTTGTCTGTGCATCTAAACTATGATGACAGTTAGTAACTAGGATATGTCCATAGTTAAAATTATATTTATTTGTATTAAATTATATTAAATTAATCTTTTGATTTATACTCCTTAAAGTATATGTCTTGTATATTTTATGAACCGAACATCTATTTAAAAAGACGACATGTATTTGATAGGACACCACATTAAAAATGTAAAAATGTAAGAAACCAATATGCAATCAACTTCGATGGAGAATCTCAAGAAACTGGTTCCATGTGTTGGAACTATGAATTAGCTAGATTATGTTGAATCCCATACAATTTTAATACTTTAACATAGAAACATCTTCATGTATTGCTAAATAGCGAAAGTTCGAAGCTAAATAAATAGATTACCGAATATGTAATCTTATTGATATTCGGAACGTAACGACTTATTAACATCCCAAGCAGTATGGCTTACAGAAATAGTCGATTTTTTTACGTTTTTGAGATATCCTATTTAGGTAGGTACAAAAGAATCCCGCACACCACAAGAGGGAAATCCGGCGTTGATTAAATTCGTCCAAACTTTGATATGTTGTCTATTGGCAGAGTATATCAAAAGACTTCATGGGCCGGAGTCCCAGAAACACACCCTTTCAACCCTTTTCACCCTCTAAAGAGGTAAAAAGTGTTGGAGTAACACATACACAACAATAATATTTTATACTTTCTATAGTTACGAAAAAATGAGTTAAAGATTTAGATTCTTATTTTGAGGTAATGCTTGACTTGGATACTTAAATATTTGTTGGTGTCTTGTCCAACTCAAAAACAATAGAACACCTGAAACTTGTGCACATGTTCCCAGTGTTCTTGCTTCTGTCTTGTACGTACAGTAGTATTTAAGAATCGGTCCTTCATCATCCTTCATTTCATCTTCTTCATTATTATTCACTTTAAAGACAATCCACAGCTGACAGCTTGTTGCTTGCGAATGTCTAAAATATATTCTAATAAAAATCGAGGCTCATTTCTATTTCCATCCAGTGCAAAAATATCAGTGCTCTCATGGTCAAGTTTATCTTGAATGTAAGAAGGAGCAATTTCTATTTGGTAAATGCCCACAGTTAATTGCTTTAAGTAGTTCAAATCAAATTGAGGAAATTCTGGAACTTAATTTTCATTCAGCAACTCCCACATGGCAAACTTTCTAGCTAAATTCTCCTGCTCTACTCTCATCTGCCAAACATTGACCTGTTCAGCACGCTGCTTAATTTCACGAGCTAAGGCGACTGCTTTTTCTTGATTTGTATGATAGCTCTAGGAATGACCCCATGAAGCCATTCCGAGTTTCACATATCCATCTATTTAAAGATACAATACGTGCCTTATTTGCCTGTTTGCTGCATAGAGGGTTGGAGGTAGGAATCCTTCCTCATTAATATGCCCTACTAGACTCAGGAACATAAATATCTGTATCAATACAAATTTTTACTTTACCTTCGATTCCAATGAGTTGCATATGATTATATTCGTTATTACCAATAAAGCAGCTATTACTAGACTTTCGTTTAATGATCCCCAGTCGTAGACAATTTGGATTTTGAAGAACATTTAAGTCTATTAGCACAGGTGGATTACCTAATTCTTGTCGATAGGGTCTCGCGATCTCCACTTTCTGGTCATTGTCAAAATTCCTAATTAATCGCATACTGCGTTCATATTGTAAGTTATTACAAAGCAGTTTATTCTGAAGCATTTTATCCCTTTAGAGGATGAAAAGGGTAGAAGAGTGTGTTTCTAGGACTCTGTCTCTGACTCTGTCAGTAGAGCAACATATCAAAATTTGGGCGAATTTAACCGATGCCGGATTTCTCTCTTGTGATGTGCGGGGTCCTTTAGGATTTAAAGTCTTTAATTGAATTAATTGCTCGGCAATAGGACAACATGCATTATTATTAAAATAGAAAGGAGGAAGGCCATTTTATATGGAAATTTGGGTCTGTGCTTAGAGCTTTATTGTGTACACACTCGAGTACTGTGCGTCACAAAATTTTGTTAATTTTAATAAGTGAATTTTAGATATAAGGTTACCACGAGTAATTTTGAAATTTTTTTAAATGTTATAGTTAACACTATATTTATGATTTCATGTCTTAGGTTAATTGGTATGATAGTTTAGTAACAGAATTTTTCTGGAGTTTTGGGATTATACAATAGAGTATATGGTGCTAAGTGTTAAACAATTTGAAATTATATATAGCTACTAGGTTGTTACTTTCATAGTAGTGTTTTTTGCTTTGTACTGTACATTTTGCAGTGTAAATTCCGTGCTCTAGTAAAGTTAACCGCAAGGTAAGGTTGCCGGTAATTCAGCGTTAAATTTTCTAATTAAATTAAAATTTATCGATCAAAATTTACAGTGTTTTCAGTATTTCCAGCAAAATATATCGGTAGGAAGTTTGCTTCCGTTGGTTTATCCTGTCGTGGAATTGTTTTATTTTACCTCGACTATTTTGTTTTGCTATAAATATTCGATATCTGCATTTAAGATTTCAGCCTTCAAGTTACTATCTCATATCATACCTAGCGATAGTTCTAACTGATATTTTTTTAATGACTAGTCAAAAGCGAGGTCAAAAGTTTTTACAACTGTAATTTAAATCCCGTCCTTTCTGTCGCACAACGCTGGAACAACTGAAATTACAAGTTTCAAATCGTGTGATTTAATTGGATATTCTTTTGAATTATTTTTGTTGCCAGGCTTAACTTTACTGGGGTTTGTTCACTATAGTCCAGTTAAAATTGGGAAATTTTTTTATGGTCTCCCTTGTGTAGAAAATTGTTTAGCGCTAGAGTCATCTATTGATACTAAATTTAATGATAAGTGGTACTAACTTTTTAGCTTTGTCGTGTACGTTATATATTTAATTGATTTCAAAATCAACCAAACTGTCGTTACTAACCTAACTAAATTTTAAATTCACTATTAAATTATTGTTATTTTATATTCTTGTTTCTCTGGTGTGTGTGCTGTATCGTACCTTCCTTTCTGACCTTTCTCCAAGGTCTGGCGCCCAAGGGTTGAACTTTTGCAAACTAAAACTCAAAATTAAAAAAAAAACAAAAAACAAAAAAAAATAACAAAATTTGTTTACGACTTATTCACTCTTGGCCGCATTAGCGTTACTGTTGTTTACGCTTACCCATGGCCCTTGGGCTCCTAAAAAAACTGGCTAGCCGAGCCTAATTTGTTTTGGTTATAGAGTATTACCGTTGTGTGTTCGAACACTTTAAGTCACCAGACAAATTAGTTTTGTGTCATACGGGGAATATACTTGTCTTATACTATGAATTAATTTGTAAGTGATAATGTCAGTTTGGGCTTATCCCATTTAATTTTATAGTAAAACATCATAGCCAAGAACTCAACCACTAAAGAGTTATTAAAATATTCCCAAGTCGACGTGAAATAATTACAACTGAGCCGGTAGAATATTTTTTTGTCCAAAATTGGCTTCAGCGCGTTAAAATACTTTAAAAAAGTTAGATTAGAACCTGAGGACAAGACCTTTTTTTGTAGACCTGTGATAATTTATGCACTTAAGAGGCTTCGCAAACTAATATGTTAGAAATAGCTCAATTTTAAGGATTACGGTTGTTGATTTTTTTTTTGCAAGACCAAGTACAATAACTTCGTACAGTTTACAAACTTGGGCGTATTGGGCCCAAAGTCCCATAAGATTTTGACACCCTGTTTTATCCCTAATATATAAGTTAACAGTACCTACTTTTCCTACAAAAATCTGTAACGCCCTATAAAATCGAGGCATTATAAAACATAGTCTTGGAATAACTTATCTTACAAACTTTATGAGCTCTGCTATTTAAAATAAAAACGGATCGCTATCCGAAAATAAACACGTTATTTAATGCGTATTTTTCTTTTTCTTTTTAAAGTATTCTATTTAATACCTATTATAATGTTGATGAATTGCCTCCAGAAATCTTACATTATGAATCACGGTTTTGAATAATATACTCCTAACTGAATGGAATAATTTAATGTTAAATAATCATATAATATTCATACGATCTGATTTCATTTCTATTGCTTTACTAACAAAAGTATCTATGAATTAATAAGGAAAAATACATAGCATGTCCAACTAATGCGGCATTTCTATATACTTCATTTATTTGAATGGGTAGAAAGACAATAGGTTACTAAGCTTGCATAAAAGCATTGTTTAAAATTATTTTGACATAAGCAGAGTCATCCAAAAAAATAAGACGAGCACGGTCACCTATTTTAAAATGGGACACCTCGTATATTTTTGTGATTATTAAATTACTGTTAAATTCTCCATTAGCCATACAATTTTTTGGACCTTGATTGCAGTGCAGCGTTGTATTTGAAAATGTAAATGCAGTACAATACTAAAAAATTAAGCTGTGTCGAAATTTCAACTTGCAAACAATAAACTTAATAGTTAAAGCTTTGAGGATACCACTGTTAAAATTATAATATTTTGCAATATGCCAAAATTATATAGGATGTTAATTTTTATCGGTAAATTTGGCTACTCCTCTTTCTGAAATTGTGAAAATATACACAATTATTTGTGGGAGTGTTGTAGAACCTTCCAGAATTGACCTAGGTCGAAGACAAAATAAAAATTCGACTTAGGTAAAAAATTCATTTAAGGACATTTTTAAGAGTCTGAGAGCCATAAACTAACACAAAAGGACCAAATATGAGTTCATTAAGACATGAGACATGACTAAGTACAAAATTTGAAGAAACACTTTTTTTTTAAATTTTTTATTCCTCCACCAAAGACATTGACCATGGAAGTACAGTCATTATATATCCTGTTCTAAGGACTGGCAATAAAATTTTAACGATGCAATGTATCAAAGAGGCGAAACCGACGAATTTGGCAAAAGCGGCTTAGCGCCTCCCAAGTAACACACATGGCACCAAATCCTTTCGGTTTCGGTTTTGCTACGAAACCTTAGTTCCTGGTAGTAATATTGCTACTTTATTGGGTAAAGCTACTTTATATGGTTCTTTTACAGTAACTGTTACTACACCGATACCATTTATTGGAACTGTAAACACCCAAAGTCAAAGTAACATTTGGGGAGTTACTGGAACTAGGCAGTATCATTTTATTGTTACTCTATAGTGGCAAAAACTATATAGTAGCAGTGAATCAGTTACTGCCACCCACCAGCGCCACTAAAATGCCTAAATAAAGTAACTGAGTACATAGAGAAGCAATCTAGGTTCCAGAATAGTTCCAGTGACCATCACTTGGAACTTTAAAGTATCGTGGCATTTTAGTGGCAACATGGGTAGCGAAATAGTTCCTGTTGGTACTTTACAGTTCCAAAATAGAATCTGATAATATAGAGTCACATCAGGATAGTTGCTATTGGGTCACCAGTCACAGGTCTTTTAGAGGTAAAATGGGGTACTCCCCTATACTTTATGGTGGAGGGCCTAACTTTATAGTACCTTTGTTAAAATCGGCCATTATTAGTTGTTAAAATTTTTGGAAAAAAAATTGGTTTTAATAAAAAATAGACAATGGTTATGTTAATAACTTATCATAAACTTTTACGAAAAGTGATTTTGAAAGTATTCCAAATGTTTCCCTAATAAATATTTGAATTTTTTAATCTTGCCTTTTTAAATTATTTTGTCAAAAAATTACAAAAAAAGGTTATTTTGAGGGCGCGGTGAAATTTTATCATTTAATATGTCAACTTATATCAAAAAAGTAACTTGCGTTTGAAAAAATGGCTAAAGAAGTACTTTAAACACACGCCTAAAGTACATATCTTTTTGGCATTGGTATTTCACTGCGCCATTATTATAAAAGGAAAAAAAAACAAAGAGGTCGCTCAAAGAAAAACATCATTTTAAAAAAGTGATAGTGGCAGTTACTAGGCAGCCACGTAGCGGTTACTAGGCCGCCGAGTCGCGGAGTAGTACCCGCTACTACCCCGATCCTTTATAGTAACTAAACATAGTCACATCTATGGGGTCGGGACTACCCGAAATACTACTCGGCGACTAAAAATTTTTCCCCACTTTAGTGGCGGCTACGTACCCTTGGCAGCCTATGGTAGCGGTCCACTTTATCGTGGCTTTTATAGTCGCCGATACGTTCCCGCGATTTTATGTGTTACTGGGGCTATAAAGAAAAATTGGCCAAAAATCAGTGAAAATGCACAAGGCCGGTTTCTCGCATAAAACAAGTTTGGATTCACCCAGCGACTCATAATTTGGACGAGTACGTTGGGTGGTCAATACAAAGCGATGGTAGGAAAGCCAAATGCAGGACTTTCCAAATAATAAAGTTTTAGAGAAAACCGCCTTGAGCACAAAGGACTCAAAGATCCATTTTGCCAAAAAGTGGTGCAAAAGCGACTAGCTGTCATTTTTCCTATATTGAACCTACATGGGAACAAGTACGTCGTAAGACTGGCCGAAGGTTATTAAACTCATGTATTAATCAAACTATGTCCCGTGAATGATAAAATCATGATCTGGGACCTTTAAGCTATTCATAGCGAACCAAAATTTTTTAAGTAAAAGATTTTTATATTATTTTCAGTCAGCCATAAATACCAAAAATACACAATTTTTAAATTCTTTTTAAAAGGCTTGCATTAAATCCTGAGGAGATTGAATGAATCTTTTCTGCCAAATCTATTGAAGCGTGATTCTTTCACATTATACAGTGTGATTTTATACTTATTAAATAAATGGTATTCTTTGAATTAATTGCATTTTAATGATGTAAGGACTTGTTAGTCTTAATCCCTGGAGTTTTCGTTTGGAAGACCTAAACAACTAAGTTAATTGGAATCATTCCTTAAGTCTGATACTCAGTGTTCTGGTCGCCTTATGGGAGGTTTATAGGGATTTTTTAATGCGATTTCTCCAGAAATCTTTGTTCGATAGGGATTTTTGTTATGCAAAATTAGCAAAAACCCAAAGACGTCAGACCCCTGATTACTGTATAAATAGATCAAAATCACATCAAATTCCAATCCCCTCGGGGAGAAATTTTCGATAGGGATTTTTTTATGCAAAAATCGCATTAATCCAAAGATGTAAAAGCTCCTATTGTCAGTGAATAATTGAAATCACGTCCTGAGAGAACGTCGTTAATGACACAGGCACACAAAATTTTAAAAAAGTCGAAATCCAGAGAGTAGAACCCCTTACCCCCATGTATTTTGGGACGCTGAAACCGAATATGACAATAAAAAAAGGTTTTAACTATCCAATTTTCCCCTAGCACTCCCTTACAACCCTCCTGAGGATAAATTCCACTTGTTCTAAATATTTAAAAAGCAGGTTTTTTGGTGCGCTGAAACCGAATATGACGATGAAAACTGATTTGAACCACCCAGCCACACCCTAGCACCCCCTACAAGCCCCAGGGAGGGTAAACATTTAAAAAGTATGTTTATTTTTAGGTTTTTTGGAGCGCTGAAACCGAATATGATGACAAAAAATGTAAGGGGATGCTAGGGGGTTGAAATCAGTATTCTGTTGTTATATTCGGTTTGAGCGCACCAAATAACCTAATATTAAACATACTTTTTAAATGTTTAGAATAAGTGGAATTTCAACCCTTGCTGGGACTTGTAGGGGATGACTGAGTGGTTCAAATCAGTGTTTATCGTTATATTTGGTTTCAGCGCATCAAAAAACCCGCTTTTTAAATATTTAGAACAAGTGGAATTTATATCCCTCAGGAGGGTTATAAAGAGGTGTTAGGGGAAAATTGTATAGTTAAAACCTTTTTTTATTGTCATATACGGTTTCAGCGTCCCAAAATACATGGGGGTAAGGGGGTCTACCCTCTGGGTTTCGACTTTTTTTTTATTTTGTGTGCCTGTGTGATCTGAGGTAGTGGCTTAAAGTATATCTTATCTCGAACCCGCTTGGTAGTGGAAGAACGGGGCAGAACGCGACTGGCACCCTTCTAAAAATAAATTGGTGTCGCGTCACCTAGACGCTCAGTAGTGAGTCAGTAGGAACACCTAAATTACCTGTGTGGATGTAATTTTTACTTCCCTTTCTTATGGAAGGGAAGTATTGTATGGTAAAAGTATAACTTTCCGAGATTTATTCAGATTTTCATGTTTGAACTATGTAGTTCACAAAAACTAAGGTATTCAGTCAGTCAGTTAGTCAATCTAATCTATCTATCAGATAGGATATAGTTTTGGTGGATATTTTTTAAGGTGGACAATCCGAGAAACGTAATTAATGAGAAAATGTGAGAGAAGACAAAATAATATTTGGTATGTAGTGAACACAACTATCAAGGGAGAAACCTACTACATACCTTTAAAAAAATTATTAACCGATAAAAGGTGAAAGAACAGTACCTAATATTTGACATGTAGTTAACAACTATCGAAGTAGAAACCTGCCGTACCTTTAGTGAAAATATACAAGATGGTCAACCTAAAAATGAAATAATATTTGGAATCTAGTTGACACTGTTACCGACGAAGACACCTAATATACTTTCAGTGAAAAATATACAGGTTCATCACTGAACAGAAATTATTAATTACGAAACGAGGGAGAAAAATAATGTTTGGAGTATAGCTGTAGTACACTGGAACAAAACCTGATATACTCTTCGTTAAAAAAATATGCAGAGTGATAATTCAACAGAAAAAATAAATATTAAATAAAAGGTATGAAATTTAGAAAGAAGTTTTGTGAAAATACTTTTACAGATTTTCTTTAATAATATTAAAACCAATTACGAAACTGAAGCAGAAGTGGAAATACTTCTTCCATCACAGCTTTGTATGTGCACTGGACAGGGGTAAGAAAAAGGTAAATATAAATGCAAACAGAATAATAGTGATTTTAATACAAAACTATAAAAAACATAAGTGCATTGAAAGAAGAAATAAGTTTAAATCACAGTTTTACTTGTTACTGAAAATAACATATAGACCAGTCAAATAGAAAAATTGTAAAACTTTAAATTAATTTAATTTTCAGATAGATAAGTTACGCATCATAAAATGTAGTGAAAGAAGCAGACCAAGTGAAAGCACAGGCGAAAGTCCAATAGAACTATAAGAACACGGTCCTCTCAATAGAAACACTGCGTGAATCGCGAAAGTTATGAAAACATAGACGTAATCAAAGTTAAACAAATCAAATTTCTTATAAAAAAGTTAGTAAAAGCTTATTGTTCTCGCTTGAGTAGTTTGAGCCATGCGGCGCGATAAAGGAAAATTTATCCTATTTGTCGTAAAATTTCAAAATAGATCCTTTAATACAGTACCTTTATACATCCTACCTGACGACAAATCAGGTATCTATCAAAAATCCAAAGAAACTGCGAAATGTTTGCTTTTTTTCAGTTTTTGTCGATTTTAACACCTAAGGCCTACTATTTTGGTAAAAATAATTTAGTATTTTTTAAAAGTAGACTAAAATTGCTACAAATTAATACCAGAGCGGACTCTGTATCCGAGATACAGCTGTTTCAAGTTTTGCAAAATTTTCATTTGTTGACATTTTTAACAATTTTTAACTCAAAAATCTGTGAAATACGTACTACTGCTATAACTAGGTTCAGATAATTCCTTAACCCCCAACCCAAGCCTCAAGTGGAGTCAGAGGAGGCCAACAAATGCCTCTCTCCAAATATATAGTACTATCCTAATCAATGGATAGGAAAAGGGGAAGGAATATTTAAAAAAATAAATATAAAAAGATGTTATGCTTTTTAAACAACTTTAGCTCTCTTGGGCGGTCCGGGAGTGTCATCCGTGACGTCTGTGTCGCTGTTCTCTCTTATCTCCTTTTCTTCTACTTTTTGAGCCCAGAAGAATTTTTGAAAAAGCAGATTGCGAAAAAGTTTTTCAAAATTCGGGTTTTGGAGTTTATGAAAATATTTTCATTATTAACTGAAATACAATGAACTGAAATTTTCTAATTTACAATTTAACAAATTACAAAATTTCAATTCGTTGTATCTCAGTTAGTAATGAAAATATTTTCATAAACTCCAAAACCTATTGTAGCATTTTTATGAAAAGTAAAATGTATATGACAAAAAAGTATAATTTTAAACGGGAGTCCCTAGAGCAGGGGGGGCGCAAGAACCTTGAAAATTTTTTTCGCAAACTACTTTTTCAAATTTTTTTAGGGAGAGGAGTGCTTCTCTAGATGTTATTTCCCATATTTCATATGGGTCCCATGCGCCACAGACGAGAAAAAACTTATTGAAATTTCTAGATCCGCCACTGACCAGCGATCACCAAAATATCATGCAGCTGCAAGAGGGGCTGCAGCAATGCGTGTAGTTGCAAAAAATCTGGATTAAAATGTTCGACGGTTTGCACGTATTGCAGTGGACAGTCATGAGGCAATGCTTTTGATTTAAGTATAAATGTACACTCCCCAGACCTCGAAGAAGAATCAGATGACTAGGCGTTGGATAATCTCTTGTGGACTCAAGAAGAAGAAGAAAAGGACATAAGAGAGAACAGCGACACAGTCGACACGGATGACACGGATGACACGGACGACCTCTTGGACCGTCCAAAAGAGCTAAATTTGTTTAAAAAGTATAAGATCTGTTTATAACTGATTTTTTTTACATATTTTTTTTACATATTCCTTCCTCTTTTTCAATCCATTCACTATATATTGGAGGGGGGGGGGGCATTTTTTGGCCCCCTCTGACCCCATTTGGAGCTTGAGTTTGGGGTAAAATGAATTTTCTGAACGTAGTTATAGTAGTAGTACGTATTTCACATATTTTTAAGTTAAATATTTTTTAAAATGTCGAAAAATGAAAATTTTGCAAAATGCTGTATCTCGGATACTATTTGATCTACAGAGTCCACTCTGGTACCAATTTGTAGCAAATTTAGTCTACTATTAAAAAATACTAGATTATTTTTACCAAAAAGTAGACCTTAGGTGTCAAAATTGACAAAAACTGAAAGAAAAAAAATCTCGCAGTTTTTTGGATTTTTGACCAAGACCCGGAGGTCTGCCGAGGTCATAAACTTGGATTTAACATTAATTTTTAATTCTATGCAATATATTAAAAAAGCATAGATAAGTACCTGATTTAACGTCAGGTAACCCCTTTGTTTGATGACAAAGTTACTGGATTACTTGGTTGTCCGGAAAATCAGATATGTTATAACTCAACTAGATGCCACAGAGAACGCTTTCTATTAAAACCTATTTTTCATAAAGAATTTAAGTTTTGGCAGATGTGGGAACATATTATTTTTTAACTGACATCAAAAAATGTCATAAAGGAAGAGAATCTCATACCGAGTCAATGTACGTCCCCATTCTTTTTTGTTTTTTTATTTAAAAATTTCGTTTTCGGTAGAGATAAATTAGGCAAAAGTGAGCTACTTTTAGACTCACATGAACGAAAATCTCTTCCGACTGAACCGGGAGTGACTTCAACTTTTTTCCTAAATGGAATGACTACATTTTTTTGCATTAAATTCTAAGTACAACAGTTTTTTTCCATTTAAAAAATTTCAAAAAATAAGTGATACGAACATTCTTTATTTTTTCAAAATGGCCGCGTCACATGAACGCAGCGTAAAAAAATTACTAATTAGGCTATTAGAGCAGGAAAAATAAATTTTGACGAAAAAATCAGTACAAGCAAGGAATTTGGTGGAGATGTTCCACTTGTCATCCTAATGATTATACTAAAAGTGCCCTAAAATCGCCCGCTATATTGAAAATTGGCGGCTCATTGTCAGATTTTTGTATGTAAATCCTTTACCTTTGCAGATAGGAAAAAAGTTTCAAATAAAAAACGTAGGCAATAATGAAACAAACGATTCTTGATATTAACATTTTTTTCTCTAAATCGAACGGTTTTTGTATTATGAGGAGCAGAATGTAATTGAATTTTCAAAAATCCTAATTTTGTACAAAATGCATTGTAAAACGTGTGTTTATAGGTTGTAAATAAAACAAAAAACATTTTTTTAGGTATATTATCATTACAGAAGAAAAATATATTGTAGTTATGAAGCCTATAACAAATAGAATAAAATACGAAAATACGTTATAACATTAGTTCGTCATTATCAATGTCGTCGTCAGGTAAACATATCTTCTGAGTTGCTGCAAGATAATCCCTGACACATGGCAGAACACTTTAACCTTGCTGATGAGCACTCACAACGTTTTGTGCATCCCGATTTGCAACCACAGGATATGAGTTTCAGTAAATTGCTAGGGGCTCTAAACATTTCAAAATTGGTTTCAAAGCCCCATGGCTTAACTGCCAACCCCAGGCAGTCGGCCCTAAATTATTACCCATCCACTACTGGATGCTGCTCTTGTAGGAGGCAACACTGCCAAGTTAAATTTGGAATGTAATTGCTGCTTACTGATCAGATGATTGTATGAAAAACATCTATACTTACCAAGGGACTTTGTTGACCCATAAAAGGCAAGCAGAAATTTTTCCCCTGCAGCTGCAATGTCATCTTGGGATACAGCATCCTCCGTAAATAATGCAACAGTCTGTTGCAAATTCGGGATTTGTTTTAAAAGGCGTAAGCTCTGCTCTTTCTAAAGGGCGCGGTGGTTGTGTCACAACCTGTAACAGCATGTATGAACATCAGACAGTGTAATGTATTCCTGTGCAAATTTCGTTACTTTGGAATGTAAAAAATTGACCTTTTTTTATTCCCTGAGCCTGGTCGGAGGAACCAAATATGCATTTCATCTGTTGACAAAGTAAATAGGAGGACTAATAAGTCGGTGTCCTGGCCAACAATAACTACTCGAGAACCATGCCTTTCTTTCTCAATAGCTGCTGCTACGATCGACACATCATCAGCTTCGGCCTCTTCTACCAGGACACCCCGACTTCTTAACTGAACGGCTAGATATTTTATAAGAAGTTTTTATTTGCACTGTTTGCAAGAAATTCCGCTTGCGTTGTTGCGGTGACAGTATTCAAAGTATTCTATGTTTATATCTGCTGATGTCTTTCTTGCCGTTCTTCTTTCTTGTTCATTCCCCTTCGCTATTGGGTATACAAATACCACAACGCAATTACCGCCTCGAAGTAGTCAAAAAGCAAACAGAACAGATTCTCAAGCGATTTGTTTACTCGTTTGACAGACTTATCAAAAGCTTTACATTTTTGAAATTCTGAGTAACAGTCTAAATGGTACCTTGCTTCCTCTAACACAAGATCTAGCTAAGGAGTTACACGGGTACCAATTATCTCCCCCAATTCATCTTTGCTAACGGCACAAATTTGAAGAACTGTATCTTTTATTTCATTAGTTTCAATTTCTCTTATAACTTTACATTAACACTCTCCATCACCTGACCACAAAATAATCAATTTTTCTTGTAATCGAATCTCACTTCTTAAACGCAGCAATTTATGGGCCGGCTCGCCGACTTCTGGCTTAGTAAAAGCCTTGATGGAGCAATAGGATTTACATACAAAAATCTCAAAATGGGCCGCCATTTTTCAATATAGCGGACGTAGCACAGCTTAGATTTTAGGGGGCTATTAGTATATTCAATAAGATGATAACTGTAACATCTCCACCAAATTTCTTGCTTGTACTAATTTGTTCAAGGTTCGCATACTTTTAGGCTTATTTTTCTTGCACTATATGTAGACTTGTCTGCAGAGAACAAAAAAGTGGTACGCCGCTGACATTTTTCGATGTGGACATTTTTTTCTGATCAGTCTGGTCAATTCTTCATGAAAATGATCTATTGTATTTTTCTCGTCAGACGCATAGTTCTTGATTAAAACAATTAAATTCAAATTGCTTCATTTAGTAGTATTGACTAATAATAATTTTTGAACAGATAAGTCTAGTTATCCCGGAATGAATGACATTTTTGCAAACATCATTTTCAAAACAATATTGCTGGTATAAAGTAGGTTGTTGGTGTTCAAAACCGTTTCATTGTATTATTTCTTCGATTTTTAGTGTTTCATTGAATTTATCCCGTTTTTTTTTCTCTGTTTTTATTCGAATATCTCAGTAAATATGGTGAATTATACGAACGTGGAAATGGCGACAATGCACATTACGTATATGGTCTCGCAGATGGTAATGCAATAAAAGCCAGAAGTATGTGTCAAAAAAGATATCCTAATCTGGCTTGCCAGATGGCCGATTCTTTTCGACTATTCATCGCCGTCTTTGTGAAACTGATAGTTTCCAAAAAGGTACTTCAGAAGGTAAACTTCGAACTGTCAGAATACCTGAAATTGAGGACGCGGTGCTGCAGGAAATCTACGAACATCCTGAGACGAGTACGAGGAAGATTGCTAGAGCTCTAAATATTTGCCATCAAATTGTTTGGCGAATTTTGGTTGACTTTTTTACTGTACCCGGTACTTTCCTACCTCAATCTGCAGTTTGAGTCACAAAGTATGTTCAAAGTAAATCTTTCTAGGAATGCTATTCAAACTTTCCATAATAATCACATGTGGGCGGACGAAAACCCCCATGTCATAACCGAAACCCATCTCCAAGAGCAATTTTCGGTTAATGTATAGGTAGAAATTATTGGTAATAAAATGATAGGCCGTTTTTCTCTGCCAAGATGCCTTAATAGACAATCTTACCTGCATTTTCTCCAACAAGAACTACCTGCCTTGCTTGAAGATGTACTAATTGCGTTAAGGAATCAAATGTGGTACATGCACGATGAAGCTCCTGTTCATTTCAGTGTAATTTTTCACGACCATTTACATGTGGTTTATCCTAGACGTTGGATAGTTCGCGAAGGACCTCAGCAATGGCCAGAAAGATCCCCCGATCACAAAAGTTTGGATTTATTTTTGTGGCGTCATTTTAAAACTCTGGTGTATAAAACTCCCATTAACACTTTAGAAGATTTAAGAGAACGAATAATTGCTTCGTATGAAACAATACGGAATACGCCGGGAATGTTGGAACGAGTGCTCAATTCGATGTAAAGACGGGCGAAAGCGCGCCTATTAAGTGAAGGTGAAGGTTAATATTAATTAGTTTCAATTTGAATTTAATTGTTTTAATCAAGAACTGTTCGTCAGACGAGAAAAGACCGTTTTCATGTAGAATTGACCAGGCTAATCAGAAAAAAATATCCACATGGATGAATTCCAGTGGCGTACCACTTTTTTGGTAAAAAATATCAGATGACATGTTTGCTGGGACACCACTGGTGGAGCGACAAAATATCTTCTCTAACCAATATATGTGGTTTTATATCCTATCAACACATACCATGAAAATAATATGTAAAGTACTTTCTGAGATATTAAAAAATAATGATTAAAAAAAAATAATTCAACATCTGTAGCAAAAAATTTAAGCAATTGGACATGTGTCCATATGAACACTTCTTAATAAAATTTCCTAAGGAATCACACCCTGAAATATTAGCACGTCATTAAGAAACACCCTGTATAATCTGGTTCCAGATTTCCTTATAATACATACGTGTATCAAATTTCAAGTGGAAGAGCGGGTGTACTACTGTACCACCGAACTTCACCCTTTCACTTGTGTTTGTTTAATTTGTTTTTCTTTATTGTACTTTAATTTGTATACACAATGAATAAAGGCATTTATTATTATTATTATTATATCATATACCGTTCCAAAGTAGTCGTGCGCATAAAAATAAGTTAGACCGACCGACAGAAATTTTTCTTTTGCCAAAACTTAAAACCTTGACATCTGATAACTTACTAATCTTATTTCAACAAAAAAAATCAATATTTTTTACAGTTACCCTACTTCCACGATATGGAAGTAATAAAAATAGATGATGTTCACCTAATTTTTTTAATTACCCTGTATAAGTGTATACATATACATCCCAATAATTTTAAACTATATTTTTTTGCAAGTCAGGCAACTCTGTTTTTGAATTATTCATGTACCTGTTCAAATAAAGGAGCTATAGAAGAATAATGCACTAATTGAAAACACGTATACAGAACAGAAAATCTTCGATTTACCGACCTTGCGTTTCTTAAATAATTAAATAGTTGAAGCTAACAGTTTTACTGAATTACTCCTTTAACTTTTAAAATGAACCTTTATAACTACACCAAGACTTTACCAACTTCTACTAACTACACTAGGGGGTTTCCAACTTCTATTATATTCAAGACTGTATTCTTTCTTTAATTAAAACTGGAGAATTAAGCTATTTCCAATTATTTTCTTTTCTTTCCATTTCAAAATAGTCGCTGCTGCGACTTCTGCAGAACAAAATACATTAATTTTTAATTCCGGCGGATTTTTGTGTGTTCTTTATATCACTTTCAAAAACTGATATTAAGAGTGTGCATTTTGTTGATTAGTCTGAATTTATTTAATATGTGGAGGTGCTATGGTTGGCTGCAACTGATTTAGACAATGTTGTTTTATTCATACATTCTTAGATAATTAGACATATGGTTATTTCCATTTCAAGCTAGGGAAATACTTTTCCCAGAATTTTCCCTATGAGCGTCTAGAAATTAAAGACATTTCATTTGACTTAATTTTGCAAATATGTGAAATATACCGGGTGACACAGGAGATATGATATATGATTGTCTTTTTTTTAATACAAACAAGAAATTTTTTCCACTTCTGGTTTAATCGGAAGTGACATCTGCTTTATTACTTTAAATGGCATCATGTATATATATTTTTTCCTATCTGATTCTCTTTAAATTTCTCTTTTCAACTATGTATAGCAAGATGACATTCGGTTTTAAAATGGCTGCTGAAAGCCATTTTATTGCATTAAGTCAAGTTGGCTATGATATGAAATGTGGTGGTAATTAATGCTTAGTGCGCTGCGATATCAAAGGAACCCTGGTAGATAATTTTTTGTTTCATTGTGTACCAGGGTTCTTTTGATATCGCATCCACACTAAGCAATAATTACTGCCACATTTCATACCATATGTGGCGATCAGTTCACTTGCTGGGTAAATATAAGTCACCAAACCCAGGCTCAAGTAACCAAGGATCCAGAAAAACAAAATATAATACAATAACAAATTTAACAAAAATTATAATTTTAAAATTTGAATACAAATATTTTGAAACCCTTTTCGAATCTTATTTAATAGCATTACACCACTATATCGGTGACCCCGACGTGATACGCATTGTATGCCTCCTGAAGCAGAGGAAGAATTAATGGTGAAGACTGAAGTTTGATTTCTCTTGACAGTATTTTTACATAGTTTTGCCGAAAATTATCTCCCATGGATTTCCTAGACAGCTGTGTCAGTTGCGACAAGACTATGGGGCCAAAGGAAACTGCTCGCGCTACTAACCGCTGTTGATTAGAAGACAAATTCAAATTCGTAGACTTGGAAGTATATATTCCCAACATTCTCCTAATCAATCCTAGACGGCGAAGAAGCAAAACTGTATTAATTTAAATCAATCCTAGACGGCGAAGCAGCAAACTTTATTTATCTAGTAAGTGAAGTGAACGTAAGCCGAAAGGCATACGACCAAATTCAAACAAACCGAAAGGAGTAGTAATCGCTGTTTTAAAAACGTCACTTTTTGCAACAGGTATTTGGTGATAGGCACGTACCAAATCTATTTTTGAAAAAATAACACAATTATACAACTGCGAGTGAAAATCATGGAGGTGGGGCAACGGGTATCTGTTAGGAACAGTAATTGAATTTAGACGACGATAGTCCCCACAAGGTCTCCAGTCGGAGCTTTTTTTTTCAACCATGTGTAATGGTGAGGATACGGAAGAAGAAGAAGGTACACACCTAATTTTACCATATTATTGAATTCGTCTTGAGCTATCTTGAATTTAACGCTATCCAAACTACGTGGGCGTGAGAAAGGTAAATGACCTTCAGTAACAATATGATGCTCAACGGAATGTTTAACTGGCAAATTGTAATTTGGAGAGCTAATTAAAGTAGGAAATTGTAAAAGTAATGCAGTGAATTCATTTGATATGCTAAATAACTTAGGAGAATATGACGGACCATTGTTTGAAAATAAATATGTTGACAAACTAGTCATATTGTCGATTAAACATTTATGTTTTAAATCAACAACTAAACCAAAATGAGCTAAAAAGTCTGCTCCGATAATGGCGATATTTATATCTGCTATATTAAAAACGAAAGGAAATAACCTACGTAAGTTTAAATCAATTTTCAAAAATTTCTTCCCGAAGGTATCTATAACTGAATCATTAGCTGCTGTTAGTACAACATCGGGGTTTCTCCTAGTATTCGTTAACAGATTCCGAGGTATAATTGATAAATCAGCGCCCGTGTCAATGAGGAATTCTATTTTATTAGTATTATCAAATATAAAGAGACGAGGTTTACTATCCGAAATTTTAACGTCAGTTGTCAAAATATTATTGACATTTAGTCATCTTTGATTGTCGGTTTTGACATCTTTGGCGAACGTGCACCAATCTCCGAGACACTTAAATGCTTTACGACCATAAAGTTGATGGTAATAGCAAACTTTGGTATTAGATGGATTATATCTAACGCTGGTACCACTTCGACTGTTAGAACGGGGCCTCGAGCCTCTGCGATTTCTCGCGTCGAGTCGACTTCTACAACTATTGCAATAAGTTCCAGAAACTGTAGGAGTAGAGGAAGGAATTGAAGAAACTTTAGATTCAATAGCAAGTAATTGAGATGTAAAGATTTCCTGTTTGTGTAAGATTTGATTTAATGTGTCTTGAAATGTTGCGATCAAATTAGGTGTAGAAACTGTTGGATTGATGTTACAAATCGAATTTGAGGTAAGGGAAGTCATAGAATATTACACGACTTCCCCATATACGATCAGCAATGTAGGTTAAAATATTCTCCGTAGGAGGTGCTATTTTTAAAAGTGGTGAAATAAATGGATGACTAATTGATCGATTGATTAATTGATTGAATATAATATGCTATTTATGATGTTTTTGAATGAGATTTTTTAGAGACGTCAACGTTGAATGACTGACATGATTCCCTTTAGTAACGAAGAAATAATGATAAATGGCAAAACAATTCACTTGCTGGGTAAATATAAGTCACCAACCCCAGGCTCAAGTAACCAAGGATCCAGAAAAACAAAATATAATACAATAACAAATTTAACAAAAATTATAATTTTAAAATTTGAATACAAATATTTTGAAACCCTTTTCGAATCTTATTTAATAGCATTACACCGCTATACCATAGCTATCTTGAATTAATGCAATAAAATGGCTTTCAGCAGCCATTTTAAAACCGAATGTCATCTTGCTATACATAGTTGAAAAGAGAAATCTAAAGAGAATCAGATAGGAAAAAATATATATACAGGGTGCCATTTAAAGTAACAAAGTTGATGTCATGTCCGGTGAAACCAGAAGTGGACAAAATTTCTTGTTTGTACTAAAAAGAAGCTGCCCAAGGAATCACTACTTCCATATCCAAATTTTCCATCCAAGTTTCTCTCAACGAAAAAATTTTGTATGGGGAAATAATTATTTATGGAACTTAATAATTTAATATTTAAAATCTTCTACCCCAAAAAACATAAAACGATATCCCACATCGGTAGTGGGGTGGATGAAGTAAAAAAATATTTTGAGGTTTCTGGTTCTTGTATACACACTAAACCACAATGTTTTTTCACGCCCCTTATATGTGGGGGTGGTAATGGGGGTGGCTAATAAAAAAAATTTTTGAGACCTTATAGCTTCTCTTGCATATACTAAATACCAATTTTATACACTCTTACCTGCTTGATTTATCTATTTACCCACATTCACCCTAATTTATCCCCCAACCCTTTAACAGAATAAGATGAAAATGTAATTTAGTTCTAGATCATGTTAAA